>OX327684.1:36502500-37102500 GCA_946807835.1 Ailanthus altissimus
TGGTTGTTAAATTTATTTGGTTCTTTAACAGATCCATCCAGATGATGCTTTTGGGCAGCAAATGATCAGAAATTTGGAGGTTTGTTTCTTCTATTTTGATAATATATAATCGTAAAAGAAACAAACTGTTAGTAAGGATTATTCGTCGAGTCATTTTCATTTCTCATGCAGCTATGAAGGTGGATTTCTTTGGGTGCTACACATTTTCTTTTCTTCTTTTCTTTCTAATCTGGGTTTTTTATGTAGTTGATGGTAGGTGGAAAATATATTAAAAGAAGTTAGGGTGAGAATGTCTTACATGAAGGGTTGAAAAATTAGTTAACTTTCTCTTTAATAATTTATTTGGTTGTATGTGAATTATGAAGATGGTTTTAAAAACCTAAAAATAAGTCTTAAAGCATTCCCTATGTTATGCGTTGCATAAGGTGGGCCCTGTTGCTTTGGGTGTTTCCTAATGCTATAGACTGCATTGGAAATTAGAACAGTGCTCATAATTCTCATTTATATGTCAATATTTTGTTGCTGTGAGTACTGTTATGATGTTTTACCAATCTTCTACAGTTCATGTTCCAGGAAGTCCTGATAGATAAATAATATATGTTATGCTTGTTTATTTCAGAGTCGTAGTTGTGGACTCTTAGGCATTTATGCTACACCAACATTATTTGCAAAGGAAAAACTATTTCTTGACCAGGGTTGGCAGGTATCACTTACAGATAAATGGTTTTTCTTGACAATAATTGTTTCTTTTTCCCCCCTTTTACAGTAAAAAGAAATGCATAGATTGTACATGAATACATTGCTTGTTTTTAATGGAAAGTAACCTGAAATGACAGTAGAGGATTCATCTAGCCAGAAGAAGAGAACTGGAAATACCAGTTAGTTTGGTGATGTGACATGTATCTGAATCTGATTAAAAACACTAATGGCTGAATTTTATATCAATAGGCAAATCATGAATTCATATAGATGGTTCAAGTTATATAAGGACAGTGGAAGTGGCAGATAGTTTGGCATTCTAATGGAGTTATTTTTTATTCTTGAATTTTATAAGAACCTTTTAAACTGTTGATTTTATCACTTTACATAGCTAGAGTTAACTACTTAAAATTTGCTGTATATAAGACTTATCAAAGATGACATTTTCTGATGTTTTGATTTTCCTTGATTCCATTTCCGGCTTCAGTTTTACTTTTAACCTAATATTTTCTGTTATTAGTTAATGATTTTTCATGTTTTTGTGATTACCATTTGAGGTATCAGCGAGCTGTTGCCTGGGACATGTTGAGAGTTTATAGTACTTTTATTGATGCTCAAGAAAGACGCAGGTATCTACTTTATTTATCTTGAAAATTGTTTCAGCCAATTTGGTTACAAAAGTTTGATATAGGATCCAAGCTAAAAGCCTATATCATGTTTAGGTTTGTTATGAATTAGCTATCTTAGCAGCATGAGCCAGAGTAGCTCCTGATATGTAAATTCTGAATTAGCCAGAATTTCATGTTTAGGTGCATAGTGATTTTTTGTAACAGTTTAAATATATTTTAAAAAGAAAACTAAAACTTTGGCATCTTCTCTTTTTCATTTTTGGCCACATTCATGCGTGTGTGCCACTGCTGCCTTTACCAGAAACTAGAATCTCCGGGTTGTGTCTTTAGGAAGTCTTCTTTTTACGATTCTATTTGAATCATTTATAGGATATAAAGGGAATTCCTCTCTCTGTTTCTGTCCATCTTTATTCTCTTCTTATGTGCACTTTTCATTAGAAAGCCAACCATTTTCTTCTAAAATTTTCATGCAACTCATTTTCTGGTGATTAGGATTGAAAGGCTGGAATTGTTCGATGAATTTGAAGAATGGCACATGATGCAGGCAAGTAAAGCTCTCATTCCTGTTGTGGAAGACATCAGTTTTGCATCTTGCTCTTAGTTAATAACAGGATCTGGGTTCCACTCTGGACTGCAGTCCAGTTGTGTGGGCCTGCTAGTAACTAGGTCCCATTGTTGATAATTGGAAGGCTGACTTACTGCTCACATGATCTAGTGATGGTTGCATAACTATTAGCTTGTGTTTTCAGTGATCACCATCACCATTACCATCATCATCATCATTGTAATTAATTTATTATTAATTTTGTCTCATACTGCTGATTTTCAGGAGCACTATTGTGTTGCTTATGCAATTAATGATGCCATGGTATGTCCATTGATGAACCTCAATGCCTCTCTAGCTTGTCTATTATGATTTCCTATATCCTAATATTAATTTTCCTCCATGTCTATACTCTTCATATTTGTAGAACTATATTTTCAAGTACTAATTAAATAACGAACAATTTTCCTGCAGCATCTATCGTGATTATGACAAATGACCTTACCACCTTACTGGTTTAGACCATTCTATTTAATAACATTACAAGAAAATATCCTGAAAATCAGTTTAACTGACGCTTTGTTCATTTGGTTCACTTCATAATCTAGCTGTCTACTTTAATGGTGACAGAATGAGATATATAGATCAATTTTTTTTTTTTGTGAATAAATTTACAGGTTACGTGACACCAGAATGATAAGAATTGACAGTTTGATGAACAGATTTCTTGTTCTGTTTTCATGATTCAGGGGTTGTTTGGGGATTTTGGCTATCCCAAAGGCTAAGAACATATGCTTCAACTTCCTTCTCAGCTGCCCTGCCATGAAAGCATGAAGCTTCTTCATTCTAGAGCTTGCTTGCTAAGTTTGGTAAAACAATGAATAGTAGGGAAGCACGTGCAACTGACACGTGCCAGTTAACAGAGGGGCCTTAAGCTAAAAGTCTCCAAAACGATTGACAACTTGTGTGGATTCTCTCAGTTATTGTATGTTTGACCCCAGAACCGGAAGACAGATCTTTTTTATTTTTTATAATTTATAATTTTAAATTTACTCTGCTAGCTGTTTGGCAAAGAAAACGTGGTGGGACCTTCAAAATTGTGTCATACCTTAAGCCTTGTGGGGTCTTTGTCATTTGGAAATACATATGCATGGTTGGTTGCTTTTTTTTTTTTTTAATGAATTCCCTCTATTCTTCTTTCCTCTTTATCTCTTTGTTTGCCTTTTCTGTTTCCTTTTTTGGGATGACTGAAATGGCCTTGTGAGTTGCTATATAGCATAATCAGTGAGTGACCACCAATGTACCTTCCAATAAAAGAATCTTATAGTATGTTGAGAGTTGAGACTAGTGACTCCCGTAGGCATAGAGGAGGAAAAAGGATAAAGAGATGGGTTTATAATAGAAATGCTTGCTTAGCTGTGTGGGAAAAGAAAATTGATAGTGCAGGTTGAGTACCACAGTTAGATTATCATAAGTTTTGCATTTGATTCTCTAGCTTGGTGGTATAACGTACATACATTGATAGATACTGTTCTTTGGCTTTTAGATAATTAAGATTGTTGACTGATTATGGACCCTTTTCCTAAGCTCTTTATTTTAATTATAGGCTTGGAAAGCCGGAAGGTACGAACGTTATGAATATCCTGATCTCGAAGCTATAATAATATGGAAGCACATTAGTTTTTAAATAAACTTGCCCATTATTCTTGATTCACTTATCCAATAAGGGAACGTCATAAGCTATATATACAAAAATGAGAATTTTTGTTATCTTATCCGATACCTAGGGAAGAAAAATAAATAAATAGTGCAACAAGTGCTGGATATTTGTCGATGATCTAGTCTTGAAAAATGTACTTCCTGCTGGGTTGAGGGACTAAGTTCTCAGGACCCCACTTTATTTTTTACCTTTTTAGAAGAAAACAGTTCCATCATTTTCTATGGATTGCTACTTTTTGTTTTCGATGCCTCTGCTCCGATGCTTATAGCAACCAAAGTGAAGCGAAAATAGTTTATTTGTTGCAGCTTTTGGCAATTCCTTACCTTGTTTACAGTTGGGTCTCTGCATTTTTTTTAACATTCCATATCATTAATTAAATATCAATATATTAAGTAAGCAGAGAATTGTCATGACAACTCGATATAAATTCGTCGACGAACATCCAAACTTAAAACTCTATCAAATAAGAGAAGTAAATTAGATCTCAAACAAATATTATGTCTTAACAAGAGCACATCGATCCTTTAAAGTAAGAGATTAATTACCCTCGCAAAAAAAATTAAAACCCTCACATAGAAAAGACAAAAACTTTTTTCACATAAGAGAGATTACACAAAATACCATCGTGTTATTAACAATCTCTCACCTCATATACAACATCAACCTAATCTAAATCACTATTCACAACCAACAATCCAATCTAAATCATTACTCACAACCAAGAGCAAAATGTAATAGAACAAACATAATACATGTAACAGGGACTCTGCTTCTTTAAACTGTTATTAATACTGTGACAAAACTTCAAAAGATTTCTGCATTATAGAACGTATCTTTGTCCCGTTGTTCTCATCTCCGTGAACAGTTGGTGTTATTTGCCATTGTTTAATTTTCAGTGTAGGCACTGCTGGTTTATTAGTTAAGTTTCTAGGTGTACAACTGGTTTTTCATTTATATTTTATGTAAAGAGATTTGTTCCTATCGAGTTACTAAAGCGGCAGTTTTTGGTTCATTTAAACTGGATATGTTATCTTATTCTTTTACAACATTTAAATAAAAAAATTATCTAAAATATGGTTGGACAATCCGGATCTTCGTATCATAAACGATATAGTCAACTAGAAACAAGTTGAATCATGTCCATATTAAAATTTTTGGAAAAATGATTAGTTTCCTCGGTTTTTTTTTTTTGGTTAACTATCGTTTTTCTTTCCCTTGATTTTTTCTTCAATATCCAGTTACCTCCTAAGAAGAGACCAATAAGATAACAGCTTAAGAGGAAGCTAAATAATTCTAGAAAGCTAGGAGAAGTGGAAATTGGCCAAAAAGTTAGGGGGGAAATTTGTATTTTCCATAAAAAAATTATACTACAATAGAAGTTTAAAAATATTTGAAGCAGTCGTGTAATTACATTGTGATATTAAAAAAATTTCGTTGTAGAACTTATTTAAACTACTCAAAAATTAAGCTTGCAATGCATTATTTCTCAATAATTTTAATTCAAGAATAATCAAGTTATTTAGTTCCCATGTTGTGTTTCTTTGGTGATTTTTCATAAGCCAAATTCCCGCCCGAGAAAAACTGGACCCAAAAAATATTAAAGGTAAAGGTAAAGAATATTTTGACAGGAACACATTTGCAATTCGTGAAGAATCAGATACCAAATGGGCACAAAGCATAAGCTGCGAGATAAGAAAAAGGCGCAAGCCAGAAAAGTTCTTTGACATCGTTAAATTTTATGTCAAATCTAACGGTAAAAGTTAAATAAAAAAACCCAAGCTTTTTTTTTTTGTTTTTTAAAAATAATAATAAAAGAAGAGAAAAGAGACGGTGCATGTGCCGGGGTCGAGTGAGTGAAAGGCGGACCATTGGAATAGAAAGCCGGGGAAAATATTTTCTTTCACAGTTTTCAATCTTTTGCCTTTCACCACCTCTCCCTTTTCTTTTATTATTATTATTATTATTATTATTATTATATATCTTTTCTTTAAAAGGATCCCTTTATTGTGGAATATCTATGCTCCTCTTATCTTTCTATCCTACGTTCCTACAACCAAGAAAAAAGAAAAAAGAAAAAAGAAAATTAAGTCTATCAAAAGAGAAGAAAAAGCATCCCATTATGGTTACTTTCCAAAAAAAAAAAGAAAATCACACTAACGCTCGTGAACAATCCAAATTTATGCAAAAAAGGGAATTAGTGTTCAACCGAGAATTTTCATCCCATTTAAATATTTTAAAAAAAGAAAAATGGGTGCAACTTAAATTTTGAAACTACGAGGGAGATTTTATAATAAATATAACAGGTACAAATCTGTAAAATCATTGCAAGAATCAAGATTGTAGATGGCGAAGAAAAAGCAAAGCAGAGAAAAAATAATAATAATAACAGAGCAATAATTCCAGAATGCCCTACCCCTAACAAGAAAACAAAATCCAACAATGCAATTTGCTTAAGGCCTTAGACTTAATAATCAACAACTGGGTCCACACACATATTTTTCAAGATCCACAAATTACTTTTTCCATTTCATGCCAATGCAAGCAAAATGCAAACAAAAACAGAAAGCAGCCTTTTCTTCTGTATTACTATTACCCCCCTCCCTCCTCCAATATAATTTTAAATTTATTACACTTATCATCAAATATTAAATCACCCATTAGGCAAGCGACAAGTGCGCTGCCACAGTGAAGCTTGGTTACTGTTGTGATACTACGGAACAAATTTATAATATTAAGAAAGGGAATGAAAATGAAAATGAAAATGAAAACGAAAACAAAAAAGAGAGGATATATATAAAAACCTCAGTCTCTCTCTGTCTCTCACTGGAGTGATTCATTTTCTAAAAACACAGAGAAGTGAAATCAGGCCCACCGTCCAGAGCTGGACTGATATTTTTCGTAATGGGTTGTGCGGCATCGAAGCTAGACAACGAGGACACGGTGAGGCGGTGCAAGGAACGGCGCCGTTTAATGAAGGAAGCTGTTAACGCACGCCACCACATGGCAGCGGCTCACGCCGATTACTGCCGGTCCCTCCGGCTCACCGGCTCGGCTCTCTGCGTCTTCGCAGCCGGCGAACAGCTCTCCGTATCCGACCAAACTCCAGCCGTTTTCCTGCACCCACCAAACCCCATAACAACACCACCGCCACCGTCGTCAACAGCATCACCACCACCAACAACCAACCATGTCCCTCCACGTGTCAGCCCATCTCCCGTCCCCGGCCCTAGTCCGAGTCTTCACCAACCCCAACCTCCTCCATTTTCTCCTTCCCCTAAAATCACCACTGCGCCCCCGAAACGACACCGTAAGCCACCGCCGAAACTCCCTCACATTTTATCGGAATCGAGCCTCGCTTCATCTCCGAGGAGCCACATATCTAACAATTTTTACCCAACGGCTTACCAAGCAAACTCTACCTACGCAAGCACGCCTTCACAAGCTTCCTCTGTTTGGAACTGGGAAAATTTCTATCCTCCATCTCCTCCCGACTCCGAATTCTTCAACCGAAAAGCCCAAGAAAAGCACCAAATCCAACAACAAAAACAAGAACAACATCACCATCTTGACACGGACCCGGAGTCCGAAACCGAAACCGAAACTGAAACCGAAAGATCGGAGTACGATTTTTTCCAGCCGCAAGCAAACAACCACCGCTACTATCCAAAAGAAAAAGAAAATCCCTTCTCAAGTAATTACAACAGTAGTGTTGTTGACGAGGAAACGGAGAGAGAAGAGGTTCAGTGCAGTGAGTGGGGAGATCATTACAGCACTACGACGTCGTCTGACGAGGAGGGAGATATGGATAAAGAGTCGAGATCGGACATGGGGGCACGGTCAGATTTCGGGTCGTCGGTGAAGCAACAGCCGATTTATAATAACAAGAAATCCGATGATGTGGCGTCGTCTTCGGCCAGTTTCAGGAACAGGGAGATCTCGGATATGAAGTTGGTACTAAGGCATAAGGATTTGAAGGAGATTGTTGAAGCACTCAAAGAGAATTTCGATAAAGCGGCTGCTGCCGGAGAGCAACTTTCCGAAATCTTGGAAATTGGCCGAGCTCAGCTTGATCGCAGCTTTAAACAGTTGAAGAGTAATTTATAATTATTTTTATTTGATGTTATATTAATATTATTTATTTATTTATCTATATATATTTGGTTTGCAGAGACTGTGTATCATTCGAATAGTTTGTTGAGTAGCTTGAGCTCGAGCTGGACCTCAAAACCGCCGTTGGCGGTTAAGTACCGGCTCGACATTAATTCCATCAACGAACCGGACGGTCCGAAGAGCCTTTTCTCCACACTGGACCAGCTCTTGGGTTGGGAGAAGAAGCTGTACGTGGAAGTCAAGGTACAATTTTTTTTTTTTTAAATAATGAATTTGGTTTTTATTAAAATTCTTGTTTTAGGATAATTTATCAATCAAATTTATTTATTTTAAGTTTTGGGTCTGTTTAGTTTTACCCTTTTTTTAGTTTAATTTTTGAGACAAAAAGCTGAAAGAAATGACTAGGATTTCCATCGGTGAGGATAGCGTAAGTCCACCGCAGTATTTGACTAAATTTTTGCATTGCCAGTTATCGAATCTTTACCAAAATGCCCCTGGAAAATGGTGGGAAATGGAGCCCCCACTGCAATTACCCTTCAATGTGAGATGGTATCTTTCTCGGGGCATTGTCATGATTTGGACGGCTGTCGTTTAGCAACAACTTTTTTGATGTTATATTGCTCTCTTTTTTATATTTTCAATGAACGTGCTTGCGGGTCTACTGCCTGGTACATGCGTAAATACCCAGAACGTAAAATTTCTTTGAAAAAAAAATGAAACCATTAAATCTGAATAAAATGGAACTGTGTTTTAATAATACAGTTAAATGAATAAGTGATGTAATAAAATCGAATAAGGGGAGCTCTTTGGCTAGATTGAAAGATGAATTTATGATGTGGCATTTGATTTATGTTGAGTGCTAATGCAGGCAACCAATTGTTTTGAATTTTAGGCTAGAGAAGGAGCAAAGATTGAGCATGATAAAAAGCTTGCAGCATTGCAGAGTCAAGAGTACAAGGGTGAGGATGAAATTAAGCTAGAAAAAACAAAGAATTCAATAAAAAGGCTTCAATCGCAAATTGCTGTTACATCTCAAGCAGTCAATACCACTTCATCCGAGATCATTGGTCTTAGAGACAGTAATCTTGTACCACAGCTTGTTGATCTTTGCCATGGGTAAGTCACTTTTCTATTTAAGTCCTATCAACTATCAAGAGAGACTAATACTGTCTCAAAGACAGCACTCGATTATAAAAATTTATATGACAGATTTGTTTTACCGAGCAGAGTCTTAGATGCTCATTCCATGAACACTTTGAGTGCTTCTAAATATTTCAAATTTTCTCTCTCTTTTCCCTGCCAAATTTTAGTTGATATCTGGTAAACATATTATCACGGAGCATGGGTTTATAATGCAGACTTGACTCTTGATTTTGTAACGTTTTTTTGCTGTGTGTGAAACATAATAGTTTGGTTCAGCATTTTGCTTGGTTGGTAAATCATTATGACGCTGCTCTGCTTTGACCTCTTTTGCTTCTTTGTAAGCCCACTTGTTGTTCTTAACTCGGCCAATTGCTAGCTGCCTCTTGATGTCAGAATAGTGGCCCCAATACTGGAGTACCTGCTACCTACAGTTGATTTTCTCATATTCCAGACCTTTTTATGGCCAAAGGCAATTCATGATTGTAGAGTTAGGTACATTGGATTTACTGATATGGTCCACCACCATCGTCTATAATTCTGTATCTTACATTAATAAACATGTACTCTCCCTACTCCTTCCCTCCAAAACCCTCTCAAAAGGAAAAATTTTTTGTTGACTGATTGCTGAATGTAGCAATCTAAGTCAATTTCCTTATTGTTGGGTTATTCAAGACAAAGTTATGTTCATTGCAATCTCTTCAAAATTGTATGGTTTTAGGAAATCAAAGTTATGGTCAAGAGGCCATGGAGCCTAAACTGCATCTAGAAAGTACCTGTACTGTAGAAGATAGTTGGTGTCTGGAGGAATAGAACATGTACTTGACAATCATAATTTTGGATCATGTAACTTGTTCAAAAAAAATGTTTTGGAGCTGCTTAATTGATGGGAACTTAATTCATGTATATCGGACATATTGAATGCAGGTTCATGTACATGTGGAAGTCAATGCATCAGTACCATGAAGTTCAAAAAAACATTGTGCAGCAGGTAGGTGGGCTTGTGAACCAATCAGCCAAGGGTGATTCAACTTCTGAAGTGCACCGACAGGCAACTCGTAACCTTGAGGCAGCTGTTTCTGCCTGGCATTCCAGTTTCTGTCGCCTAGTAAAATCCCAGCGTGATTTTATCCGGTCCCTCCATGGCTGGTTCAAGCTCAGCCTTCTTTCTGTTGGCAATGACAACGTCAATGGCCGCATTGAACCCTCTGAAGTATATGCATTCTTTGACGAGTGGAAGCTTTCTCTCGACCGCGTACCTGACACGGTTGCATCAGAAGCCATCAAGAGCTTTATCAATGTTGTTCACGTGATATCTGTAAAACAAACTGAAGAGCTCAAGATTAAAAAGCAAACTGAAACTGCATTGAAGGAGCTCGAGAAGAAGGCTTCAGCTCTTCGTAGCATAGAAAGGAAGTTCTACCATTCATACTCTATGGTTGGTATTGGGCTTCCTGATGCTGGGCCTGATAATGGACATGTGTTAGATGCTCGAGATCCCCTTGCCGAGAAAAAAGCAGAGCTTGCTGCCTGCCAAAGGCGGGTTGAAGATGAGATGCTGAGGCATTCCAAGGCAGTAGAGGTGACAAGATCAATGACACTGAACAATCTTCAAACTGGATTACCTGGGGTTTTCCAGGCATTGACCAGTTTCTCTGCCTTATTTACTGCAGCACTTGATGCGGTATGCAATCGTTCCTATGCTATCCATAGATAAAGACCATGATTTTTCCACGTGAATTTGAGGTAAGTTGATGAAATTCATAAGAGCTGGAATTTTTTGCCTTTAGGCTCCTATAATTATTGATTTTTTTTTTCTTTTGTTAGAAAGGGAAGTTGATATGTAAATATGTGGATTCTTTTTGTGAGTTTGTCATCTTTTTTGGTCAATGTCTTTGTACAGAAAACGTTTGGCTTGTCGTATGAAGATTAATAATTTCAGCAGATAACAAAGTATACAACTGGCTTCTCTTTTTCCATTTCCTAGTAGTATAATATACATATAATTATTAAAAAATTTACAATAGGAAGTTAAATTTGGAGAAAAGGATTAAAAGAAAATGGTGGTCAAGTTTTCCAATTTTTCCTTTTCTTAACTCACCATCAAGAAAATGGTGGGGATTCGGCCGTGCCCAATTGGCAAATTATGCCTACCATCAATTATGGGTGGGCAATTTTGGGTTTGGGTTGTCGAGGGTCGGGACTAATTAGGTTGAAATTTTTTTATTTTTTAAATTATTTTAAAACGACATAGTTTTGATTCGAGTTTGGGATGAATCGGATCGGGTTGAAATAATTCAGGACGATTCTGGTTAGGTTTAGAACGGGTCAGAAATTTTTTAAACCCGACTTATCTCGTTTGGGTATGAGAATTTTTCAAACTCAATTTATTTCGTTCGGAATAAAAAATTTTATCCTAAATTAATTCTCATTGTCATTTTAATTTAAAATTTTGAGATGAAACGAGTTCAAAAATAAAATGTCCACACCTAAGTCAACTTTTTGTCAACAAGCTGTGAGACCTAGCAAACGCAGACTATTGATGAAAATTATTGTATTTATTATAACAGTGTGTGGGCCTCTGGTCTCTTTTTGGCTCCTTATGTTTATGGTTATTTCTCTCCCTTCTTTCAAAGGATCTCTTTTCCATTTAGGTTAATCTACTCTTATATCATAAAGGAATTGGATAGGCATACATCAATAAGTTAATTATCTTTAGGCCCTCTGTTTAATCAAAAGCTCCGTTGTTGTATCCTTAATTCTCTTCATTTAGTGGATTCAATAACTTAAAAAAAAAAAACTCACCATCAACCCTAGTGGTACAATTAAGTCCTTACTGCTGGTACGGAGAAGATTTTGCAAAGAGATTGTGATCTTTTTTAAATTAAGTTTTATTTAAATAAATATAAATATATGATTGATGATTAATAAAAAAATAAATTTTGATTACTTATAACTAATATAATGTGTTAAAAAATATTTAAAAACTTTTTAAGTAAATTTAATCTAGAAAAGTATTTTAATTCAACGCAACATGCAACGAGGGGCACTAAATGCAATTAGTAATAGCCTCTTGTTCTTTTTTTTTTTTTCCCTCTTCGTATTGAAAGCCATTTGTGATGTCAAATGAGATCCAAGATACAGATTTGACAAAATTGTAGATTTAACTTCTTGGGCGATCCCTTAGCTATCAGTTATGTTGATTTGGTAATTGGGAAAGTATAATTTTATCTTAATGTTTTAAGTTAATTAATAATTTTATTTTGATTAAATTTAAAATATTTAATTTAATTTTAATTTGTTAATTTTTTTCATCAATTTTATTAGTGGAATGATAAAAATATAATCTAATTATATAAATAAATTACTCATTGAACACACAGTAAAATCTTACTCATTTATTGTCTTTTCAAACATATGACATAATCTCATCTATTAATTTAATTTAATATAATTTTAAAAATAAATTTTAACAATATGACACGTATCAAAATGAATCATTGAACACGTGGTAAAATTTTACACATTCATTGTCTTTTAAAACACGTGGTATAATCTCATCAATTAATTTAATTTAATATAATTTTAAAAATAAACTTTAACAATATGACACGTGTTAAAATATGATTAATACTTTTAGACACGTGTCATCATATAATTAGTAAATTTTTTTATAATAATTTGTAAATAAATTAAATTATACAAAAAAAATTAAAAATAAAAACTGACATTGTCGTTGAAAAATAGCCGTTGGTCACCGTTTTTTGACAACACGCCGACAATAAAAATTTATCAAATTTACATTATTGGGCTCCATTTTTCTTGATTTACACAATGGTGGAATCATTTTTGATTTAAAAAAAAGACCAGAAAATGGTCAAAATATAGGAGAGTGGCGTCAGCCACTATCGGCCCCCGCTAAACGGTGGGGCGGTGACTTGTACTGTCACTCTCCTCTATTTTGGATCATTTTTTGATATTTTTTTTACAAAAAATGATTCCACCACTGTATAGATAAAAAAAAATAGAGTCCAATGATGTAAATTTAATAAATTTTTGTTGTTGGCGTGTCGCTGAAAAACGGTGGTCAACCGACTGTCGTTTTTAGGCGATAGTGCCAGTTTTATTTTTAATTTATTTTATTAATAATATAACCAATTATACGATGACACGTGTTATTTGTAACAAATCATATAATAACACCTGTACATATATTTTATATATTTTTATATGTGTGTTATTATTAGGGGTAAAATGTAATAGTATATTAAATATAAATTTTTTATTTAAATTAATTATAAAAATTAACAATTTATAATAAAATTGAACATTTTAAATCTAATCAAAATAAAATTATTAATTAACCTAAAATATGAAAATAACATTATACTTACCCCATTTGATAATCGTAGCTCATCTTCTATCTGATCATCTTTGCATTGCAAAATTCAATACATATATCTACAGAGCCCAAGTTTCAATTTTGACTTTTCATTCAAATACCAAGGCAACCTATGTTTATATCCTATCATTTACTGCTTTAAAACTTGTTTTTTTTTTTAATAAAAGACATTCATTAACAAGGATTAGAAAAATCTTAAATAAGAAATTTTTGATATGGTTTAAAAGTGAGTCATATCAAATAATATTAAAATGTAAACTTAAAGAGTATTTAGCTAATGAGCCACCCTATTGAAAGAGCAGGAGCATAAATAACTTTAAAGGATTGAAAAGAATGTAAAAAATTTACAATATCTAATAGAATAAGATCAAATTTAAAAATTGAATGAATCTTTAAAGTAATATCTTGAATAATAGATTGAGCATCTGATTCAAATTCAATAACCTGTAAATCCATTTTCTTAGTAAGAATGAGACTTTTTTTAATAGCAAGAGCCTCTGCAATATGCACCGAGTAAAATGCATGGAGGGAAAAAGAAGTTAGGAGTAAAACCTCACCATGAAAGTCCTGAATAACTATTTGTAGACTTGTTCGACCATTGTCTTTACACATAGCAACATCAAAGTTTATTTAAACACAGCCAATGCTAAGATGACGCCAAACATATATAGAAGAATTAGGATTTATTAAAGTCGATGTATTAGCCTCTCGGTATTCATACACAATATGCTTGGACCAGTTAACAATATGAATAACATTCCCCTGATAATTATTGTGAATGGATTGGTTCATAACAAACCAAACTCTCCAAAGAATAACCAGAAAGAGCTCAAGATTATCATAAGACAATTGATCCATGCAAGAGATGAAGAAATCCAACGTAGAGGTAAAGTGATTACAAAGAATACCTTGCATGAAGAACAAGCATCCCACACAAATTTTAAAAGCTTGCAAAGCCAAAGGGAATGGATGGAGTTCTCAACCTTAACACCATACTTAGGACAAAATTGGCCAATGAGGACACGATGACGCTAAAGGTTGACATAGGTTGGGATCCAATTATGAGCTGCCTTCCAAATAAAAGATTTTACCTTTTGCAGAATACCCAAGTGCTAAAGAAGCTTCCACCAAGAAGAGACCACTGAAGAACCCGAGCATCCTGCAACCCCCTTCAAAAAATAGGAAAGCTAGTATCCACTTTTAACCGAGGAATGGCCATGTTTGCCTTCTAATCTTCCAAGAAAAGGATCTCTTGACAAGCTCAACATTCTATGCACCTGAAGCAATTTTTAACTCAGACATCAAAAGATGGTTAGGGAGTAAATGAGAGAATAAAGGTTTAAAAGAGTATGACATAAGCAGCCATTGATTATAATAAACTGAAATAGATGTGTGAGTGTTAATAAACCTAGGGTGCATGCATATGGGTTTGTGTCTATCATTCAAATTTGCATACGTATCACATACATATTAGTGCAACGAATGAACAAAAATCTAATTTTCTAATGATAAACACAAATAATTTTTACATATATCTCATAAATATAAATAATGTAGGGATTGAGAATTCATTATATTAACAAGCCTTTGGATTTTCTTCAAATCGGAGAATCGTGTGAAGTGTTCTCGTTCACAATTCTAGTTTCTCAACTCGGTGGGCTTGGGGAAGCTAGAATAGCAACTTGATTCCGGCAATGATTTAACTCTTAAATCCTATGTTTAACTCTTAAGCACTTGGGCTAGTTAGAAAGAAGAGAAGAAGAAGTTCAACACTTAAAAACTTAAGGTTTCTCCCTCTCTTTCTCTTCTTTTTTTTTTTTGCCGAGTGATTCACCCTTGCAAAATTGCTCTTTTTATTAGTTGTTTTATTTTTCCACCAACAAGCAACATATGTCCCATAAACATGGCAACACTTGCCATTTGTCTTTGTTTTTAATTATTTACAATAAACAATCAATTAACAAGAACAAGAGAGGATGCACTCAGCCGGCCATATGGAGCTTATTAGAACAAATTGAGTTTGGCAAGCTTTGGTCTAACCATGCATGGTCTTTTTTTTTTAATCAATATTAAAACAAATCGAAACACATGCTTTTGTTACAATTGTTTACAATAAACAATTGATACGAGCTAACAATATATATGTGTGTGTGGCCGTGTAAAGCAATGCCAAATGAAGAAATAATTTCTTCATTTGCTTGCAACACACATCCTGGTCCTACCTTACTTACAAACTCATACATGTATGTTTTATTATTTTTTTTAATCAATATTAAATACTACAAACATGTGTATTATTGTAATAAATAATACTTGTTTGAATTTAATAAAATAATAATATCATATATTATTATTATTATTTTATTTAATAAATAATTTAATGAATAAAATAATTATCTTGCTTGTCCAAAAAGTAAGGTCATTTTAATAATTTTTAAGTCAAACAATGATAGGCCTATAATATGCCATATGTCAACACTAATTAGTCAACAATTATTGTTAACTAATTGATGTACTTAACTGTTTAAGTTTTAATACGTGTACAGCCCGAGGAAAACAGAAGTAAATGTCCGGTCTGTTGGAATTTATTAGATTGAACTATTCAATCCAGTACGTTGCCCCAATGCACAACGGGTATACTTCATATTGTGAAACTTCCTAGGTCCACACCCGATCTGTCAAACGAAACTGTTCCATGAGTTCGAGATCGATGCCCTACGCACATATCATAGATATTACAAATTAGCGCATTAGACCATACAAGTTAAGGTCATTGCATATACGTATAATCCTTTTGCCATTTATATCCTGGAGGAGTGGGGATATAGATCATCACCGTCTAATCCCCACGCACTCATCCATGAACTTATCTCTAGACACGTATCTCAATAAACAATATATGCAAACACCTTTGCGATATTGTTTGATTTTGGTATATTGTTTGACCCTGTTGGAAACTCTTTTCCCGAGTTTGTTGCTTATGGCAATAAGTCTTTCTGAGATACAATCTCGAAGTATTCGGATATACAACTCAATCATGTGAGCTGACGAATTCCATATCTGCGCACATCGAACTCTATAAGCATTGGACCATACCCAACGACACATAGCGGTCAGACTATGAAAGGTCTCTGACATATATAGAACGAAACCATGGTGGATCACTTACAAGTACACTGTGGCGCTCAGGTTAAAGGACCACGTACACTACTCAACTCGAGATGACCTACTATTGACAGCTCCATGGGATGTCTATTGGGGTCCTTGTTGAGTCTGTTCAGTGTTCAGTCTTTACTGAATACCTGTATGCTATACGAACTTCTAGTAAGCCTATGGTCAGCTAAAAACAATCATTTAGACCATCTAGGTATAGTATACACTGATCTATAAGGAATGATTCCACCAACAAACCCATATCGGTAAATAAGACCAGGAACATCAAATTTGAGAATGAACTTGCATAATAATATTTTTTAGCACTATTGCAACTCCTTGCAACTATATTATTACTGATGTACTCTCGAGTCTATGTCTCGTTACAGACAAGGTCCTAACTCTTAGATACTGCTGACTTTTATAACCTATTAAATCTTAGTAGTGCTAATTATTAGCAATTATAATTTTCAGCGTTACTAACCCTTAGCATTAGTCTAAACTCCTTTAGGCCAGATTTAAACTCCTTCAGATTATACAATACATGTAGCATAACAAGCACTGTACTATTTGATTAATGAAATTAGCAATTTAATAAAATAAACTGTATACATATTATAAAATAAAATATACATACAACAAATGAATGACACGTAAGTATAAATCTTAATAAGATGTACCACTATCAACCCTTCAACGAAGATCTTTTATCAATAACTCACGGCCTCAAAGAAAACTTTTTCAAAGAAAAGAGGCAGAAGAATTAGCCTTAGCCTTAATAAAAAAAGAATTATGGAAGTAAAATCCCTTCAACACACGATTAACAAAGGCATCAGAGTGTGTAACAATACAACAACCTTGTTTTATAAGCATAGCTTGGTTGAAACATGATAAGTCTTTGAAACCTATCAACCTGTCATTCTTGTGTTTACAAAGCGAGGCCTATATACACCAGTGTAGCTTACGATGCTCATCATTACCACCCCACCAAAATCGAGCACAGAGAGCATGCAATTCATGAATAAGAGACTGAGGGAGTAAAAGAGATTCATAGAATAGGTAGGAATGGATTGAATTACTGCCTTTATAAGAATCTCACGACCACTTGTAGAAAATAACTGCCTTTTCTATCCTTTAAGCTTGTTCTAGACCTTATCCTTATAAGAGGGAAAAAGATGTTTCCTGTTCCTCCTACTAAACTTGGCAGTCCTGAGTATTTTTCATGACAGGGAATCTCTTTAACAGCTAAACATGTTATCAAAGAAGAGTAGGTATTGTTGTTGATGGAAGGGTTAAAATAGACTGCCGATTTATTGAAGTTAATTACTTGCCTTGAAGCTGTTGCATACTTATAAAGAATTTCTTTCAAAGTCTAACAATTAGATAGTTATGCCTTAAAGAAAATTATATTATCATCTGCAAAAAATAAATGAGAGACAGTTGGGCTATTACGTCTACAGCAAACCCCATGAATCGCCATTCAGAGTTTAGCCTAATGAATTAAAGTAGATAACCCTTTTACACATATAATAAAAAGATAAGGGGATAAAGGATCATCTTGCCTCAAGCCTCTTAAAGGAACAATAAAACCCTTTAGTTTTCTATTTAAAATAATAGAATAAGAGACAAAAGAAACACAGCTCATGATCTTCTTACACTAACTCACCGGGAAACCCATGGTTTTCATCATAGCATCCAGAAAAATCTCATTCAACGTGATCATATACCTTAGACATGTCCAATTTTAGAGCCATTATATCATTATTTATGCATTTTCTACGTTTAACTGCATTAGTACATTCAAAACCAATGATGGCATTGTCAGTGATGAGCCTTCTAAGGATAGAAGTACTCTGCTTTGAAGAAATAACATCATTCAAAACACCACGGAGCCTATTGGCAAGAGCTTTAGCATTGATCTTATAAATAACATTACAAAGACTAATGGGTCAAAAATTCGAGGGATGCTGAGGAAGATCAATATTAGGAATCAATGAAATGAGGGTGTGATTAATCCTCCTTGATATCCAAACCCATTGAGAAAACTCAAAGAAGCTTAAGTAACCTTCAAACCCACAATGTCCCAATACTTTTGATAAAATAAGACAAGCATCCCTTCAATACCCGAGGCACTTTGTAGGATGCATTTGGAAAAAAGCTCAATAAACCTTAGTACAGGTAAAAAGGGCGTCTAAAATATAATAATGATTCCTAGATAAGCGGGAAGTAACACAATTTATCACCATGCATAATGCATCGTTGGAAGGTTCTTAAAAAGAAAAAATACACCTGAAATAAGACAAAAGAATCTGGCTCATAGCATATGGGGTTTCCTGCCAAACACCATAAGAGTCAAAAAGACCAGAGATTATATTTCTTTTTTTTTCCTGCTCGTGGCTTTATAATGAAAGAACGTAATATTTCTATCACCAGCTTTAAGCCAGCTTACCCCGAGATCTCTATTTCCAATAAAGCTTATTTTTACACATTAACACCTCCAGCTGTTTTTTTACTCTCCTGATTTTTCTCCAGAAAGAAGCATCAACGTGTTTATTAAGAGAAGCAAAAATATTTTGCTTCTTTCTAATATCAAGGGAAAACCTGTGAAAGGAAGACTTATTCCAATCAGGGAGAGACCGACTAATACCATTCAAATTTCTGTAAACCGAATTCAAACTGTCATCAACAAAATTCAAACCATGTAGAATAATATCACAACAATCCTCCTCGTCAACCCATGCTTCCTTAAACTGAAAGTGACTACCTATATAAAAATAAGACTGAAACAAGCGTTTTATTTCAAAGGAAATTGGGATTAAGCGATGATCAGAACCCCAAAATTATAAATGTCGAACCACTGCCCACAGAAATAAAGACTGCCAAGCATGATTACAGACAACTCTATTCAAACGCTTCTAAATAAAATTATCCTTTATATTGACCGTTACACCAAGTAAAGTGAGGGCCAACAAACCCCAAATCTATAAGTTGGCAATCATCAAGAGCCTCACGAAAATTATGTTAGGATCAATGCTTACGTGCCATCCCTGAATGTATATATACTTATGTATTTATACAAGTGTACACTCTTATTAAATCGCTAATACCAATTTATATGGTATTATGCATGTAACATTACAAACATTGTAGATCTGAAGGAGTTCAGATCAGATCTAAAGAGTTTAGATAAGAGCTCATAGTTAGCCATGCTGAGACATATAATTGCTAAACGTTAGCACAGTTAAGCGTTAACTGGTTATAATACTCAGCAAATTCAAGAGTTGGAGCCTTATCTGTAATAGGACATAGACCTGAGAATATACTAGTAACTGCATAGTTGCAAGAGTTGCAATCGGGTGCCAGAAAATGCAAGTTGCGTAAGTACATTCTCGAATAATAGTCTCTGATCTATTTCTGCTGATGCGAGTCTGTTGGCGGATACTTTATATATAGATCAACATATGTCGTACCTATAGGGTATAGACGGTTGTTCCTGACCGACTGTGAGGTTGGAGCTCGTATTGACATATGGGTATCCAGTTAGGACTGGATATGGGACAAACTCACGAGGGCCTCCGATAAACATCCTATATAAGCCGTCAATGAAGGGTCATCTCGAGTTGAGTAGTATACATGGTCCTTTGACCTGAGTGCCACGGTGGGCTTGTAAGTGATCCACCATACTTTGGTTCCACGCATGTCACAGACCTTTCATGGCGTAACCACTGGGTGTCGCTGGGTATGGTCCGATGCTTATAGAATCCGGTGCGTACAGATACATGATCCGTTAGCTCTTATAAGGAGTTCGATATCCACATGCTTCAAGACTGTATCTCAAAAAATCTTGTGGCCACAAGTATCAATCCTGGAAAAGAGTTCTGTCAGGGTCGAACAATATGGTAAAGGAGTTTGCGCATATTGTTCATTGAGATACAAGTCTGGAGATAGGACATGGATGAGCATATGAGAATTTGACGGTGATAATCTATATCCCCACACATCCAGGATATCATGACGAAAGGACTATACGTATGCATTGTAACCTCAGCTTGTATGGTTCAACGCGCTGATTCATATATCCGTGATGTGTGCGTGGGGCATAGCTCACAGACTCATGGAATAGTTCTATTTGATGAATCGGGCATAGGACCTAGGGAGTCCCGTGATATGGAGTGTACTCATTGTGCACTGGGGCAGCGTACCGAATTAAATTGTTTAATCCAGTAATATTCAGCATTCCCATGGGAATGCGTGTGTGTCTGTATTTAAGTGTTAAATACAACAATTAGTTAATAATTATTATTTACTAATTATATTAGGACACGTAGCGTATTGTGGATCCTCAGTTAAGTTTACCCAAGTGTGGGATTTTGTGGAATCCACTAGAGGGTTAACTTAGTAACTATTCATGAGGGGTAAAATGATCATGACACATTATGATTATTTAATTGTTAAATAATCATTCTCTCTCTCTCTCCCTTTTATATTATATAATATATATTATAATATATTATTATTATTTATATTATATTATATATATAAAGAAAAAGAAAGAGAGAAGAAGCAAGAGATTTGGCCAAACGGCCGAGGGAGGAGAAAAGAAGAAATGAAGAAATGGAGGGAGAAGAGATGGAAAAAGAAAAGAAAGAAAAAAAAAAGAGAGGAAAAATGAAATTTCCTCTATCTTTTAAATTGGAGCAATTGTGAATTGTTTCAAATCTCCATTTCTTATCATTTTGGAGAAAAGAATATAAATTCACTCCCGGCAATTTTGGGGATTAAGAGTTAATCACAGGCTGAATACAGAGCTGCTATTCTAGCTCACCAAGTTCACCGTGTTGGTGACTAGAACTGCACACGCGTTGGTCTCCATACGGACTCCGAAAAAAATACGTGTATAACATTACGCATTTGGTGAGTTCTCTAACCTTATTAATATATTAATGTGATTAATATATTTATTTATTGTATTTATTACAAAATTTATATTTTCGCTGCGTTAGACAATAGACACAATTACACATGCATATACCCACATGCCTAAGATTCGACATTGCGACAAATTATTCATTAAAGGACCGGATCTCTCTACCCCACCCTCCTTTTCAGGATAATAAAAAATCTCGTTAAAATCGCCACGGCATAACCAAGGAAGAGAGGACATACCTTGTAAACGGCAAAGTAAATTTCAAGTGTGGCAACGTTGACTAGAATCAGGGTAGCCATAGAAATTATAATATTTCCAAAACTTATCATCATGGTTATTAACAATAATATCTATATGAAACCGAGAGTAAGAGAGAAGCTTAACCTCAACCTAAGAGGACTAGAATATAGCCTAACCACTGTTACGACCAAACCTCTCTACTAACTAGTTTCCTAAGAAAACCAAAATGAACTCTATAGTTTTCCATTTGAGAGTGAAATGATATTGTCTCCACGAGAAAAACCACATTTAGGCTATGTTTTTGTAGCAACTTTTGCAAGATTTGGAATGACTGGGACTTGCCCATACCTTGGATATTCCAACAAAAGAGATTCATAATTATCGGCAGTCCTACACCTCTGCAAGAACCACCGTTAAAGACATATTAAGAACACCAATAGAAGTTGTAATGCCATTTCAAAAAGGATTATAAGAGTTTTCCTCATCAGCAAAGTCAAAGTCTAACATTCTTTTACCTATTTTATCCTCACGAGTCCATTTGTCTGCCACAACCAAAAAAATAGAGTGAGCATTTTTTCGTTTACCTGACTTAGGAGAAGAAGCTTTTAAGACCAATCGACAAGATAACTTTTTAGAATTAACGCTATAGTTATTATGTTGTTTGTGACCTTTATGAGGATTGAGCATCACCTTTGAAATATTTTGACCTTTCTTCGAACTTTTATTTTACGTTGGCATTTTCTTAATTTTTATAGAGTTGAAATTAAAGGAATCTTGAAAAATTATATCTTGTAAGGTACCAGTAGATTAATCGAAAACCTGTACCTCCAATGATGATTTCAATGAACCACTCAAAGCATCTGGCCATATAGGCAAAACACTTTAAAAAAAAAAAATTGTGCCCTATTATGGATATAATTGATTGAGAAAGTAAATGACTACCACGATCAATGCTCGTAACTTTTAAAGGGCAATGCAAGGAATCAATCGGAGACATCAAGGTAAGAGAAGCTTTTCCACTATAACTAATTCTTTGTTTTGGATTACTAATTTTGATACTTGTGTCTCGCACATTTATTTAGCCATTAGACACGCGAACCCTGTTATCAAACAACAGTTCTTTACCCTTATCAATTGCTAGTAGTTGATTAGGGACCGGACAGATATTTGCGCCAATATATTCGAATCCAGGCCGACCTTGCATTGATATTTTAAACTTGGATCAAGAAGCCTCCAACCAAACGGATGGTAACAAATTCGAGTTACCAAAAATTAAATAAGATAAATTATTTTTTTTAAAAGAGAGATGATAACCCTCTTTTATGTCATCTTCTATGTCTCAGAAAAGCAAAATCCACATCTGAATTCTGACAGGTGCTCAGGTTCTAGGGCTCTTAATACTGTCACTTGGTATAAATTACATTTTGAGGGCGATCTCCGCCATAAAAGTATAATTTATGCAAAACCCAAAAACAAAAAAAATTGACAGTGTTAATATGCCATTTTATTATAGTAGCCTGTCAGATTATCAGCCAATGGGTATTACTTTCAAGACCCATTGCGTTACCAAAGAGAAAAGAATGACGAATGATAATTGGTTGTCACTTGTCATGGTCATGACAAAATGCAATGAAGACAAGATGATAAGAGTCCACCCCGCAAGATTTCATCTATTTCCGTTGGGATATTAACACTGCCACCCCTGAGGTTGGTATAAATTATTTTTTAATGATAATTTTAATTTTAATTATATTATTACTTCTTTACTTAATTAAAAAAATAAAAATACCCTTACTTTTAAAAGTATTTTAATTAGGAGTGGGCAAATATTAATTTCACTCGTGGGCCTCGATTCTTCATTTATTGCTAACCAACCACTTCACCTATGAGAGACACTATAAGGGTTGTTAATTGTCACTATAGATCCCTATTGTTTCTGTTAATATTGTTGGAGAGTCAAGATGGACCAAGTTATTTAATGGAAGGAAAGTTGAAAGTTAAAAAAAAATCCACTCGTGGGCCTCAATTCTTTATTTATTGCTAACCTATTAGAGCTAACATAAGGGTTGTTAATTATCACTACAAGTCTTATTGTTTCTGTTATTCCATTGTTATCATTTGTTTCAGACATTAATTTTTTTTTAAATACATTAATAATTATTATAAAAAAAAAGTGTTTCCCATTAGATTTTGGCCTATAACCCAGCTCATAATAAAAAACACAATCCATTTGATGTAGCTCACAAAATTAGGCCCTTGAGTGAAGACCCATAAGCTACAAAGGTATATGAATATTTTCGAGCTAGCTTGTAACCCTCATCTTGTTAGAATCGTCCTCAGTTCATGGATACCCTCTTCGATCTAATCAACCACTATAGTCGTGCAAAAACGTATTAAAATGAACTTGCCACTAAAAAATATATATTTGATATATCTTTTACAAATACAACTCCAACAATTTCGATATGAAATCTACACAGAAAAAAAAAAGATTAATTTTATTTAGGTAAAATTATAATATAAGAATCTAAGAAGAAAAAATCTCGATACTTTTTAATCTTAATAAGATTCTACGATTATGTATTGAATTCATGTTGCAACTTTATATATAGGGCTCAAATTGCTAAGTTAAAAGGAGACAAGAGAGGCATTACACATTACAAACTATAGACTCTAGACTTTTTTGTTTGAGATTTAAAGTTTTCCTCACTCTCAAAGGACTAAAAAATAATTATTTTTATTATTTGTCATTCTTTTTATTGTTATTCTATTCTTTTCAACTTTTTTTTATTATAACTATATAAGTATCAAAGTGTTATTGTTGAAAAAAAATTTAGCCTGGTCTAACCCTTTCTTTTATTGCAGAATTATCAACAAGTTCGGTATATTTAAAGCGGACAAGTCCAACTCAATTTCTCTCAAATTTAGTTATTATTTTTAGGAGAAACAAATTCAATTGATTAATACGAGGGTTGACGAAATTTTCAAAGTCAACAAAAAGTAACTGATATTTACACTTGATAGAATATCTAGGTTTCAAACAATGCGGTTTCAGGATTTGAGATTTTTAGTTCAACAGTGTGATTAATACTGTTCTTTTTTAAAAAATTATTTATCGACGTTATACCGTATGGTGTAGAAACTGAGTTGGGTCCTTGCTGATGCTAGTAGCTTGTTATTTGAATACCAAGAGTTGCAATCTCATCTGAAGATTAATCATGATTTTATGTCAATCCTTGCTCGAAATTGGTCTTCACCCAGTTCTTTCAAATTAAATGTCGTATGCATCTATTCAACCAAGCACATCTTTTTACGAAATTAGTACAGTAGTTAAGTTCGTGATTGTCAGAGGGTTGTTGTCTTAACTTTTTTTTTTAAAAAAAATCTTCTCCGGACATTTTTTCAGTCTAATGCTGAAGCGGTTGCAATGCTTGAAGAGATTCACTTGTTACTTTCCAATGGTTTTGCTGTGGCACACATTGAATCTGATAGTTTTAGCGTTATTTCAGCTATTGAGAATGAGTTTTCTTCGTTCGTTGATAAAGTTACTTTTCTAGGAGATTTCAGGAGAATTAGCCGAGTTTGTTGGGTTTCATTGTCAACATATTACTAAAAAGGCTAATACAGTAGCTCATCTTTTAGCAAAATCTGCTTTGATCGATGACTGAGTTGGTCTTATTTATACGAGGAACAAATCAATAGTCAGTTCTCCATTAGGTATAACTTAAGAGCAATCTTCTAGCTATAAGCACTTCAGTAATTAAGTGTTTCTAAAGGGTGTACTTGAGAATATCCTGAGGTGTATTCAGGAATATTCATTAATAAGATTGACATTTGCCATTTGACAAATACTAACAATGGAATAACATACGACGTTTCAATAAATCAATAGCTGACTTGGCCATCTCAAGAATGGGGCCATAACCTTATGAGTTTAGATGTCAAGCAATATTGCTATTTATTTCACATTTGATTTGGTTTCCTAATTTCTATTATAAGTTAATCTGATGCTACAATATATGCACGCACCATAATAGTTTCACATTCATTACACATAATTTATGCTTTGCGATATCAGACAACTAAGGGCGGACCTGAACGGAAAATTGTTTATAAACTCCGACTGAGAATATTAGCTGTATTGAAATGATAACAAGTTCTCTACTTGAAAATTAGGCTTGGGGTTATACAAGTCTATTCTGACATCTGACAAGCAGCAGGGTGGAACCCGACTCATTTTCTAAACTTAATCTATTAATTTCCAGTTGCCATGAATTTTTGTTCTAGTGATTATGAGCTGAACAGAATTATCAGCGCAGACTAACATAGACAACTCTTTGCAGGATTAACTATTGATACACTTACAACACAGCACAAATAACCCTTTTAACTCTGACCTAAAAGAACTCGAAGTCTAGATAGTTACCTCCAGACTTCATCGTGTCTGTTCCTACCATCCTTTTACTGCTGCTGCTGCTAACACCAACAGGATCAACTGCCCCAAATTTTCCCGGAAGCTCAGGTTCCATTGGTCTTGGCACCTCCGGTGGTGTACTGCACCGTATTAGAGCCCAATTCACACCTTCAAAGAAGGGGTGCTGCTTGATCTCAGTTGCACCCCTCTTCACCCCTAACCGGTGTTGTGGCTCCTTCACTAGCAAACCCCGTATCAAATCACGACCTGCATAGCTGGTTGCCGGTGAGTCTGGGAATCTGAGTTGCTGCCCCACCACATTGAACAATGTAGCACGGTTTCCGGATCCTTTGAATGGAGTTTTTCCATACAGTAGTTCATGCAAGAAAATACCAAACGTCCACCAATCAACTGCACTACCATGGCCCTCTCCCTTAATAATTTCAGGGGCTAGATACTCATGGGTTCCAACAAAGGACATGGACCGGGCTGCAGTAGGCTCTGCTACAAGCTCTGGAAGTGTACTATATGGCAATCCAAGCTCCGATCGAGGTTTTTGGTTTTTCTTCTTGCTCTTCTGAGGGAATAGTCGAGGAATAAAGCAGGCGGGCTGTATGCATACAGATGTGGGCTCAATACAGGTAGGCTGAACACAAAATGCACCCCCAGTAGCCCGTTTTGAAGGATCAGAATTCATTGATGAGGTCTTTATCAAGGTTGGGGAAACTGCACATCTTAAAGAAAGGTCAAAGTCTGAGAGCATTATGTGGCCATCGTCACGAACCAGAACATTTTCAGGTTTCAAGTCCCTGTAGACAACACCAAGCATGTGGAGATACTCGAGTGCCAACAATACCTCTGCAGCATAAAATCTGCGAGAAGGAAAGACAATAATCTATAACTTGTCTGATAACAATTGTCTCAACTTGAGTAAAAACTTCTTTTAAGACACGGAAATGATAACACAACATGTCAAGCCAGCTACCAAGAAATGCAGATAAAGTGGGTACATCTCAAACATGAGAAATATCATTTAACCTTGAATAGTTAAACCTCCAAGTTTATTTAACAAACATAGCTACAAAATCATGGGGGATGTAGGATGCCCAACCTAGAATTGTATGAAGTTGAGTTTAATAAAGCACAGGGCAATCTACATTTTGTTTTAGAGAATGTATCCAGGTGAACTAGCACCATCTAATGTTAAAGATGACTAGAAAAATGAGGAAGGACCATTAACCCTCAGAAACACAGAGACATTCCGAGCATCATCTGATAGTCCTCGGGCAGTGAACAAATTCTGCTGGCAAACTACAAGAGCAACACTATCAGAGATGAAAGTACCTTGGACTCAAAAGGTAAAAGTGGATTCCAGAAGCACTGTCATCCTATAAAGTGGAAACATGAAACATCAGATGTCTATGGGGTCAAGATTGAGAATAACAAAATCATGGAAGAAAGAGGATTTTCCTATAGTGAGCACACTATGGTGTTTGTAGTTTTGTCCATCTCCCATAGGCACTCCTAATCATACTCATGAAACTCAAGACATCCTAAATCAAGAGAGAAACAGAAAGGGAATAATAGCTAGCACTAATGACACTTGTCTTTGTTTACCATATGCGCCGGGGTACAGTAACCAACATATAATAGTATGAGCATTGCAAGGTTATCTGATTTTCTCCTAAGAACTTTTTCTAGTCACTATATGATGCTTAACTCCAATCGAAATATGATTAGAAAATAATCCAAATATGATTTAGAAAATAATCAAATAATCCATTAACTCCCATTGAGTGAAAAATCAAGTGGGAAAAAATGAACATCATGCAACATATTAACAAATGAATGATTGCAAGATTTTGGGGTAAAGTATACACATGAAACTCGTAAACAAGCATCAGTTGGTGCCAGTAGAAATACCGGAGACAACCCTTTGTAACTGATAAAAACTAATTTATCAAGAACCATCAACATGGCAAGGCAACAAGAAATAGAACAAAGGTAAGGCCCTTATTATATGCACCTATCTGAACACATAATAAGAAGGGGGGAAAAAGCTAAGAGAATGTTATTGAAAAATAAATCATACCGTGCAGCATACTCGGAGAAATGTTTTCCAGGTTGCCTTTGCCTTAAGGTGTGTAAATCACCCCCTGGACAATATTCCATGACCAAACAAGAGAACCTGTCAGTCTCAAAATGTGTGTACAAAGTTGGCAGAAATGGATGGTCCAACAACTGCAAAATCTCTCTTTCTGTCTGAGCCCTAGTCAACTTCTTCCTACTAGCAAGGGATGCCTTGTCCATTACTTTCATAGCAAAATAACAGCGCGTACCGCTCAGCTCTGAGAGATACACACTGCCAATGTCACCACAGCCAAGTCGTTTGAGTAATCTAAAATGACTCATGCCCAAGATTCCATCCCGTGCTCGGATGGCAAGAATAGCCTTCCACCTAGGATCGTTTCCTTTGTGAGGTTTATTAGCACTCCCAGTAATGTTGCTCCAATTACTATCATCACTAAGGCCACTACTATCACTTGCTCGGCTAATACTAG
Organism: Ailanthus altissimus; assembly: GCA_946807835.1. Lineage (NCBI taxonomy): Eukaryota > Viridiplantae > Streptophyta > Magnoliopsida > Sapindales > Simaroubaceae > Ailanthus > Ailanthus altissimus. The sequence continues at coordinate 36,531,040 of OX327684.1, forward strand.
TCTTTGCACTCTCAAGTGAGTCACCTCTAACACTCCCTTTTGTGCTCTCAAAGTTCCTCTCCACACTAAGCATGCCATCACTTGTAATTGCATCACTTTGATATGTACTAGCACAACTATTCACAATGCTCATAGCAGTGACAACACCAGTACTGTCAATGCTACTATGTGGACTTACATTGCCACTTGGAGGCAAAGAAGCATCCCACACACATTCTTTCTCCTCGGAATCTGGTGGAAGGTGCGTGTTCTCTGTGTTTTGTGATGCACGAGCAACTGAAAATGGAGAAGACAAGGCACCTAATTCACTGGGTTCTTCAACCAAACTTTCCGCTGGAGAAAGAACAGCCAAGCTTGGTTTCTTTACAGGAACCCTGATTGAAAGATCTTCTAGGAATGGTCCCTTCACTGACAAGCTCTTCATCAGGCACGTGGCATCAGATTTGTTTTGACTGATTGGTACATACACTGTTTTCATTAGATCTGTATCAATAGGTTCTGCAGGATGACTAACCCCAGAGAAAGAACTAGGGCCAGCATCCTCAAACAAATCATCACTGCCCTTGAATGTCAAATTATCAGCAGTAAGCGCCTCTCTTTCAGGCATATAATCTTTTCCCTTCCATGTCCTTACAGATGCAAAAGACTCTGAAACTTTGAACTCTCTCACATTATTCAATCGAACCACTTCTTCTCTCACCAAACCTCTATGCACATTTGATACCTGGCCTACTTCTAAGGTGGTGTCTGAACTCAATACCTGGACTCCGACATTCAATTTTCGAGGAAATTGCTTCAATTCTGGAGCCTTTTCCATGCTTGATGGTCGTATTATTTACATGGAATAATCTGTCAGCAAAACAACCCTGCAAACAGGAATGAGATTTGAGTTTTAAGACTACTTTAATTCCCTGGTTAGATCCTCACTAATTAAAAATAAAGAGCTTAGATACCATTTCCTCAATTAGAGAAGTCATTCTATACAACCATCATTCTCAATCAATGAGACACAAACAGATATGAAAGATTACACTATAAATCAAATCACATATGTACACACATACTTAGATAAGGAAAAGAAATCATAAAACAATAACAACAACAAAGCTCAAACAATTATTTTCTCATGTTGGGTCAATTTCCCAGATCATTATAAATATGATCTAACTGGCATAGAAAGCAACTTAGTCTCAATTGACTACATATATTTCATATTCATGCTCTTAATTAGGTCCAAAACAAAATTTATTGATTGTGTCTCCGTATATTTTCTTGCATCAATTGGAATGTAAAAGAACTTGAAAAATCTATCAAAAATGGGCAGTTCATAGAAAGAACAATGAATTTTTGAATGTTATTAAGCTTGTAATATCAGATATAAACCCAAAATGCTCACTAACCTTTCACTATAAGAGCTACAAAACCATTTGAGTATAAAACCCTAATTTGAGTAAATGCTCAGAAAGCTCACCAGATCAAGCAAATGACATTTAAATTCTTAACTTCTCCAACAATCAAGTAATAAACAAAATGGGTTATCAAGTCAAAATTCCGCTTAGGAAAATCAATTAATTAATTATTATTATTATTATTAATAAAGCGGCAAAAGAGCAGAATTTCAAAAAAGCGAAAATGCGAAATTCCTTGTGTTTTGTCTATTCTCATTGAAGCACATTCCCAGCATACACACTTGAATTGTACGCAAAACCCTTCAAACCAAAAAGAACAAAACAAGGAGAATCTGAAAAGTTCAAAGTCAGTACAAAGATTGATCTCGAAATCACAAAAAAGCAAAATTACAAAGAAAAAATAAAACAGAATATTCATTTCACACAAGCAGAGAAACTAGAAAATAAAATTTAACCCAAAAAGAAAAACACGCACCGGGTGAATGAAATAATAAGAATCTGTACGGACAAAGAACCGCGAGTTAGTTTGTTCAAGAATCAAGCAAGCATTTCAGTTAGGGGGGTTTCTCTGCAGCCGAAACCTTACCCTCTCTCTTTCTCTTTCTCTTTCTCTCTAAACTTCCCTTCCAAATCCTCTCACTAAAAACATTGAAATGTAAAAAAGTGAAAATTAATTGATTTGCAGAGCTCGAGCTCCCTTCTTTTCTTTTTCTCTCTCTAGACTGTGAGGAAGTCTCCTCTGCAACTAAAGCTTCGCTGTAGCTTTTGCTTTTTTTGGGGGGGGGGGTGGTGGGGTGCTGTTTGTAGTTTGCTTTGTATGGGCAGTGCACTTTAGTTGGGAGTGCGAAAGAGAGAGAGAAGGTAGGTGATGTGTATTTGTGGTGAAGTCGGTGGGTCCCATGTGGCCCACATCTGTTTCTTCTTTAAGCTACACTTTTTTTAAAACGTGGGCCCGGGCGCTCCCCCTCCCTATCCCCGTTATGTTGTCATAATCGTGATCTCGGTAATATATCGGGTTCGGATTCTATCCGAATGATGGATTGAATTGCATTTAATTAACCAACCGCAGTTATGGCGCGTGTAACTTTTAGTACCACACTTTCTGTGCTATAAATATAATTGAGTCCTCCTAATCTTTAGCATTTAATTCATAATTTAATCTGTGGGCTAATTAAGTTGTGCCTTCGTCTCTGATCTCTAGTCTATGTACTTGAATAAAATGAATGGTAATGATAAATCTATTAAGTAAATAAATGTAATTTAGATTTCACATCATCATTGTAATTATTCTTAAAGATTGCAGATTTTAAAATATTTTATTTAGTAATCCAGTCATAAATTATTCTCAGTTTTGTAATTCATTCATTTTGATATTTTTTAATCAATTTTCTAAAAAAGAACACAAAACTTTGGACTACAAAATTTTTAAAATATCCTGCATATTCGTAATAAAAAAAGAAAAAAAAACGAATGAACGAACGAATGATAACCTAAATGCTCAGAAGCAAATTTCTCAAATGCTTAATGATTATGACATAGAAAGTGTCCTCGCGCTCGACACGGGAGCGTTTAAGGGGCGGCTTCTCAATTAGAAGAAGGAATGAGATATAGGCAAAAAAAAAATTCAATGTAAAACAGATTGAGGAGAAATTTTTGACCAGAGAAAGCTAAAAAAAAAAACCTATAATTAGCATATGAGATTGGTATTATTCGTTTTCGCGCAGGACCCAGTTCCCACTCTGCATAGAAAAGATTCCGGAGAGATGAAGGTCCAGTCCGATTATGAACAGTGCATTTCATCATGGAAAGTTTATGCTTTACCTAATAATTTTAAAAAAACGACGTGTTGTTGTGGTGACAACACTCTAGCGCTTGGAGAGATCGCAGGAAATGCGTCAAAATTTTGGACATTCAAGAAAAGGACGCGTGCGCGTGCATGGTCAATCAGTGTCTTTGCTTGCAGTGCATGGCAGTCAATAATGGACAAAATGTTAGGCATGGCTTTGGGATTTAGTTTAGAACCAATAAGCAAATGGGCCAAATCAGTGAAAAGTCAGCTTCTTCTCTGTTCTTGTTCAAGTGGTTGTCGCTTAAGACAATATTTACCCCGTCACTACTACGTTGTTTCTCTTACCTTTTATATGTTGGTACTATTACAAGCTCAAGAAGATAATTAATCAAAAGAATATTTCCTTTTTTTTAAAATCCGAAGAAGAGGGACAATTAATTTTGGTGGTGATGTGGGAAGATAGTGGATGGATAACGTGGATCATGATTGAGAAACTTTATGAGTTGATGGTCACGATGAGTTGGTGAAGTCAAGTTGTCATGTGAGTCTCAAATCCCATTAAAGGTATGTAAGTTAGTGATTAAAATGATTAGTTCAATATTTTACCATTCAAGTGCTAAAAGACGCATACCCACACCACATTTCCGAAAAAGAAGTGTTTTGTAATCTTTTGTGGGCCTTAGGGCTGTAGTTGGTTCCCTTGCTTTTTGAAAAGAGGAAAATAGAGGTTTGAAAGAGTGGGCTTTGAGTATTGGAATTAGGAAAAGGGAGGCAATTCAAAGGTGGGATCTTTCATGATTCCTTTCTCACTTAAGTTTTGTCCACTATAAGCTTTTTCGGTGGCTATTCTTGGCTATTACCTGTAAATCCTGCATCAAATGAGGTTCATAGATGTAACTTCATTCTGGTCTCCTTGATATGCGAGTGTGTGTGTGTGTGTGTGTGTGAGAGAGAGAGAGAGAGGGTATTTTACTAATTAGTAGTGATTTTTTATGATCTAATATGAAAAAAATTTAAAAATAGTTCTAAAATTTTATAAATATATTTTTTAACTATATTTTAATTTTTTTATTTTTTATTAACTAAATAATAAATAAATATATTTGTCCTCGTATGCATAATATAATATAATATTAAAGAAAATATTTAAATCCAAATTTAACAAATGCAAATTTGATTTGAGCCAATTTATCTTCAAAAACACAATTCAATATTCATAATTTAAAATAAATACGTTTAAAGTTAATAAACATCTTATTTCAAGTAAGAAATATTTATTTTGTATTATGTATTTTTTAACGTATATATTTAAAATATTAGATTTGTTAGAAGTTGTGATTATTTTAAATTGAATACATATAAAGATACAAATATAATATATAATTATAAAATTTATAAGAGAATTGAGGTTAAATGAGATAAAAAAGTAATAATGGAAAAAATTAGAAAAAAATTAGAGTTACATTGCGAGGTGACTATACCTAAGATGCGATTGTTGGCTTCTCGACTATCGTATTTCGAGACTGAGATGCCAAGTCGAGATGCGGTGGTGGCATAAGATGCGATGGTTGAGATGTCAACAGTCGCATTTGTGCGTGTCTCGACGCAGCTATCTGTGCGCTCGCTTGTTTTCGTGTCTCGGGCATTGTAATTTCACATAATTATTTTGAATTATAATTTTAAAATTTTAAAATTTTTTTTTTCAAGTCCCGTGGAGTATGATACAATTGTTATTTGTTTCAAAGGAAAGTGTTAGAGTTCTAATAATGGAGAAGAGAGTTACATTGATTATAATAACTTTTGAATTTTGGTTTTGGAAGATATTAAATTTAAAGATCTTTTGAATGTTGTGTGTTTTGCCATTGGAGTTAACAATCTGTAGTATAAGGTGACTTTGAAAATTAACATTGATGCAACGAGGTATAAGTTAAAATCTATTGAGATTAAAAATGATAATGATATTCAATTCTTTTTTTAGGGAGGGGGGCAACAGAAGATTGTATTGTCATTTATGTGTAATAGTAGATTTTAGAGCTCATAGTTATAAAGAGGATGCACAGTCCCCCAGTCAAAACCTACCACTCATTTATACTCATTATGTCAGCCAACGGTTACAACCAAGTGAGTCATACAACCTCGACAATACCAACATTGATTCCCTTAAATACGATAGATGACTATCATTATTTTCCCCTTTAACATACAATAAAATACCCAACTTATTCACACTTAGATAATGATGATGTTTAAAATGTTGGTAATGTGAAAGAGGATTGTGATGGTGTTAGAAATATTGGTCATGTGGAAGAATATGTCATTTTGGATGATTTATTGGAAGGTGGACGCTGTTATATTTCAATAAGCTTTCTAAATGTTGAGAATAGAAATTAAGATTATTGTTAAGTCGAAAATCCATTTGCATTTATGTCTCCAATATCACAATCGAACTTAAGAATATCCGATAGGGTCTCACGTAGTAAAATTGAGAATGTATTTGCAAGAAAGCTATTTAATAATAAAGGCGAACTTCACCATACTATTAATATGCTAACACTTATGGGTATTTGAAGCTTCAATCCAAACTTAATCAACCCTCTTAAAAATTTTATCTCATTCATTCTCTATTTTATGCATCAATGCAGCTTCAGTATAATCAAATCTCTTAACTATCTCCTTCTGTAATTACTCAAATTGGTGTATAACGTCATGGTGTATAGAAGTACTATGTTCAAACTATAAGAAAAATAATCATAGTTGATAATGTTTGCAATTATACTAATTTAGTTAATCACGTAAAAACGTAATATATTGTTGCTCCAAACATTAGAGGGTTTAACACTAGTGGGTCTGCCAATTCATGTCCATCCTCCTCAACATCTATATCATTATCGGTAGGGTCAGTAAACCGGACAAAGTACCTATAGCTCTTGCTCTTACTTCATACAGAATCATGCATATTAGTAGGTTCTCAGCACAGCTCCCAATTTGAATGCTCAGATGTCTTACCATTCGTATGACATTTTTATTATTTTTTTGATATTTGTGTACTAATTTATGATGTATCAAAAGAATTTAAAATTTTAAAATTAAGTTACACATATTATAAAATAAGATTTATATAATTATACATAAATTGATTAAAAACATACAAAATCCGTTCAAAGAATTATGTTCTCAACATTTTCAAATAATAGAGTCTTTTTAGTTTTCCAATTCAAAATATGAGAGAAGCGGTCATCGGATGTATACTAAAAACTTGATTGCAGACCGGAATAGTCTCGTAAATCTTTACTTAAAATAATTTCAAAAGACAAGTTATTATAAATAAAATAATTAATTAATTAAGATCATAATGTTGAATACACTAAAATTATTACGTACCAAAAATACATACGTAAATTCGTACACATTATAACTCTCAACCCCGCTCTTCATAAATTTATATTTTCTTATTTTGTCAAGCTTTAAGATTGTGGTATTTTTTAGTGAGTTATAAAATATGCTCAATGCAAAGTTGCCTCATGAATAATTATTAAACTCATAAAAGCCGTTCACTAAACATATAACAAAATTTTAAATTTTAAAACGATGAACAAAATAATAAATTAAATTAAATTATTATTACTAAATGACAATCATACATATTGTATTAAATTAACTAACAAATAATATTTAAGAAAACATACAATATTATTAAACTTATTAATTAATTAATTCACTTTTTAAATACATCTAATAACATTTTCAAATTAATAATTTTTAATTTTTTTTAAATTATTAATTTTTTTAAATCATTGTGGATGTCACATGGCACCTTAAGGAAGCACCATCTGGAGCAAACAAAACAGCGTTGCGGATCTTAGATTTGAAATGTAGAATCAAGATGCGCCCCGATTGCCATCTAGGTTCGAAAAAATCCCAAATAAAGTAATTTTTGCTTAATTGTAACTTTTTTTCTCATTACTCTAGCCCATTTGTACATTTAATTTATCTATTTTATTTATTTCTAACTTAAAATGCAATCTTTAAATTATTTATAATAAATATAACAAAATTTTTAATTTTTTTAAAATTTATTAAGAATTGGCCATTTTTAAAATTTGAAGTAATGAATATATTGTGCAATTTAAAATTTATTAAAAGTTGGCCATTTTCAAAATTTGAAGTAATAAATATATGCAATACTTAATTTACACAATAACAACTTCTAAATTTTTGATCCAAAAAATTTGTTATTGAGAATTTTAAATTGAGAGTGCTTTTCGGGTGAAGAGAGAGTGTGGTTTTTTAAGAGTACAAGTGTCCGATTCTTATATTTTTGGCTACTAAAAAAAGTTCAAATTTAAATATAATTAAATAACTATATTAATAAAATATGAGGGCTATTTTTAAAAATTTTACTATCATATATGCAATTCTGAATTCTCTAGAAGTCACCGTGTTTTGGGCGTTGGTAATATAGATTCGCCTCTGTCTATAATTAATCATATTAGTTCAGATCCAGATTTTTCGAAGTGTCAAAATTGTTTCCAAATTTTTGAAACAGTAAAAGTTGACATTTTTTTTTTTGTGAGAGGAAGTAAAAAGACAAATTTGAATATGCTTGGGCTAGGCTATTATCGAATGTCAAACATTGTCGGTTGGCAAATTTCAGGCAATTTTCCATAGTGTCAGGCAATATCGGCTGGCAAAAACGTGTCTTGGGCTCTCTAAAAGACTTTTTGTCACGAGTATCAACCCTTTCTACTCGTGGAGAAAGCATAACGCATCTGTATATTGGAATAGTGTTTGTGAATATCAGCCAAAGACATTAAACAAAAGTGTGAATTACATCAACCACATTTCTTACAATATCTACTGTATTTATTGTCCAAGCCTAAGCCAAATTCATAAAAAGAAAACGAAAGCCTAGTTGCAATAATTATGCGGCGAAGATGACTAATTGTAGTAGCAATGTTACCTTCTATGTAATAACCAATATCCACAACTAATAAGAATAAATACTTATATATGTATAAATATACATATTTTATTTGTATGTGAGTGATATTTGATTTATGTATTATTATTAGTAGTGTTTGTATAGGCTAAGGTCATACTATTAGCATTGAGTTTAATTGCAATACTTTAAATTTATTTTAGGGACCAAATTGTAATACTTTAAAAGTTTTGGGGGCAAATTCGTAAATATAAAAAATTAGCCTTTTAGTATAAAAATACACTTTTGAAATCCTAATTCACTCTTTTGGGTCGAGCTATCCCTTTTAGAGTGAGAAAAGAGAGAAAGAAAGGAGAGAGAAAGAAAAGAAGAAGAAGAAGAAGAAATTAGAATTTTGGATTTTAAGAGGTATATAACAACTATTTTTCAATTTATTGATGTTAATTAAGTTAATTCCCTTAAATTTTGATTCTGAAAATATGTATAATTGAGTATTTGATGTGTGTTTCGTATGATATTGTGAGAATTGATGATGATCTATGTAGATAGCTTGATAAATCATGATGAATTACAAAATTTCTACTTGATAGTCTTCTGATCCAGGAATTTTATAAATTGTTGTGATTTAATTATGGTATTTAATTTTGAGTATATGGAATTAGACATGTTTAAGATTATCTGAGACTTTAAATCGATTGAAAATTGCAGAAATTGAATTTGTAGTAAATTTACCAAAATGACCCTAAAATTTTGGAAATTTCCTGTGTGAACAGTATGATACAGTGACAAATAATTTTTGACCTGCTGAATGATCTTTAAAAATTACGAATTTATGGAATATGATAAGTTTATATGTCTAATATGATATACTTTAAATTGAGAATTTAGATCAATGTGGTTGAAGTGTTATGATTTTCTAAATGTATCAGCTTATTGCAATATTTGATTAACATATTTTTTAAAGTTATAGAATAAAATAGTTTTAAAATACTTTTGGCAATGATTTTGAAGTAAAATATTTATCATGGATTTTGTTATGTGTCAAGAGTATTTCGGTGGTATTTTTATAATTTTTTAATTGGTATATGATTTTATAAAATTAGGAGATTGAATATTGTTAAGTAAATATCTTGATCATGTCAGGTTAGTAGTTTGGATTCGATGATGTGTATGGAATGGATTGCGTAGGACTTTTAATATAATATTTATATATAAGAAGGATATATGAGTCAAGAATGATATATTCTGATTTTGGTGTAATTGAACATCATTTGAGGTATTAGAAAATTTTGTTAAGCGTAAGTGGTCAGAATGACAGGTTTTGAGAAACTAAGTATTTAGACCAATTTGATGTGATAAATGCATTGTGTATAATTTTGTAAACTATTTAAAGTATTTTGTGTGAATTGTGAGGTTTATGAAAGGATTAATTTCTATTGATAGGTTAAGGAGATTTAAGTCTTGTAGCTGAAAGTGCTAAGAGGTAAGTATACTAGACTTTTACTGAAATCACAATAAGCATAGTAATTGTCTATGTATGATTTTGTAAATGTATTTAGAAATATGTTTATGTTATGTCAAAGTGCATTTGCTATGAAATGTGAAAGACATAGGTTTATGAATGTGAGCATTGACATTGAGTATGGACATACATGTGTTTTTGAAAGTGAGCTTTCAAAAAGAAATGTGTTTAACAAAGAAAGCTTTGAAGTGTAATATGTCCATGAGAAACATTTTGTGTTTTGAGGATGCTTGAACTCACTGTTGACTTAGTAAGCATCTTATGTGATTTGTGGAGCCTTTATGTGTGGCATTTCTTTCGGAATTGGTATATATTATGTGTTCCGTATGTAGAGAGGATCCTATTGGTACCTAACGGAATATTGAGTCATCAAATTCGTGTGGTGGCGTATTGGTGCATGTGAGAGGACTCACCGATGATCAGGGTGAGGGTTTGGCTCTTACCTTCGGGCTTAAGCATTATATATGTGTAATTTAAACCTCACTTGTACTATTCCTCTCATACGGTATGTCACCTACGAGTGACATTTGGCTCATTATGTGATGTGTAAGTCCTACTAAGTTGTCACGCCCCAGACCCAAAAGATCCGACACACGACATCACTTACATTCATTCAATAATACTTAAGCATTTATTTTAATTTCTTTCAGAATTATAGCAATTAAATTATGACTGGGACAATTAGTAAACCGGAGATACGCAGAGTTTTCTCAGAGATTAACACTCTACTACGTCACCAGTAGCAACTTTGTTACCGGAAGCCCAGAATATATTCATTGCAAATTCTTACTTAAAATCAATCCATTACTACACTTGGTGAAACTTAAACTAAATCCAACCACACAATAAAATAATACATAGGTATTTATTCACTAGGGACAAATCAAATATCTTATCCCACGTGTCCCCAAATAAAACACTTAGCAACCTAACAACTTAGGGAACCCAAGGAACAGCAGAAGCCTTGCCAAATCCGCTATGCACACATGTACCTTATTTACCTGAAATCACCATAAACTATAATGAGTATAAAACTCAGTAAGCATACTAGTTTTTCATATATCAAATACAAATACATATATGTACACGATGCATATGTATGATATGCTGTGATCAATCAAAATCATAATCTTATCAAATCACATATCATGTAAGCGTTTACACATTCTTTCAAAACACATAATAGGAATACCATCACTCAACTACTACTTAGTAGGACTTACATATCACATATCACATAATGAGCCAAATGTCACTCGTAGGTGACATACCGTATGAGAGGAATAGTACAAGTGAGGTCTTGAATAACACATATATAATGCTTATGCCCGAAGGTAAAAGCCAAACCCTCACCCTGATCATCGGTGAGTCCTCTCACATGCACCAATACGCCACCACACGAATGTGATGACTCACACTTCCTTTAGGTACCAATAGGATCCTCCCTACATACGGAACACATAACATATACCAATCCCGAAGGAAAGGCCACACATAAAGGCTCCACAAATCACATAAAATGCCTACTAAGTTAACAGTGAGTTCAAGTACCCTCAAATCACAAAATATTTCTCATGGACATATTACACTTCAAAAGCTTTATTTGTTAAACGCATCTTATTTTGGGAAGCTCACTTTCAAAAACACATGTATGTCCATGCTCAATGTCAATGCTCACATTCATAAACATATATTCACATTTCATATCAAAATATACTTTGACATATCATAAACATATTCTTAACCCCATTTACAAAATCATACAAAACAATTATTATGTTTATTGTGATTCCAGTAGTAAGTCTAGTATACTTACCTCTTAGCACTTACAGCTACAAGGCTTAAATCTCCTTAACCTATCAATGGAGATCAATCCTTTCATAAGCCTCAAAATTCACACAAATACTTAAATAGCTTACAAAATTATACACAATGCATTTAACACATCAAATTGGTCTAAATACTTGATTTCTCAAAACTTGTCATTCTGACCACTTACACTTAACAAAATTTTATAATACATCAAATGATGTCCAATTACTCCAAAATCAGAATGTATTAATCTTGACTCATATATCCTTCCTATATATGAATATTATATCAAAATTTCTACACAATCCATTTCATACACATCATCGAATCCAAACTACAAACCTGACAGGATCAAGATACTTACTGAACAGTATTCAATCTCCCAATTTTATAAAATCATATACTAACTCAAAAATTATAAAACTACCACATAATTACTCTTAACACATATCTCAGTACATGATAAATATTTCACTTCCAAATCACTGCCAAAAGTATTTTAAAACTATTTTATTCTATAACTTTAAAAATCTGTTAATCAAATATTGCAATGAGCTGATACACTTTAGAAATTCATAACACTTACTATGTTTATTGTGATTCCAGTAAAAAGTCTAGTATACTTACCTCTTAACACTTTCAGCTACAGGGCTTAAATCTCCTTAACCTATCAATGGAGATTAATTCTTTCATAAGCCTCACAATTCACACAAAATACTTTAAATAGCTTACAAAATTATACACAATGCATTTATCACATCAAATTGGTCTAAATATTTGGTTTCTCAAAACCTGCCATTCTGACCACTTACACTTAACAAAAATTTCTAATACATCAAATGATGTCCAATTACTCCGAAATCAGAATATACCATTCTTGACTCATATATCCTTCTTATATATGAACATTATATCAAATTTCCTACACAATCCATTCCATACACACCATCGAATCCAAACTACAAACCTGACAGGATCAAGATACTTACTGAACAGTATTCAATCTCCCAATTTTATAAAATCATATACTAACTCAAAAATTATAAAACTATCACATAATTACTCCTAACACATATCTCAGTCCATGATAAATATTTCTCTTCCAAATCACTGTCAAAAATATTTTAAAACTATTTTATTCCATAGCTTTAAAAATCTGTTAATCAAATACTGTAATGAGCGGATATACTTTAGAAAATCATAACATTTCAACCACATTGATCTAAATTCTCAATTCCGAGTATATCGTATTAGACATATAAACTTATCATATTCCACAAATTCATAATTTTTGAAGATCATTCACTAGGACAAACATTGTTCGTCACTGTATTATACTGTTCACATAGGAAATTTCCAGAATTTCAGGGTCATTTTGGTAAATTCACAACAAATTCAATTTCTGGAATTTTGAATCGATTCAAAGTCTCAGATGATCCTAAACATGTCTAATTTCATATACTCAAAACTCAAAACCATAATTGAATGACAACAATTTATAAAATTCTTGGATCAAGAGACTATCAAGCAGAAATTCTACAATCCATCATAATTTATCAAACTATCTTATAGACCATCATCAATTCTCAAAATATCATACGAAATACACATCAAATCCTCAATTATACATATTTCCAGAAATCAAAACTTAAAGAAATTAACATAATTAACACCAATAAATTGAGAAATAGTTGTGATATACCTCTTAAAATCCAAAATTCCAATTTCTTCTTCTTTTTCTTCTCCTTCTTCTCTTTCTCTCCCCTCTTTTCTCTCTTCTCTCTCTCTAAAAGAGGTAGCTCGACCAAAATGAGATAATTAGGGTTTTAAAAGTGTATTTTTATACTAAGTGGCTAATTTTTGGTATTTACAAATTTACCCCCAAAACTTTCAAAGTATTACAATTTGGTCCCTAAAATAAATCTAAAGTCTTGCAATTAAACCCAATGCTAATAGTATCACCTTAACCTATACAAACACTACTAATAACAATATATAAATCAAGTATCACCAACATACAAATAAAATACGTATATTTATACATATATAAATACTTATTCTTACCAGTCGTGGATACTGGTTACTACAATTCTCCCCTCCTTATAAGAATTTCGTCCTCGAAATTCATGACTTGAGCAAACATATGAGGATACTTAAATCTCATTTCTTATTCTCATTCCCAAACTGCCTTTTCAACAGTATGGTTTATTAATAAAACATTTACAAAGCAATCTTTTTGGTATATAAGATTTGCTCATAACTTAGTCTGTGAGAGAAGTATGAAACATTCATCCATAAAATAAACACATGACACACATTATGAACTTATAAAATTATACATACATATTTTTATTCTTTTCTCCCATTCGTTCAATATTTAATGGGCATCTGTACACTTCACCTTTCATTCATTAAAGAATAATATAGATGTAGAATACTCATACTAATCTCTTAAATAAAATTCTTAACTCCTCTGAAAATTTTAATCCCTTCAACATATACTCATACGTCATAATATCATTCACTACCTTAATATCATTAAAACAAATGTAGCATTTCTATACAACTAAGTTGTCATTCAAATCAGAATATTGAAGGCATTATCTTAAACAATCAAAAATCAACTTCAATAAAAAGATCTTTAGTTCAACTGATTCTTAAACTATAGATCTCAACATTATATCTCTTACTTTAACTCTTAAAAAAAATAGTCCACCTTATTGGACATCATTTTCTCATTGAGATTGACATGTCTGCTTTTTTTTTTTTTTAATATGCTCAGTTTCAAACAGAAAAGATTCTACTAGCACAATTATTGCGATGGCAAATATGGTTTTTCAACTATTCCTTTAACGTCATCCACGTAAAAGAAAAGGACAAAACGATTATTGATTTTCTTTCACAAAACTCTATAAATAGCCTAAACCTCATAATCGCTTTTCTAGCAATAAAAAAAACCAACCCTCTTACCATCTTTATAATGAATCCCATTATCATAACTCCTCCTGTTCCTTTTACTCCACCACAATTTCCAGACCTAATCAGAACCAGAACACTCCATTCCCGTGCCAAAGAATTCATCAGACACTACGCCATCTTGGCAGTCCAAGAACACGGCCTCACAGTTCTTGGTGGCCCTTCGTTCAACTTGGAATACCCTTTCTTTCACCTGCACTATTTTTTCCCATTTTCCCAATGGTCCAAATCTGTCCTTTACTTGTTATGGTACCTATTGGATCTGTATACAATCGCCATGGAATTCCCATTACTTAGAACCGTCCAAAAATTAGAAAAATGTGATGAAGATCATCCAGCCCTGATTTTTCTCCAATGGTTTTACCCAAAGACATGGTGGATAACTAAATTTCAACACATGATTGCAAACAACATAAATGCTGCAGTCCCTAGACAACATCTTTGGTCTGTTTTACTTCTCCAACGAAAGGGTATGATTATTTCAGATCATGAAATCCATTATTACCCCACTGTCAAGGATTACCTCACATTTACCCTTTTACTAAAGGGATCAATTAAGCTCTGGCCTGAAGAAGTAATCCAGCAAAAGAGAGAACTTGAAAGAATTCTTGCTCAAGAAAACCAGATAATTCCTCCATCCATTTGGATCTCCCCAGAAGATGCTGCACCTTGGGAACAGGTTGAAGATGACTTTGCAGAAGAACTGAATTTTGCCAATATACTCAAATTCCAACAAAGACAAAAACATCATCTTTCACATCATAGAAATACAAATTACTCTACCCACCATCACCATATCCCAAACATGACTTATTATGCCAGATATAGATAAGAAATCGATAACCTTCACCAATGGCCTCAGCCACCTGTCCCGACAGAACCTACTCAATCTCAGTCAGTTGTCCCGATAGAACCTGACCAACACCAACCCAATCTTGACTTATCCCTCTTTCAAGACTCCCAACCTTATCCAACCGACACCCAAATCCAAGAGGAAGCCAACACATCCCTCATCCAGACCAGCTTACCTGGAGAAGATCAAGATATGGTAGACCACATTCCACTCAGCCAGAGCCCTCATTCAATGCATGGGAACAACAACTCCATAAGTTCCTCTCTCACGGATACGACACAGATGAAAGCGACCAAGGAGACTCATTTTGACCTACATTGCTGTTTCTATTTTCACAGAAACTAAATCCGTGTTGCTCTATCACATCAAAGAGAGACTGACTACTGCTTTATCTTTATGTCAAGTGTGCTTTATCTTTATGTCAAGTGTGCTTTATCTTTCTTCATATCTGCTTTTAATCTATCCAAAAATCAATGTTAAGATCACAAAAATCCTTGAAATTAATAAAGTTAATTTGGCCTCATGTTCAAAGTCCAATTGTTCGCTCAAAAAGTCTTCAAGTCATAGATGCATTGTCGGCCATTAGTGCCAAAATGACAAAGCCCTAAATCCATAAAATAGGCCTTTATTGACTTTTTTTAATTATCTTACCTAACTCATCACGCTTCCGACACAATTTTTATCACACTTACATATCAACATATATTTATTCAAGATTTTGCGGCCTATTGTCCCTTATAAAATGATAAAGTAAAACTGATTCTTTTTTTTTTTTACCTTACAAGAATCGAGAAAAATATATACTTGAACATACTTACACATATGCTCCATAGCTATTATCAATTTGTTTCTCTATAAATAAATTATTTTTTGCATCCTCATACAAACTCGAAAACATTCAAAGATTAGGGTGAGCATAACAATGGACGAAACCTCAGCTCGTCGATTCACAAAAATTTGTGTCTTTTGTGGATCAAACCCTGGGAATACTGAAGAGTTTACAAAAGTTGCAGAAAATCTTGGTAAGGTATTAGCTGAGCGAAATATACATTTAGTATATGGAGGAGGTAACCGAGGGTTAATGGGGTCTGTGGCAAAAGCTGCATACAATAAAGGTAGTCGAGTTTTGGGTATCATTCCAAAACCTCTAGTTATTGAAAATATTGTAGGAAAAACAGTTGGGGATGAGTTACAAGTCTCATCTATGCACGAGCGAATGACTCAAATGCTTAGGCATGCGGATGCTTTCATAGCTCTACCAGGAGGTTTCGGGACCTTGGAGGAAATTTTTCAAATTGTCTCATGGGCACAATTACAAATCCACCAAAAACCCATTGGTTTGTTAAATGTTAATGGTTTTTACGACGGGTTGATATCTTTCCTTGACTATGCAGCAGGAACACAATTCATCCCACTTCTAGCACGACGGATTCTTATTTCAGCTCCAACTGTTGATCAACTGATTGATC
Organism: Ailanthus altissimus; assembly: GCA_946807835.1. NCBI lineage: Eukaryota > Viridiplantae > Streptophyta > Magnoliopsida > Sapindales > Simaroubaceae > Ailanthus > Ailanthus altissimus. Next base: position 36,547,809 of record OX327684.1, read on the forward strand.
AATTGCAGTCTTTTATTCTTCTGTCTAATCCAACATTGCATCAGTTAGATTGGTCTACTCATGACAATCAGAAAAAGCGCAAAATAGACTTAAATCTCACTCCGTAGCCTCTACTGTATTTTTGTTGCTGCTATGGTTGTTGTTTTCCTTTTCAATAAAAGTTGTTTCAATTGATGTCTTCAATACTCTACTTCTCTATATTTTGTCATTGAGAAAATTATCTCAATTTCCTCTATGACATGCAAATTATCATTATAAGATATTCAACATCATTCTTGCTAAGCATATTAGTCATAACTTAAAAACAAATCTAAATGGTAACATTAAGATCCACAAGGTACTATTATCCACAACAACAACATTCTTAGCAGCTCTTGGATATTGTGTCATCTTCAAAAAAAATCATACAAAAGTTAAGGAATATGTCAAACTTTTACACAACAAAGCTACAAATACAATCCTAAGGATTTGGCATCTGTTCAGTTCCCTTGACTCGACACTTAAAAGTCTACAGAATCATATCTTAGCTCTGATACCATTAAAAGCTATCACGCCGCAGACCCAAAAGATCCGACACACGACATCACTTACATTCATTCACTGCATGTGCACTCATAAATAATATTACACAAAATTTTCAACTTTCCTTCAACACAGAAATCCTTAGCAAGTTGCTAGTAAGTTCAACACTAAAATCAACCCATAACTTAACATATAAATATAAATTTCTCTTGACCATATTTAAACATTCATTTCAATTTCTTTCAGAATTATAACAATTGAATTATGATTGGGACAATTAATAAACCGGAGATACGCAGAGTTTTCTCAGAGATTAACACTCTACTACGTCACCCGTAGCAACTTTGTTACCGGAAGCCCAGAATATATTCATTGCAAATTCTTACTTAAAATCAACTAGTAACCACACTTTGAAAACTTAAATCAAATCCAGCCACACACAATGAAATAATACATAAGTATTTATTCAATAGGGACAAACCAAATATCCTATCCCACGTGTCCCCAAATGAAACACACAACAACCTAGCAACTTAGGGAACCCAAGGAACAGCAGAAGCCTTGCCAAATCCGCTAAGAACACGTGCACCTTATTTACCTGAAATCACCATAAACTATAATGAGTATAAAACTCAGTAAGCATATTAGTTTTTCATATATCAAATACAAATACATATATGTACACAATGCATATGTATGATATGCTGTGATCAATCAAAATCATAATCTTATCAAATCACATATCATGTAAGCGCTTACACATTCTTTCAAAACACATAATAGGAATACCATCACTCAACTACTACTTAGTAGGACTTACATATCACATATCACATAATGAGCCAAATGTCACTCGTAGGTGACATACCGTATGAGAGGAATAGTACAAGTGAGGTCTTGAAATTACACACATATAATGCTTATGCCCGAAGGTAAAAGCCAAACCCTCACCCTGCTCATCGGTGAGTCCTCTCACATGCACCAATACGCCACCACACGAATGTGATGACTCACACTTCCTTTAGGTACCAATAGGATCCTCCCTACATACGGAACACATAACATATACCAATCCCGAAGGAAAGGCCACACATAAAGGCTCCACAAATCACATAAAATGCCTACTAAGTTAACAGTGAGTTTAAGTACCCTCAAAACACAAAATATTTCTCATGGACATATTACACTTCAAAAGCTTTCTTTGTTAAACATATCTTATTTTGAAAGCTCACTTTCAAAAAACATATGTATGTCCATGCTCAATGTCAATGCTCACATTCATAAACATATATTTACATTTCATATCAAAACATACTTTGACATAACATAAACATATTCTTAACCATATTTACAAAATCATTCATAACACTTACTATGTTTATTGTGATTCCAGTAAAAAGTCTAGTATACTTACCTCTTAACACTTTCAGCTACAAGGCTTAAATCTCCTTAACCTATCAATGGAGATTAATTCTTTCATAAGCCTCACAATTCACACAAAATACTTTAAATAGCTTACAAAATTATACACAATGCATTTATCACATCAAATTGGTCTAAATATTTGGTTTCTCAAAACCTGTCATTCTGACCACTTACACTTAACAAAAATTTCTAATACATCAAATGATGTCCAATTACTCCGAAATCAGAATATACCATTCTTGACTCATATATCCTTCTTATATATGAACATTATATCAAATTTCCTACACAATCCATTCCATACACACCATCGAATCCAAACTACAAACCTGACAAGATCAAGATACTTACTGAACAGTATTCAATCTCCCAATTTTATAAAATCATATACTAACTCAAAAATTATAAAACTACCACATAATTACTCTTAACACATATCTCAGTCCATGATAAATATTTCTCTTCCAAATCACTGCCAAAAATATTTTAAAACTATTTTATTCCATAGCTTTAAAAATCTGTTAATCAAATACTGTAATGAGCGGATATACTTTAGAAAATCATAACATTTCAACCACATTGATCTAAATTCTCAATTCCGAGTATATCGTATTAGACATATAAACTTATCATATTCCACAAATTCGTAATTTTTGAAGATCATTCAATAAGACAAACATTGTTCGTCACTGTATTATACTGTTCACATAGGAAATTTCCATAATTTCAGGGTCATTTTGGTAAATTCACAACAAATTCAATTTCTGGAATTTTGAATCGATTCAAAGTCTCAGATGATCCTAAACATGTCTAATTTCATATACTCAAAACTCAAAACCAGAATCGAATGACAACAATTTATAAAATTCTTGGATCAAGAGACTATCAAGCAGAAATTCTACAATCCATCATGATTTATCAAACTATCTTATAGACCATCATCAATTCTCAAAATATCATACGAAATACACATCAAATCCTCAATTATACATACTTCCAGAAATCAAAACTTAAAGAAATTAATATAATTAATACCAATAAATTGAGAAATAGTTGTGATATACCTCTTAAAATCCAAAATTCCAATTTCTTCTTCTTTTTCTTCTCCTTCTTCTCTTTCTCTCCCCTCTTTTCTCTCTTCTCTCTCTCTAAAAGAGGTAGCTCGACCAAAATGAGATAATTAGGGTTTTAAAAGTGTATTTTTATACTAAGTGGCTAATTTTTAGTATTTACGAATTTACCCCCAAAACTTTCAAAGTATTACAATTTGGTCCCTAAAATAAATCTAAAGTCTTGCAATTAAACCCAATGCTAATAGTATCACCTTAACCTATACAAACACTACTAATAACAATATATAAATCAAGTATCACCAACATACAAATAAAATACGTATATTTATACATATATAAATACTTATTCTTACCAGTCGTGGATACTGGTTACTACATAAGTAGTAGTTGAGTGATAGTATTCCTGTAATATGTTTTGAAAGAATGTGTAAGCGCTTACATGACATATGATTTGATAAGATTATAATTTTGATTGATCACAGCATATCATACATATGCATTGTGTACATATATGTATTTGTATTTGATATATGAAAAACTAATATGCTTACTGACTTTTATACTCATTATAGTTTATGGTGATATCAGGTAAATAAGGTACATGTGTGCTTAGCGGATTTGGCAAGGCTTCTGCTGTTCCTTGGGTTCCCTAAGTTGCTAGGTTATTTGGTTTGTCCCTATTGAATAAATACTTATGTATTATTTTATTGTGTGTGGTTGGATTTGGTTTAAGTTTCATCAAGTGTGGTTATTGGATGATTTCAAGTAAGAATTTGCAATGAATATATTATGGGCTTCCGGTAATAAAGTTGCTACTGGTGACGTAGTAGAGTGTTAATCTCTGAGAAAACTTTGCGTATCTCCGGTTTACTAATTGTCCAAGTCATAATTCAATTGTTATAATTCTGAAAGAAATTGAAATGAATGTTTAAATATTGTCAATAGAAGTTTATGATTTTATGTTTGGTTATGTGTGATTTTAGTGTTGAACTTATTAGCAATTTGCTAAGAATTTCTAGGTTGGACTAAAGATTGAAATTTTGTGTAATATTATTTATGAGTGCACATACATTAAACGAATGTAAGTGATGTCGTATGTTAAATCTTTTGAGTTTGGGGTGTAACATTCTATCCTTCCCTTTCTCTTTTTTTTTTCTCTACGTCTTCTTTAATGTCCAAGTGAGATCGTCTTTAGTCACTTAGTCATTAAAGCGTGTCATTGCCTTTTATGAAACCATTCATTATCACACCAAATTCAGTCTCTTAATCGGGATCTTAACCCGATCAGATAATTACGACCATCGCCATTTCCTTCGCCTGGTCTACGGCATCCAATCATCTCCAACGGCTGACATAGACATAAAATTTGTCTTCTGCAAACTCAACAAAACTACGCAAAGGGTATCGTTTCACCATAAATGTTACGTTACAACAATATTATTATCAATATCAACAATAACAAAACTTACTTCTCTTCACTCCCAACAATTCTCTTTCGACGTTATGACTTTGTAGTGAAAGCTGGTGATGCTTTTATTAGACTAGCGCCATTATCTATGAAGCTTGAGCTATTCCCTAGGTTTAACAAAATGGATATTTTGGAGAATTAAAATCAAATTTAAAAAAAAAATTCAAAAAATGAGGTTTAAATTTAATAAAGTGAATTTTTTGATAACTGAAATAAAAAATTAAAATATATTAATTTATAACTCAATTTAAAATTTTAAATTAATTGATAAATGTGTACTAAAGACAAAATTTTACAGATTTATCTTACTGTGAATCCAATTCTGACATTCCTGCAAATAAAACGTAAGACCCCGAGGATAAGTTGGCGAGGAAATGGTTGAAAATGGAAAATAAAGCAAATAATCGATTTTCTAATAAGTCAGCAATGTATGATTATCCGGGAACAAATGGTAGGTGCTTGCATGAGCTCATATCTGCTACCGTGGCAATTGAGAGACTTAAAAATTGGGATCAATGGTTACACGTGCTTCAATACTTTAATCTGACCAAAGGAATTCATCTCCCCAATCTGCAACAATAATTGATTTATTTACAACGATTTTATAACCTCGAGTTTTAGCTGATTGTAATTTAACAATCTTCATTTCCGATTTAATTTGTTGATAGTAAAATGAAGAATATTTGCAATCAATTTCATTTTATATAAAAGTCACAAACCCGCTTGCTTTCTGACGCCATTCTATATACGAGCTAGTAGGCGTAAAACAAATATGTAATGGTTTCAGACTTTCAGCAGGACAAAGTTAAATGAGGAATATTTTTTCTCGGAAACAAGGAATGTTTTTTTTTTTAAGTACACTTGAGAGGTGAATGTACGGTATTGTGTGTGCATTATATGATAGGTGAATGTAAGGTATTGTGTGTGTGCGCGCGCACTACATGATAGGCGAATATAAAGTATTGTGTGTGTGCATATTATATGATAGATGAATGTGTGTATTTTAAATAATTTAAATATTGCATATTTTGTATATATCGTAATAAAATTAATATATATTAAAATAATTTTTTTATATTAATAAAATTATAAAATTTATTCTTAAAGCGTATTTTAAATCATTTTAATTAAAGACGTAATAGATTTTTATAAATTAAAATAATAACTTTATTTTTTAAGATATTTAAAGTAATTATTTACTTTTTTTTATATTTATTTCCTTTTTTCGGACACAAATAAAAAACCTAATTCTTACTTTCTTTTCTCTTAACTACATCCTTTTATATAATGCAATGTTTGTATTCTAATCAATCAAATGAAAAAATTATATTTGACAAGTGTTAAAGGTTGACAAAACAAATACAATACTAAATATCATATATTTAAATCGGTGGTAAAAATGTAAATTTTAGCGGCAATTGTTTCGTTGAATACAGACCACCAACAAGTGTTAAAAGTTGACAAGACAAATATAATGCTAAGTGTCATATACTTTAATCGGTGACAAAAATGTAAAGTTGAGTGGCAATTGTTTCATTGAATGCATGCCACCAGTTACTTTGAAATTGAATCAAATTAATTTCCGATTGCCTTTGATTTTATTTGATAAATGAAAATCAAACATGTAGTCAAATTTTTTAATAAACCAATCAAATGCCACAAGCTTACATTAATATTTGATTTAATAAACCATGAACCAACACTTTATAATATATTTTATTAAATAAATGAACAAATTTATTAGAATAATTTTGATAGTCAAATACTGAATCAACAAGTGATAGCTTTGTTTAAATTTATTATTATATTTTACTTTAAAATTGAATAATATTCAAATTTTAATAAACATAAAATATTTTTGATCAATAAAAATAAAACATGTAACCATTGCTTTTATTTCATCCAATAAAAAATAAACAAATATAAGATTTAGACTAATGGTCCAATAGTTTTATTCTTTTTTTTTTAAATAATTTTATCTATTAATACTCAAATTATTACATATAAATTATTGACACAATTTGAGACATACATTAAGTAGATAAAAGTGTCAAGTTTTACTTGACACAATTTTAGATTTAACACTTAAACCTTAACTATTTCCCGAAAGATCCTAAAATAAATTCATATTTTTTTAAAAAAAAATCGGATCAAACAATTCAATCCAGTACAACCCGCGTGCTTAACGAGTTCACTTTATATAGTGAGATTCCCTAGGTTCACACCTATTTTATTTCACGAAATATTTTTGTAAATCTATAACCAATACCCCCCCACACGTTATGAATAATGCAAAATGACACGTTAAACCATACAAGTTAAGGTTAATCCATATTCGTACAATGCTTCCGTCATTGATATCTTGAAAGAGTATAGACATAGATCAACACCGTCAAGTCTTCTATTGCTCAACCATAAACATATCTTTTTCGATTTATATTCCTGTAAATAATATCTACAAACTATTTTGCAATATTATTTATACCATAGAAAACTCGTTTCCGAATTTAATGCTTATGGCCATAAGACTTCTTGAAACACAACTTTAGAATATCTGGATATTTAAATCACCTATATGAGCTGACGGATCCCATGTTTACACTTACCGAACTTCATGAACACTGAACTATACACAGTGACACCCAGTGGTCAGACCATGAAAGGTTATAACATGTAAGGAACCAAAGTATAGTGGATCACTCACAAACTCACCGTGGTGCTCAGGTTAAGGGACTATGAATACTACTCAACTCGAGAAGACCCACAATTGACAGTTTTATGGGATATCCATTTGAGGTCTTCATTGAGTCTTATTTCGTATTTAGTCTTCACTAAATACCTGTATATTTATACGAGCTCTGACTAAACTCATGATTTGCTAAGATTAACCATTTGGACTATCCAGATATAGACATACACTGATCTACATAAATCGATTCCACTCGACAAACTCTGCATCGGTGAAAATAAATAAAAAATATATAATTCGAGAACATACTTGCACAATGACATTTTCTAACAACTCTTGCAACTATATAATTGTAAGTATATTCAAAGGTCTTTGTCATATTTCAGACAATATTCTAACTCTTTAAACTTGGTCTGAACTCATTTAGATCAATATAATGTCTGAAATGTTACAAGCATCTTATCGGATAAAATTAATTAGCGATTTAATGAAATAATTATTTGTTATATAAATATGAAATGACAATATTCATATAAGAATGGGATGACACATAATCATAAATCCCAACAAAAAAATGTATAGAAATAACTTTTTTTTAGCAAAAAATTATTTTATTCACAAAATAAATTTATAAATTTTATTAACCACACACTTAATTTTCGGACCATTTTATTTTTTAAATATTTTACATTTTCTTCTCATATGTTATTTAAAATTTTAATTCAAAACACACTTTAAAATTAGTAAATTTGAAATAAAATATGTTAAAAATTAGTAAATTTGATTGAAAATGATTGAAAAATTATAAAAAATGAACAAAATTGAACCAAAAAAGTTAGAGATAAAGTTGAAGCACAGGTTTCGCACCCTCCCTGCGCCTTTCTCGTGCGCTAGACGAGGCGTGAGTTGGGGTCTAGCGTCACGCCTCACGCGTAACAAACGACACGAGGCCCCATCCTGCACTTCGTGTAAAAAGTTTTAGATTTTTTCCATTATTTGTATCATCAATTTCTTATTTTTTTTATTTTTTATAGATTAAATCATATTTGTTTTTAATTTATAGAGTATTTTTTTCATATTTATTTGGACAATAACAATTTTTTTTAATTAATTTGTAGCTCAAATTACAAGTAATTGCTATATTTGATTTCACCGAATTTTGTAATTTTTTTTTAATTTTTCAGCTGATTTCACTGACAACTACACATTTGCAACCTATATTACTAAAAATTTATTCATTTTCATCAATTTCTTACAAAACAATCAATAAATAAAAAAATAAAAAAAACTCACCAATTTAGCCAATTTTAAAATTTTAACCAATCAAATTAATATTTTAATATTTATAATTTTATTAAATAAAACTACCGATCTATTTATTTTTAGATTTTTTTAATAATTTATTAAGAGTTTCTATAAAATTTTAAAGGGAACGTAGAATAATGACGAGGGTAAAGTGTTCCTAAAATAACGTGTTTGGTTAATAAAAATCACAATTTTACTGTTTTTTTTTATTATTTTCGGACAATTCCCGTGATAGTTTTATCCAATCCGTATAACGCCACGTGTAATTATAGTCAATATCTTCGTTAGCAATGAAGTTGACTGAAACTCGACTCAAAAACGTCGGTTCCACTTTTTGTCCGTTGCAGCACCAACCACCGTCATTGTAATTGACGCGTTGGCTATTCCGATATTCTTATTTTTCGTCGTTCAATTCTGCCTCCAAAAATTCTCAGATCTTTCTCCTTTTTTTTTTCTCCCGCTGTATATATACGCGCGTAATGGCAGAGTTCTCTGCCAGCCCGGAGAGGATCAGCTTATCTGGACATATGGACCCGTCTCCCTCGCGATTACCATCTGACTTGTCGTCGGAAGCGTCGTCCCCGGCGAACGTTTCATCCCCCGCCAACTGGCCCGATCGCAGTGTTCAGCTTAATTCTTCACCGAACCATAATAAAGACGTTGAAATTCAGGTTCAATATTATATGTTTGTCTTGTATTTTGTTCGGTGGCGTTGTTTGTTTTAAGATCTTGTCTGTTTGGTTGCAGAGCAAAGGTTTGTGTAATAAAGAGAATTAATTAAAGCTGATATATGTCTTACCTTTTGTTTTTGGATATCCACTGAAACGATACAATGTTTTTCCTGAGCTGATTCCAGCATTTGATCTTCTTTTATGCTTAAATATTTTAATGAAAAGACCCTTGAGTCATTGATTTTTCTTTTTTATTGTTCAAATTCTTATGGATACTGTTAATATGTATTTTGTTTATTCAGATATGTTGTGAACATTATGGATACAAGCTCACATGATTTTATGTTTCAGACATTAAAAAGTGAAGAGTACCGGCAATTGTTTCGTCTTCCACTTGACGAAGTGAGTGATTTTAGGTTATTTAAGAAAAGTAAATAGAACATAAATGTAAAGCAGATGTTACTCGTAGAACTTTTTTTATCCACATATGTGGCGCTGAATTTAATTCTCTGAACGATTGATCTATTAGGCGTGTTTAAAATTTTAGCTTATCCTTCTTTTTTTTTATTATTATAGGTTCTTGTTCAAGATTTCAACTGTGCATTCCAGGAGAGTATTCTTCTTCAGGTAATGTTGATTTTAAAATGATTGCTGTTGTGTGTTTGGAGTCGCTTGTGTTACTTGAAAGCTGCTTTGATTGCTGCACTTTTGTGGTGTGTGCGCCATATTTTGCCTCCCTATTTATAAAAGATGGATTTGTGAATCCTGTCTCAGCAAGTTTGATTTCATCACAATTTTTTTTTTTGGGTTTGATACGCCCTTGTAACTTTGGCTGGCATGGTTTCCAATCATGTGTCTTACCCGGTCGTTTCATATTATTAACTTGTTGTAGGGGCATATGTACCTGTTTGTCCATTATGTTTGTTTTTACGCCAACATATTTGGATTTGAGACAAAGGTAATTTGAAGAATCAGTTTGATATTGCTAGTTGAAATTCATTATTGTCAATATCAGTTGTGTCTTGGAATTTTTGATGAGTTTATGCTCCAGAAAATTATCCCATTCCATGAAATTACAACTGTTAGAAGAGCAAAGACAGCCGGGATCTTCCCTAACGCAATAGAAATTTTTGCTGGAGGGAGAAAGGTAGTGCTATGACTTGAGTATTACTTGTCCTATATTATATATTTTTTTGGGATGTCTTATAAGTTGGTGCCTGAATATTGTTTGCTTACTTCAAAATTTCAGAACAGCTGAAAGGCCTAAACCCTCTTATTGTTTTGACAGTACTTCTTTGCATCATTTCTGTCCCGGGATGAAGCATTCAAGCTCATTTATGATGGATGGTTACAGCATGGCAACACTTCCCATTCAGTTGCAGAACAGCAGGTACGTGGCATCATTTGTCTGGATGTGAATTTTGGTAAACATTGGAGTTATTTGTGTGAGCAATCCTGAACCCTGACCTTATAAGTGTAACAGATAATTTATTTTTGTTATTTGACCATATTTTCAGAATATCTATACTACACAATTTTCATGAAATTCTATGACGTCATTCATAAAATGACACGACGTGTTGAGCACATCTTAATGTAATAAGTGTGCTGTTATATTGTTGAGCTTTTGCAAATTCTAGGTTTTAGTGTTGTAACCAAGGGATGAGTCTATTCATTTAATGTACCTCTTATTGACTCTTAGTGTCAGACACGTTGTGTTTAGCATTTTTATTTTTTTGTTTTGTGGTTTGTTACCTTTCTCTTACTTGTGATCTTACCTCAGGATTCATCATCTGAAACTAGCAGCCTACAGAATGGACCTGTTGTGATTGAAAAGGTCAACAGCTTTAATGATCCCATTACTGTATCGAATCCTATTAAAAGGTACTGTATAAGCTAGATTAGTTTATGTTGGTTTTGATGTTTCTGTTAAATATCCTCTATCATGTATCTGGTACAGGAAAGAGGATATCTTAAGTGATCCTAAGCTTCCGCCTAATGTTGAAAATGATTCATCAACAACACATATGGAAATACAAGAAGATAATGTGGAGCAGGATGGTGAACTGGTTCTAAATACTGACACTTCATGTTCAGAAAAGACTTGGTCATGGAAGATACAGAATCCTGATGCGCCTAAGAGTTAGTCAATTAACACTTCTAGATCTTTGATTGCGACCTTTCTTTTATACTAATATAGTTTCTGTTTCTTATCAAAAGAATTTTTCAACTTGTGTTGCGTAATGCCATTGACCAACTCAAGATCAAGTGATCTTTGGGGGCATCTTGGGAGAGCTCTTTGGGGTTTATAGAATTATCTCTAGTGTCTTTTGGAAATGGGTAGGATATGCACTCAATTGACAGATTGGATGAAGATCGTGTTGAAGGATTCCATTTGAATTGTTGTTTGGTAATTGTGGTTATGGCTTCACGCTTGAGATCTTGAGATAATCTTTTGTGTGACCTTTCCAGTTTTCTGATGCAATTCTTAACCGTTACAGTTTAGTAGTTATTATGGAGCTTGGTTTCACTGGGTATTGTAAGGATCTTCATTGCTTTGTAGTGCCCCAGTGTGGTTGCCTAATGACAGTGTTGAACTGATCTCGTAGCCTGTCTACAGTAGCTCTTACAGTGGATTAAAATTAGGGGAAATTATTAGTTAAGGTTTTTAGGTTATTGAAGAATTTTTTTAAAGTTTTGTAACTTGATTTCCGTTTAATAGACTAAAGTTGAAGGAATAGAAGTCAAAGATTACTCGTGAGATAAAATGCATTAATCTGTGGGCACAGAAATTGGTTGGTTTGCATGTTGATTTGTGGTTACTGTTGACCCAAAACATGGTATTTTTGGGTTTCTGAAGATGCAAGAAAGAGCGGTGTGATATTTGGAAATGTTTTGAGGATCTCTATCCTTTATTACCTATTATTTAAAATTCTTATGTAGATAAGGGTTGGATTATTGAAGACGTCATTTACAAGTTTAGAAAGAGTTCGGAAGTAGGTATTGCTGTGGGTTGGAAATAATTGTATATCAAATAGAACAAGTTTGGTTCCTAATCAATTGCTGCGTATAGACTGTTGGCATACTTAATTTTGTTGTATGGTGTATATTGCTTTTGTCATTCTGCACAAATTCTTTTAAGATGGAATGCATTTCTGCTTATAACTTTTTCTTATTAATTTTTTTTAAAAGAGCCTTGTTAATTTGAATTGGCCATGCTGACATGCAGTCCCAGAATGTTATACGAAGGTTACAGAATCCAAGTTTCAGGTAATTTCACATTTTCATGTTATCATATATGCACTGAGTTTTACCATATCAACTAGTTTTAATTAGCAGGTTGGAGAATTGATCTATTTTTTGGTTTTCTAACTTCTTCTTTATGGACTGCAGATGAAGGTAGAGGAGTTCTTTAATTTGTTTTTTTCAGATGCAGCTGTTAAGTTTATCGAATCATTTCATAGAAAATGCGGAGATAAAGGTAGAGTCTTTCGTACTCATGGAACATTTATTTGCAAAGTCATTTATAGTTTCTACTTTCAGTGATTTTTATTATGTTGGTTAAGGCATTATCTTATACTTTTACCTAATTTTACTTGGTGCTTTTCAGAATTTAAGTGCACGTCATGGCGCAAACATGACGAATTTGGGCATGCCCGTGATGTGTCATTTCAACATCCAATAAAACTCTATTTTGGTATGAATTGATATGCTTTTATAAGTTTATTTTTGTAATGGATGAACGATTAATTTAAGTGGTCTACAGATTTTACTATTTTGCGATCCCATATTCTTTAGTACTAATCTTTTTTGTTTCAATAAGGTGCTAAATTTGGTAGCTGCCAGGAGTTCCAGAAATTTCGAGTTCACAGAAACAGGTTTGCATACCTGTGTTGTCATTATTTTATCACTTAGCTTTTCTTTAAGATATTAATGAACTACTTTATATCATGTGAAAGACATCTAATATCATGTCATTACTAAGCATTCCTATATATGATGATGTTGTTTCCATAAAAGAGTGCACTATGACTTGCCTCCTTTCTCTTAGTTTTGACTTTTTTCATTGTTATTACTGTTTTATGATTACACTGGAGTCGTACAGAGATTAAACTCCCTTTCTAGGGGAAAATGATCTTTACTTGTGTGAGAATTTTCTCCTGAAAATGGGAAACAAGCCTTTTGTTATTTTTTTAAATCAGATTAAAGTTACAAATGAATGGCTTAAGGATTAGAGAAATTTATAGTAGATGGCTCTTCGAACCTTTTGAAGCCAGTTGAAGCTTAAAGCTTAAGTTCTTCCCGTCAAAGTTACACATTGCTCTGTGTATTTTGGTATATACTTAAATTAGGTCTACTAGAACTAATATTCATTGGTTGTCTCATTGTTCCTTTTGTGTATCCACTAGTTACTGTTCTTTGTCTCGCTCTAATTCTCCTCTCTTCTTTCTTTTAAATTCTCAAGCATAAGTTATCCTAGATATTTCTGCAGTATATGATGTAGCTGCGTTACCAATATGTTTGTGATTCTTGACATTCTGACCCTTTTTTTTTGTTCTCACAGTCATTTGGTTATTGAGACATCACAGGAGATTAATGATGTACCTTATGGGGATTATTTTCGTGTAGAGGTACAGGCTATAGTCAAGAGATTTTGATATTAATATGTAACTTTAATACGTTCTACCATGCTTAGAATATTATTTGATGTATAGTTCATAAGTTTATAGAGTCAATTTCTTTAAGGAATCAAAAGCTTTTCCATGCATATTCTTGTTGCTACAATATTCTCAATGGCTGTATAGCAAACTGAGTCGTCATCCTAGGAAAATAATTGATTTATAATTATGTAAATAAAAACTTTTAACTATGTCTGAGAAAGAATAATTTATGCCGTTATAAATGATATTTTATGCATGAAAATTAGTACAGTATTCTAAATTCTGTGACTGGCAGTTGTTCCAGAACCTTCTTGGACTTTAAAAGTGTTTTTGTGATTCTTTTTTTATCCTAAAAAAAAGAGATATCTTTTATGAAGTTCTTCTTTCAAGTTTAAGATCTCTGAATTCACCAGACATTCTCACTGAATGTGCCTTCTATATCGTGTATTAGGCACTTTGGGATGTTGAAAGAGATGACAATGAATCTAAAGAAGGATGCATTTTGCGGGTGTATGTGAATGTGGCATTTAGTAAGAAAACTGTTTGGAAAGGTTTGCCCCTGCTTATTATATGTTTTCTTTTGTTTTTTCTTTGGCCATAGATGCCTATGATAGTATCATAGACTTATAATGTTCTGTTACGTGCGATACTGTCAATCTGATTCACATTGAAATAGTCACTGAAGCAATCTGCTTGTAACTGGCGTTATATTTTCTGCTTTCTCCACTTCTCATGGCACGCCTATGTACTTTGACTTGCAGTTCATGAATTAGATCACAATTTATTAGTTAAACTGCAGTTATTTTATGAATTCGGTTGACTATAAGAAAGACGGGCGTACCTTTATGGCTGAAAGTAAAATACTCAAGATAATGGAGTAATTACATTGATTTGGTTGCTTGCCACCGAAAGCTGATGATCCGAGAGTCAGATTGCAAATGTACTATGTATACCAAAACATGAAAGGGGAAAGTCTTGGTGGATCAGCTGTTTTTGTTGTATCTTAGTTTCTCTACGAGTGAGAAAATAAAAAATGGGAAAACATTGTTTGCAGCTTCCAAAGTTTAGAGTTGAAGTCAGAATGGTTTCTTAATTAATTTCTGAATCTGTATGACATATGGTGATATGAGCAACCAATTGAGCAAATCATTGACAATAATTTTGGCTGGAGCATAAAATGATTCTTGAAAACCCTAGGGCAAAGGTGGTCTAATTTTATTTCATATTTTTGGGGTGGCTCTTGTTGGCTGGGCTTTGATCTCCAGTCTTTGTTTTGCAGGCTAGATAAAATAGATTGTACTCTGAATTTCTTTGAAACTTGAAATTGAAATTTATGCTAAGTTGGTATATGTTTTTTTATTTTTTGAAACAAAGTTGGTAATGTTACAGGAAAAATAGTGCAGTTTACTTTGGAAGAATGTCGAGATGCTTATGCAATATGGTTAAGCATGGTATTATTTTCTTGTTTTGATGATTTATGTTGAATTGCATTTGATCACCTGATGTGGACATCACTTGACAGTTACCTTATCTTCAGGCACATGATGTGTTGAAGCAGAAGAACCTTGAAAACAAGGAAGGTTGGATTGTGGTAGATAGTGGTATTTAGACAAATTTCTTTTAGCATATGCTATTCATGCTATGGGTGGGGGTTGCATAATTGGGTTACTGACATAATTAATCATATTGTCAATGGTTTGAAACAGAGGAAGGTCGTGCTGCTAGTACAATGCAGAATGGTGATGATCATTTTGAAAGGGAAGTGAATACTGGGGAATCTTCAGAAAGGTTATGCAACACAGATAACGAGATAAGGACATTACCGCTGACAGATCCATTGAATGCTAACCAAAGAGTTGACAATTTCTTGCCTGGAAGTTTGCTCAACAATGCATACATTGCATGTCTACTAAGAGAATCTATGACAAAATTCTGTTCTTTTGTGAAAGGCCAAAGTCGTGTTACCTTAATCCTAGTCATTGCTTTTGCCGTGATCTTCCTGATGCAGGTATGCGGTTTGGAATAACAAAATCTTAAAGAATTATGAAAAAGCACATGAATTTTCATGACATGAAATGATGTCAATGATAGAGCCAGTACTGAGATATTGTTGATTATGATAATTGACCTTAACCTATGATCAGGTGGCTAAAATCTTAATTACATAATGCCAACTCCATAGGAGTTAATTATTCTGATAGGGTATCTCTGCAGATGTAGTTTGAATAGCATTGCAACTTCCAACTCAGTGAATAAATATCTTGCAAACTATTTTCCACTTCCTTACATCCATCAACCTTTTTCTCATTCCACCAATTATCTTATTGGCTTTTATTCATGATCCCGTTATGCTTAGTTTTCCTAGATTTTACCTCCTCTCTGGTCATTCTTGTGTTGATGCAAATGAACTTTGGTCTAATTTACGTATTTTTTCTTTACTCTCTTAACAGTATATATTGTGCTCCGTTTGTTCCTATAATTGATTTTCGCATCAGCTTCCTGTATCATTTGTGAGGCATGAACTAGAGTGTATTTTGCCATTAATTAATTTTATTATCAGGTGAGCATACTTGTGCTGTTAAATAGACCCCAACACATCCATGTGGCATCTCCACCAGATTACATAGGTGGCATTGTAGGAGAAAGATCAGGTGAACCCATGGCTTGGTTGGAAAAGCGGTTGCATTACCTTAAAGACGAGATGCTCATGGTTGAGGCTCGGCTGGAGAGGATGTGGCATGAGCATGCAGTATTGAAAGCTCATCTTAAAGACCTAGAGCAACTTCGTAAGCGTCAATAACTTTTTTCATCTTATTTAACACAGGTTACTGAAAATTGTATAATTTTATAGTTCTGACGGTAAATATCTCTCTTTATTTTCCTTTTTTTCCCCCTCTTGTTTAATTTGGGGGTGAGGCTGTCTCAAATGATATGTATTCAAAAATTGTAGAGTAGAAAAAATAATAATAAGAAGCTGGAAGGTAGATTGGAACTTGTTTTCTTATTGATCAGGGTAAATTTGCGGGAAGTCTACTCAGCATGTTGGGGGCTGCTGCAAAGCTAATAGAAACGAGATCTGTGATCACAGATCAAACTGCAGACTTCTATGTGTTCACCAGACATGACATAATCAATTTCTGTATTTTCTAGATTTTATAATTTTAGGGACAATTATGCTACATTTGGTTATGGCTTCTCCACATCCTTCCGCAGGACTTTGGAGAGACTGATGTCACTCGATTTCCATGGCTTCTCTGGAAGTTCCATTGCTGCGGTTTCTTACTTCTCAGGTTCAGTTGGTCTCTTGTTCTATAGTATTGCATATTTGCTTTAAAGTCGATGTGATTACTGTTGCCGGAATGTACACTTTCTGTATCACCCTTGCTTCTCGCCGTTGGCATCCAGTTCCAAGTTTGCCATCTCTTTTTTACCTAAATAAATCTTAAAATGAGAAGAAGGAAAAAGAAACATCGCTCACTGATTCTCCTTTCTTGCGTCAGTTATCATTAATTTTTTGTCAACTATAGCAGTTGCTATTCTCTTTGTTATTACAGGTAAAATTGCATGTCGTTATTAATGGTGATATCTGTATTATCATCGTTAATCTTAAAATTTTAAAACGTTGGATTCTTGGCAACAAATGCGAGGAAGGGAATATGGAGTACTTATTATAAGCAAAAGCCCGTCCTTAATCTGTATACTACGATGAGTATTAAGTTTCTGCAGGCTTGTCCAATACGCCGGCCGTTAGAATGGCAATCATATCACTCGGATAAATGGGTTTTAAAGTTTCAGTTTTATTATTGGAAAATCGTCGGTCGCTCTCTTGTTATTTGATATTTTTGTTATTTTTATTTTTAATAAGTACGGCCATTTATGTAAAAAAAAAAAAAAATACTTAAAAGTACTTAAGGTTTGTTTCGGCGGTAATTTTTATGCACTTCTTTGGCTTTAAGTTTAAAAATTAAATTTTGATGGATGTTAACACGGTGAAAGTTTTAATTTTATTTTATGAGAGTCTTATAATTTAAGTGAAATATATTTAATTGTACATATTGTTTTTTATGATTTTAATAGTGTACTCTAATATAAATATCAATAATGAGGGGTGTGTTTAACGTTATACATATTCTTTCTAATGATCTTGTAGTATAGTTTGATGTTAATATTATCTAATATAATATTAGTAATGTAATTTTATTGATGTAATATTAGTTGTAATAATGTATAAAAAAATAAAAAAAATAAAAAATATTAATATCAATAATGAGGGGTGTGTTTAACGTTATACATATTCTTTCTAATGATCTTGTAGTATAGTTTGATGTTAATATTGTCTAATATAATATTAGTAATGTAATTTTATTGATGTAATATTAGTTGTAACAATGTATAAAAAAATAATAAAAATAAAGAAAATAAAAAATATTAATATTTATTGAAAAATTATAAGAAAATTTAATGGAAGTGTGAATAGGGGTAACTTACTGCAAATTCTCTTTATTATTTTTGAAAATTTTAATGGCTAAAAATTGAAAGGTTTTTACTCTGATCACTGGGCCCTGAGAAAACGCTATTGAAAGGATGAAAATACCTACTCATAGATATTAAAAACTAGAAAGGGGAATCAGAAACTACCTTCGCTCTCTACTGCTTTCCGCTACAATTAGAATTCTTGTTGTTTGGGAGCAACCAGATCTCCGATAGGTTGTTCTTTATTTAATATCTTGTTCCGAATAACAATCTTTTTCAATGGCTTAAATGAACAGACCACCAACTCTTGGAATAGACCACCAATTTTTGGAATTTGTAATTTCTTACACGTAAACGGCAATTGGTTACAATGTATTCTTCTGTTATCTTTTATAATCAATCCTTGGTTGCACTGCTGTATCTATATTAGTTCTCGAAAGATTCTGAAAATGATTGAAGAGAAGACCCAAAGTGGGACGGAGGGTAATATAAAGCTGTAGTCTCTCTTTGGGCTCATGAATTTGTACCACTTCTTGAAAATTCAAAACAAAGATCATGTTATTATATTGTGGCATGTTCCACATTGTTCTCGTTGTAGTGCCTGCGCTCCAAAAAGGTGCTATGTGTTAAATGAACCTTCTAAAGGCAACGCACACACGCTCCGACCGTCCACGTCCGCCAATCAGATCAGTCTCTTCATTTTGCTTATTTTACTTGATAAAAATGAACCCCCTAAAAAAAAAAAACATTATGAAACACCCTCTCTATAAACCATTCATCTACTACTTTGGTTTGTGAAAGTAATTTTTTGCCTATCTTAGACAAATGTAATTTTTTTTGCTTGTTCAATACATAATATTTTCGATAATAAATGAAATGAATATTATATACTGATCGGACCCAACATTCTTTCATTCAGTCTGTGCCTCTGACCAAGTAACTAGGGTATCGTGTCATTGGAAACGGCTGATTAAATTCTAACCATAGAATTTGATCAAATGAAATTGTTTGATTGTGAAGGGTAGTGAAAAGTGTTATATGCAATTATGTAGTGGGCCAACCACCGACTACTGAAAGAGCCCGTGCTTAACACATGTTCGTTATATATTGGACGGGCTACTGTTGGATTACAATTTTGGTTATCAAACAAAATACTCTCTTTATTTATAGCTATTATCACGTACTAATTCAAGCACGCCGGTCGTGCATTGGACCATTTGCTGCAAACTTTACTCGGTAAAAACATTGCTGTTTGGTCATTTAGCGCATGGTGGCCGACGGTTAGAGCCGAGAGAGACATGTCCCTAATTTTAGAGCGGCAGTAATAGCAATAGCAATAGCAACCACATCCCCAGTCACTCCATTCATTCAAACACTCAAAAACTTTTTGCGTTCCGGCCGTGTGATTTCGATTTTCTCAAGTACAAACATTGTATCTCAAATTGGTTAACGAAAGGTCCATTCGATATCGAAGTGTTGTGATTTTAAAATCACTAGCATAAAAATCAGCTATTAAATAAAATATTTTAACTACTAAGTTTTAAAAATACAATACAAATACTTTTATACCAAACAGATGAATAAGAGAACAATTGCTTGCGAGTTTCTTGGATGTATGGTCGTTCGTCTCTTTAGCATTTCTTAATGAACAGATTACAATATACAAGATACATAGTGCTCGAAAAGGAAATTCCAATTCTCCTGTGGGAATCAAGATTGCCAAAACAAAAAAAAAAAAAAAAAGGGAAAATTTACATTGCCCAGTCCCAAACTAAAGGGAGTCTTTCAGACTAAAAATTTGCGCCTCTTTTATTTACAATTGCAAGACGAGCGCAAATCGCCATCTCATCGTATAAACCAAACGTCCGCTTCCCCCCCCCCCCCCTCCCAAAAACAAAAGAAAAGTGGGGAAAGTCACTCAGCCGGAGCCGAGCACTCCATCAGCCGTGGCTGTCAACGGACACGTGGAACTCACAAACCCCTTAACCAATTGAAGGTATGTGCTGAGCTCGTGACACGTGGCCAGGTTTACCTTTTTGAGGTACGGGCAATCTCGACTACTGAGTCTCAGCTCCTTTCCCACGTCAGCATATACCCACTGAGTGTCTTCCACGCGCTTTTGCAGCCAGCTTGGAAGACCTGCCACGTTAATTTTCTGCTTGTTCGACATGTCATTATCGTCGATCACGAAGCCGGGCACTTTGGTGATGAGATCATCCGAGTTCACTATACGAAGAATCTTGGTCCCACTTTTTTCCAGCTGGCACCTAAAGTTTCTGTTTCCGACACGTGGCCCGCCGAATGAAAAAACAGTCACCATTGGTGCATTGCTAAAGGTGGAGTTTACATCGTATGCTGTTAGTGTAGCGAGTGCAGCACCGAGGCTGTGCCCTGTGATCGTAATGCTAAGTGGTTCATCACCGTACTTTTCCAGGACTCTCGAGATCTCCTCTCTCACCATATCTTGTAAACTTGGACACGTGGCGGCTCTTGAAGTGTAAAGGCTCAAGAACCCACACTCCACCATAGGCCCACAGTTATTGTTAGGGCCCGCATTAGTCCCTTGATTATCAGCCAAACTAGTTAACGAAGCGCGTAAATTTTCAACCCACTCTAAGCAAGTAGCTGTCCCCCTATAGGAGATCACCACGTCGCGCCTTCCCAATCTGGCAATCTCCTTCTTGTCCTGACAAACTGCCACGTAACCAATCCAGCTGGACTGCGTTGACACCCAGCTTGGCGCTCTATTAATCCAACGTGGCAACTGCACCCCGCAAGTCGCACGTAAATTCTTTGTCATCCGATAGCCAGTCGCTCCGATTCCCGACCGCGTCAGGAGGGAGTTTCTGGGGAACTTACACGTGGCGAAAGAAGGGGAAGAAGGATCAAAATCGAAAGAACGATAAGCTGCTTCAACAAACTGCCCATAACGTAAAATTTCACTTCGTAGATCATGGTCAAGAGGATCAAGTAAGCCTTCCCAGTTATTGATTCCTTGTATTTGCGTCCAATTCTGGCCCAGCTTCACTGTGTCATACTGAATCGAGCTCGACGAGATCTTGGGGCTTTTGATGTTGAGGCCAACAGAAGGAGCAGTAGGGTTGGTGATGGCACAATGTAGTTGAGTGAGCACATTTTGTTTAAAATCAGTAGGTAAAGTGCTAAACCTGGCTACTCCAACAGCAAGCTTCATATTAGAGAGCTATTTTTATTTCTATATAAAATAATATCTTCTGGGTATTTTGCTCTTTGTAGAGGCTAGCTTCAGGTTAGGGCTTCGCTTCACTTCACTTCACTTCCAACTTCAGCAGTTCACTTGTTGACGAGGAGAAGAATGAGTCAGGTGGGGATTTATAAGTAGAGTGGACGGTAGTGCATGCAGAAAGAGTAACAGTGAGGAAAGAAAGGGCAGAAGCCAAAAGCTAACAAGTTTAATGAAAGTAAATGGTGGGGTATTAGTTGGAGAAATTAATCATTGATCGACGAGGGTTAAAAAAAAAAAAAGGGATATTTTACTGGGCAAAAACGGCTATTGGGACCCATGGTAGGTGCTTATGATGATGATTGGACGAAAACATAGGGGCAATTCCAAACTGAGAACTGGGTCGAGGAATTTTTTTTTTGGAATTTTCCGCAGATAGATCATTTTATTAGTTTTTTTTAGATCTTAATTTTTTTTTAGTTAAAAAAGTGGAAATAGAGTAATTTTATCTTTTAAGATATATTTTTTTTCCTCTTTATGAACTCAAAGCTCTCTCAAAAATACTTTAAAATTAATATTGTATAAACTATTGATTTTAAATGTTATATTGTGTAGATCGGTGTAGAAGAATATCAACGGTTGAGCATAAATTTGAAAAATAACTAATAAATTTTAAGTTTTTAATTTTTGATGTAATTTATAGAAAACATATGAAAATGGTTAACTTGTAAGAAAAATAAGTAAAATATAGGTAAATTATATTATAAATGGGTTAAAACTGAAGAAAATAAAAAAAAATTGGTGAGAATAGAGAATTTTAACGCAGAACGATTAGGAGGAGTGTCCAATTGTGCATGCCAGTTAGGCGGCGTGCTTAACCAAGCATGAGCACCACTGGGCGTGTCGCGCATATGCGTTGCGTGGTGCACAATAAGAAATTAAAAAATTAAATTTATTACATTTTTTATTAAAGTAAATAATTAATTATTTTATTTGTTAAAATAATATATTTCATTTTATTAATTTATAATTTAATATTTCAATTCTTAATTATTTTAATAGTGAAAATAGATTGTCAAAATTTGTTATTGTCATATTAGAACTGCATTGCCGAATTCTTTTCATGATCATATTTCTTGTAACATTTTATCATACTAGAACTGTACACCTGAATATTCAAATACAAATAAATAAATACATACTCTTTTATCATGCTGAAATTTTATCAAGCTCGATATTTTTAAGTGGTAAATATAATAAAGTATTAAAATACAATAGTAAGAAAATACAAAATGTATGATAAATAAATATTAAATTTAAATTTAAGTATACAAATATAAATAACATAAAATAGTAAAGAAATACACACTAGATGCCATATCAACTGTTATGTAAAACAACATTGTATTGATAAGTCTAGTGGTTATATCCATGCTGCTTATAGCAATTGCACATATTCTTTGTCGGTTCCTCACATTGCGATGGAATCTGCTTCTGACATCTTTTTGATTGATGGTGTGCTATAGGAGACTGAATGTAAGCATATGTCAACTCTTCTGAAATAATCCAATTTGACGAGTGGCTAACTGTATTAATCGGTTTGGTATATGCACAACATAATAACTCAAACGTGTAATAAGGCAAATAAAGACATTAACATTGTAATTTGATATGGTTGCATATTGCAATAATCATAGGTACAAGGTAGCTGCCAAAAATTAAATTTTCGGTAACTACATGATTTCATTGAGATATCCACTATTTCATTTCTATTCTATCATTCATGATAAAGTGAGAATGATCTATTGAGTGAACAACCATGCGTGTGAATTTATCATTGTGCTTCCAAGCCATGCAATGAATCCAATTTGTCAGAAATTTTTTCATATCTTTTACAGACTCTCATTTCAGATTTTTTTTTTTTTTTTTGCATTAACTCTTGAATCCATTCAACCAAGATAGTCATTAGAAGCCTATGTGCATTCTTTGTAATAACATTAATGCTCTCTGCATTGTTAGTGATAATGATGTCAAATTTTTTGAACTCTTAAACTAATTTAGCCCATTTGAAAAAATCAACATTCTTCTCAAACTATCTTGTTGCATCTAGTTTTATTCTCACATCTTCTTAATTTGTTTTTGAAAGTCAGTAAAGCAATATTCATTCACAGCAGCAAAATAGAAAGTTAAGAATCCTCATTTCTTTTTCTTCTTCAATAATTTCTTGTATCTTGTGTCCCATTTTTTTTTCAAGTAATAGATGTAAACCCTATGATATACATTAGAAAATATCTCCTGAATGGTCTTTTCAATACTAATATGTCTATTGGATACAAATAAAAGATCTTTAAGATCACCAAAGATTCCTTGAATTTTGGCACAAACCATGCTCAAGAAGCATCATTTTTCTAATAAGCAATTCCCTATGCCAATGAAAAATTTGATTATTTCTATCTTTGCAAACTGCCATAAGTATTATACTCAAACATACACTTTTCAAATATATTTTATCAACTATAGTAACCGGTCGAATGGATGACCGAAAACTTCTAATGCATAGGTTAAGTGCCATAAAAAAATACATAAAGTGATTGCAGTCGTCAATTTTTAATTAAGTAATTGTATTCGGGTTTTGTTGTTCTAGCACATAGCAGTATACAGTAAGTAATTTAAACGAAAACTATAGGTACTATGCATCAACTTGCATGCATGCTCCTTAACTTACTAAGTAATGGAATAAGTTATATGCACACTAAACTCTTTATGTATGTCTGCTTGGATCACTTTCGGTTTGTAAAGTTAACCAACTAAGGCAAACTTATTCTTTATGAATTTTTTAATAATTCAACTCTTGACTTGTCAGTGACTATTTCGCAACTGATCCAACTAACATGTGTGATCTATATTATTCTGTGCATGATAAAATACTTTCTCGCATTTGTCGACATTGTATATTACCATAATTTATATATCTAATCATAACATTTTGCCTCAAAATGATCTTTTGCATGCTTTAAGACTTTGATGCTCCAATTACTTTTAAGTGCTGGCACATTAATAGCTCGGTAAAGTTCATCTTTACTAATTATTAAATAATTTTCTCACAAATGCATCCCCAAATTTAGTAAATAAAATCTTATCAGGTATGCCAAAGTCCGACTGTGGTATTGGTGGAATAAACGCAAAAACATTTATGGCTTCATCATCATCATCTATTCTATCTTCAACATTAAGAGAGCTAGTTGAAACATAATAATGTCCTCTTTTTAATAGATCATCCAAACTAGTATTTTCTTCCATATTTTCAATATTTTCAACACCATTGATCTTCCCATCCGCCCCATTATTATAGTGCGTATAAGTTAGATATTCGTTGAACCTTATAGGAGAATAATGATAGTAATTTGTTGTGTTTGTAGGAACCACAATCATTTGTAGTGTTCGGGCTATATGGTTCACTTGGTTGTTACCACTTGTGGACATGAAATGAGTATGACTGGTTGGTTGGTTTTGAATGAGCGTCTGTGCATCCTCTTTATAGACAAAAACTCTAGAATCTACTGTTACATATAGAGAACAGAATGATCTTCTATTGGCTTGCAAAAAGAGTCAAACATTGTTATCATTTCTTATGTCAATTGGTGTCTACTTAAACCTCGTTATATCAATTGAGATTTTTAGAGTCACCTTATAATTCATGTTGTCAACTTCAATTGCATAACATATAATATTTAAAAGATTATCATAATTCACATCATTCGGAATTGAAATACCGAAGTTACTATACTTAACATATCTCTCATTCCGTCACTAGAGCTCTCCTACATTTTCTCAAAATAAATAAAGATTGACTCATACTCCATAATACCTGAGAAAAAAAGTTATAAAAAAGCATCCAAATTGTTCAAAAAAAATAAATCGAAAAAATCTTGTGAAACTACAAAATAGCATGTGAGGCATGACATCTGTGCTCGTCGTGCACGTGACATGCCTAAAATGAGGCCTCACGCCTTCATTCTCGTGGGTGAAAATGTGCCGTGTAAATTTTTTCATCGATTTAATTTTTTAGATTCAACCTAAATTTTATAGATGTTTTCTCCCATCACCTTATTTCTCTTTAAAATTTCACCACATTACATAATGATTATATTTCAATGCTAATATATTTCAAAATAAGCACAAGTTAAAAAAAAAATTCATTATTTTGATTTATATAAACAATAAAATATACGTCATATAATAATAAAAAATATTTTACTTTTGTAAATGATTTATAATTTTAAATTTATTTGTTTTGAATGTTGAATTATATTTTTAGAAATAGAATTTTTAAAACGTGATTTTTTTTTATGTTTTCAGTTTTTAAATTTTTTGTTTACCATTATATTATAGAATAAATATATTTATTTATCATTCATTTCGCCAATAAAAATTAGACTTATATTTTATAGTTAAAAAAAAGTAGACTAAAATTAAGAGCAAATTTTTAAAAAAATTCCATTTTTTTTTCATATAAGGTCCCTAAAACCTTTTGGAGAAGTGACATATTTGTCTTTCCGACCGACCAACGACGCGGTCCTTCTGGCACGTGGAATTCACGGGACACGTATTGTAGAAGTACTTATTTCTAAATCAGCTCAACGTGCGTGGCTAAAGTAAAAGGTTGCTGACTCACATCACATAGTGGTAGTAGTAAAAGGTTGCTCTCGTCTTCGTAAAAACGCGCTTGGAAAAAAAAAAGGAACAAAAGGTAAAAGGTTTAAGAAGCAAAAGTTTGGGTGCCCTAAAAATGCTTGATTAACTAATTATAACGTCAATAAATTAAGTTAATTAACGATAAGAAGATGATAAGATTAACGTTAGAAAACAAAAAAAAAAAGTTGAAGGAAGAGGAAGGTAATATGCTATTAAAAAAAAAAAAAAAATTAGCATCAATGCAACAAGCTTTGATACGAGTGAAAGAATGTTCCTGGGCAGAAGAAATGGAATGTTCTCTCTCTCTCTTTTCTGATAGAATTTTTTTTTCTGCTTCTTCTAATTGTCTTCAGATGTTATCTCGTATGCATTAATTTCCAAGTGTTCTTGATCAAGAAATGACTTTAAATTTTCTGACAGAATCTTGGCCTCACATCCTTGTTCTAAAAATTGACGTGGGCTGTGTGAAAAAAGTTAAAACGAAAAGGGAATTTTAAAAAATGGACATTAGGAAAAGGATTACATCCAATATTTCAAAAGTAAAGGACTAATTAGATGACTAAGCACAAGGTGGATTCAAAAAATAATTCTATCTAATCATTCGGATATCTCTTTGCAAAAATTTTGATAAAAAAGAGCCTTTTCTTACCTATTTAATTTTGCATTTTGCAGCAGCCATATATACATATATAAGTGAAGAGTTGACTACTTTCCCAAGCTTGGATGAAGATGATCACTATCACATTATTAGGTTAAAGAATGTGAGTTGTGAGAATATCAATATGCTGTTCCTCTTTGTCTTTGCTTGCAAGTTGCAACACAAAGAAAATATGTAGATATGTAGTCTTATTAATTATGGAGTTTTTTGTTTTTTAATGATATTGTACATAAATAATTATTTTAGATGTCTATATAAATTTGAATTACCCAACATAGAAAAAACTTGGGGGATGAAGAGTAAAAGTACTCAAGACTCTCTTTAATCATAATCTTACTAAGAGGAGCGGACTTATATTAGGGTTTAGGGAGATATGCCCCTTAAATTTTCATAAAAATTTTTAATTTAAAAATAGATATATTTTTTATTTTATCCTTCTTCAAATTTTGAGTCTAATACTAAAACTTCTATATAATTAAATTTTAATTCTATATTATTTTTTATTTTTAACATTTTGATTCCATCCTTTATATTATAGTTCCACCTCTGCTTACTAGTGAGTGATGATATGAAAATTATCTCTCATAATTATACAATAAAATTATCCCTCATAATTATACAATAAAATTATCCCTCATAATTATACATTAAAATAATAAAAAGAGAGTTATTGTGGGTATTTGCAGTATGGTGACCACATAAATTCATATGAGTTGATTTATGATTTTAATAGATTGTTTTATAAAAGTGGCAAAACTTTATTAAAAGAGAAAAAGAAAAAAAAAAGAAATTAGGGGGCAAAATTCAGAGACATCGAATTATCCTCACAAAGAAAGCTTATATTTAGGCAGGCCCAAATATCTTTGTAAAAGATTAAGATTTTCTCATAATTTTATTATTTATTTAATCTTTTATTAACATAGAATTGATAATTAATAAAAGATAAAATAATTATAAATATTTTTAAAGACCTTTTTTTTTTTAATTTAATCATATCAAAGAATCCCACAAAGTATAAGAGCATTGTAACCTCAAGTATCCCGAATAATTAAAATGGATGAATGGAAAGAATTTTATTCTTAATTTATATGGGCAAAAACCTTGTTGCTGAATCATATAAACTAGATTCTTCTTCTTTTTAAACTATCAAAGTTGTGTAGCATGCGTACTCAATTACCGGTGTTAATAATTGTCATCAATCAATAACAATCACATATCATATAAAATTATTTTATAATTAATGTAATACTTTTTAAAGACCAAAGAATAACATGATAAATTACATATATTAATCAAATACACATTAGGCCAATTTTGAAACAAGTGAACCCCGGTAGAATGTGTATGTCATGCAAATCTCATAAAGATCAAATGAATGATTATCGTGGAAGTTCCGCTTTGATTTTCCAACAATTTGAAGTGAACATCATTGAGATAGAAAGAAATATTGTTAATTACTAGGAGAATTAACAGTTTGCTTTTCAAATTTTTTAAAATTACTTATTAGATTTTTTTTTAATATTTTGAAATACTCGGTTAGTCTATACTTTAAAGTGCATTTTTTAAAAACAGTAAATTAAATTAACATATCTAATCATGATAATAAACGATTTCAAAAAATTTACGTCGATGGCTAATAAATAAATTAATTTTTTTTAAAATTAAACTGATAATTTCCGTAATTATTATTAGCAGAAGTGATCCTGAAATGCATATTGCCGATGGCTGCTCGGAGCATCACATCATTAGAAAATATGTTTCTTGCAAAATATTGTAGAGGGGATGCTCCTCCGTTGTCAATTTTCTCCACAAATTTAATGTCCAAGTTCTTTGCATCAGAAAACTACCACTGCCTTGAACAATCAAAAGTCCTCACGGGGCAGAAATAGCCAAGTTTAGTATTGGGGAAAAGCTATTGCAACTTTGTGCCTTTGTCCTTACAAATTTATAAATTGCTAAAGGAGCTGTGGAATTTCAAAACTGGATCACAACTTACAGATTTTTAAGAGTGCATATATTCAACATGTGAGAAACATGAATAGCAATAAAGCCCCACCCCGGATATAAATACCCTATCACAAGAACTTTATTTATTACTTTTTTGGCAAATTACAAATGAGTACTGTTTAATTTTGTCATTTTGAGAAGCAAAATATATTTGGAGATATAATTGAAGAGTTCATTTCCAATTCTACTCGTGTGATGATTGATATGACATTTGCAATATCGCCATGAACAACATATGCAATTTTATCCAAACTAACGCGAAACCCTTTTCTCTTCGAGTGAGACCGAGCTAAAAATCCCAAACGAAGATATGACCACTCTTCGTTTAAAGGTGACCAGATAATTTGTTTCTGTTGCCTACAACCGTGACCCAATTCTTTTTAAAGTCCTAGCCATTTTAGCCTAGAAATTTGATGTTTTTTAGTGGGTTAGTAACTGTTCCTCTAGCTTTCTGACTTAAGGCCTAATTCATCATAAGGGCCAGAAAAGACTACGATAAAATTATTATTATATGGACTTTGCTTTCATATATCATAGTTATAAAATTATTATTATATATTGTTACACGAGTGAATTCGTTAAATTCGATAACGTGTATATAAGTTTATATTAAATTGAATTATTATAAATTATGTGTTATATTGTATTTTTTTTTAATTTTTTATTAATTTCAATCTCAAATTTTAGAAGTATAAAAAAATTTAATTCATCAATTTCAAAATAACCAAATTTTAAAATCAATAATAACTGATCATAAATTAATTTAGATATATTTTAGTACCAAATGTACCACATTTCAAACCGACCAATTATAATACGTTACTTATTTAAAAAATTTTCAAATTAATAAAGATAGAAGAGAAAATTATATTAGTTATTTTCTTTTAAAATTCTGATCGTATACATTATATTTCTTCTCAAATCAAATTTGCGCCATTTTTGGCTACTACGAACTTTTTTTTCCCATTCAAATACATATACAGAATAATGAACATCAATTCTTTTGCCTAAAATTCTTTTGAGCAAGAGAAAAAAAAGAGATGCGAGTTGCAAAAGAATTGTAGAATGATCATCTAAGGTGTTTGAAGGGTTGGAGATGGACGTGGGTGGACCCATAAAGATATAGATCACAGGTTTTGGAGTCATAAGAGCAATCGATTGCAGTGATAGTGATAGTAACACGGTAACATTCTAAGGAGGGAAGAAACACATGCAAGTATTTCGAATTCCGCATACGAAAAAAGTGGATGCCCAAATAAGTGGAGAAGGTAATCACAAGTTGGTTCTGAGTCTCAATCCTCGTAATTCTTACGGTCTCTTAATTTGCATAAAAAATGGCCCATTCACCGTTTATAGACATGTTTTGAAGGAGTAACATCAAGACGTAGGACTACTTTTAAAAGTTGCACCCACTCTAGGGTTTGGTGTACGTATTCTTTAATCTCTGAGATTTTCAATGTTCAGAAATTTGAATCTCCGGCTTTCTGTTGGTGGGCAATTTAATTTTCTTGTAATTTGTTTTAAAAGAAGAATGTATATTATTAATGGCATAAACAGTTAGCAAAAATACAATGGCTCAAAAAGTGTGGCATGGAATGCAATCTTACCGCATCAACATTATTATAAATTGCATATTTACTCAAAAAAGTGAGCCACGAAATTTTTACTGCACCTAACAAAAGAGTAAGAAACATTTTTCATATCATTTAGCTAATGAAAGATAAAAGTAAGAATATCACCCGTAACTCATATCATTTAGCTAATGAAAGATAAAAGTAAGAATATCACCCGTAACTCTTATAAAGGATTGCTTATTTAATGTCCAAACAACATTGAGACAATCCAACTCAATAAAATTCATAGAACACTTATTTACAATAGCCAAAAACACCCCATAATATAGAGCCAAATATTTAGTAGTTAAAAGGGAAAATGTCTCAATCAAAATCTTAGCAATAGTAAAGCAAACTATACCTAAATCATCCCAGATCATTAGGGGTGGGCATGGTTCGGTTTAGTTTTTTAAAAAATAAAATCAAAATCGGTTTTTTTAATGAGAAAAATGGAACCGATTTTTTTTGGTTTTTTAATTTTAAATTATGATTTTTTTTAATTTTTGGTCCGATTTTTCAGGTTTTTCGGTTTTTTTCCGATTTTTTCAATTTTTTGGGGTGAAAAAACCGAACCGAAACCGGTCGGTTTTTTCCCAAAAAAATCAGACTGAACCGAACCGACCGGTTCGGTTCGGTTTTTCGGTTCCCGATTTTTTTTGCCCACCCTTACAGATCACTATACCTAAGCCCACCAACTGGTTTTCAGAATCAATGGCTGAATCAAAGTTAGCCTTGAGTTAACCTGCTGCTGGAGGAAACCAAAGCCGCGAATCGCCTGAAGGAGAACTCGCTCTACCAAAGCGCAAACCTGCAAAAATCTCAAACTGACCTTCCTCAAAGCCTCGTATAGATTCGGTTGGAGGAATAGCCTTTACAGCTTGAAATTCATATAAAAAAAAGTCATGTCGAATTAATTATATGTCGCATATTAGTAGCTACATTTTAAAAGAGCATCCTGTTACGAGTTGTCCACCACACCTACAACAACATGCAAAGGCTTTCCACATCCTCAAGGGAAGAGTCCCGTACCATCTAAAAAAATAGTTCATTAAACTACCCCCCTTATGAAACACAACAGCTTCGCATAAACGAAATTAATTGCCACACCTGACTTAAGAAAGAGCACGTAAAAAGGGCATGCAAGATCAATTCCTTACCATCCATGCACCTAGACACGCCTAGTTATGTTTATCACCCAAAGGGCCAAGTTAAAGTTAGTAGGTAGCAAATTTAGAATAGTCCACACAAAAACCTTGACCTTAGGTGGAATATTCAAACTCCATAACCTCCTCCACCACTATCTCATAGGAGAGTATCTGCTGCCCTCTAGACTTTGCCTCATAATAACACACACATGGTAAGAAATTTAACAGAAAAAAAAACCCTAAGGTAGTGATGTGAACTAAGCTGCCAAAACTTTATAGGTCCATTGATCATCCATAGGTGATGGGGAACAACAGTATAACAGTTCATGTGGGTAATCTATATGATGAGAAGTTAATGGGAGCCTACAATTTTATTTATTGTTGTGGTTGCAAAGTTTGACAGTCAATTTGAAGTGAAGCCTCAGTATTGGTAGTTGTTGGCAACTAGAAGTTATAGGTTTTTATAATTGTTGTAATAAGTGCTAGCATCTTAATGCCTAAGTTATTAGTAGTAGTTTGTAGTTAGTAGTTATAAGATGTCATTAATTATTGTAATAAATGTTAGACATTTCAAGAGTTCTCTTTAAATATATGAGAGATAATGGGGGGAAGGGGGCAGAATTGATGATTTTAATATTGAGAGTTTTCTCTTAAGTTCTTCAAAGAATTTTTATTAGAACTTATCAAGATTTTATTTTGTAGAGTTTTTTCAGACTTATTGCTCACAACTTCTTAACTATCTTGAGTATTTTTTATAATCTTCTTATACTTTTAGTTCTTATCTCTTATAGATAACGGGTCAAGATTCTTATTTTTTTTATCTAAAAATTTGAATTAGAATGATCATTGGTAAAGGAACCTCATTGAGCCTTTGGTCTCACTTTTTTTTGTGAGGTTTACATCATTTTGTATAAGAGCTTAGGCTCTAAATTAAGTTTGAACTATCAAGTATTTTTTAGTATTTGTTATTTCTTTTAATTCCGTATCGTTGTTTTATTCCTTACAATATGCAATGTATCATCTTTATTTCTTCTTTTTCTCAACTTTTTCTTCATCCAAATTCATTCAAGTTTTGTTAAGTACAAAAGAAGACAAAAAAAAGTCCAATAAATAAATAAATAGAGAAAACAATTCAGAGAATTTATTACAAGTTGCTATTCTTAAAATAAAAAAAGAAAAAGAAAAGAATAGAAAGTTCTAAATTAATTGAAGTGCTATTCAATTTTGTTGCATCAAGTGTGTATTTTATTTATTTTGTCTAAATTCAGCCTAAAACAAACCACAATCCTAATTGTCATTATTTTCTTATTTCATTGTTCTATTTTAACCTATTCTCTTTGCTTTTTAAATTCTGTTTATTCTTAATCCTTTACATTTAACTCATTCTCATCCTTAGGTAACTTATTTATGGACTGTCACAAGTTAATTGTGATTAAGTTTATTTTAATTCAATAAAAACTAAATAGGAGACTAAAGAGTAGAAAAAGGCAAGAGATGGTGAACTCAGAAGAAGGTAAAAGCCAAATTTAAATAAACACAAGTGTGAGTGCTATGAATCTAGAGGGAAACACATAAGATAGTATTTGTGAGGTTTTCTAACATTTTATTTGTAGGATTTTAAATATGGCTAAGAAAAAGATGGATTTCAAACTTTTCTGTAAGTCTTTAGAACAAAAATTAAATCAAATGCATTTGAGGTTTCATGAAGTTAATAAGAGAATACATAAAGTTGAACCTAGTACACAAAGGGCGTAGTCACCTAAAGTTCATAATGTGCAAAGCATAATAAATGTGCTACCATGAATGATGATGACATTGATGGAGATGCTTGAGATAGATTATTGCATATGGCAAAGAAGGTATAAAGATAACTAAATAAGAAAATTTTCATAAGATATAGCCAAAACTCGAGTTCTACATCCTCTTCGAAATTGGATTGGAGTAAAGAAAATGAGTAACCTAATTTCAATTCCAAAGCAGAAATACCTAAGGGCCAAAACATGGGAGGCAACCAAGGCAGTAGTAAACTTAATTCACAACAAAGTAATAAAGAGATCAAATATTTTATATGTTTGGGAACATGTCATATTGCATCTTAATATTTAAATTAGAGTGCACTGATTCTAAACGATAATGGTGTTAATGAAATTGAAAGCAAGCAGGATGATGAATCTATGCCACATTTGAAAGATATAAGTGATAGAATAGAGTACGCAGTAAATGGCGAGTTGGTGGTTACTAAGCATTTATTAAGTTTACAAACCAAGGAAGTTGAGAAGGTACAATGTGACGACATCTTTCATAGATGCCATATCAATAATAAGGTATGTAGTAAGATTATTGATGGTGGTAGTTGTACTAATATGGCTAGCACTAATTTGGTTGAAAAATTAAATTTACCTACTACGAAGCATCTAAGGTCATATGAGCTTCAATGGTTGAATAAATGTGGAGAAGTCATGATAAATAAATGAATACTGGTTTCGTTCTCTATTGGTAGATACAAAGATGAAGTTTTATGTGATTTAGTACCTACGCATGCTAGGCAAATTTTACTGGGACGTCCATAGCAATACAATAAATGTGTAATGCATGTTGGTGTCAGAAATAAATACACATTTGTAATAGATAAGAGATAAATCATTCTTGTACCTCTAACCTCTAGACAGGTTTACAAAGATCAAATGAGAATAAAAAAACAGAGAGATACAAAAAAAGATCATGTTAAAAAAAGAAAGAGTGATCGAACTTGAAAATGAGAATAAAGTGAGAGGCGCTAAGAGCAAAAAGAAATAGAGCATGAGGGAAAAGATGAAAGTTAATGAGGGTATATTTGAGATAAACGAAAGAAAAAAAGTGACATATATGTAAAAGAGAGTGAAGTTTTTAGTACTAATGAACTTAACCCCTCTTTGCCGAGTGCTATTGTTTCTCTTTTACAGGAATTTAATGATTTGTTTCTTGTAGAGATATCTATTGCTTTACCATTTATAAAAGGAATCGAGCATCAAATCGATTTTATACCTGCAGCATCAATTTTAAATAGGTCAGCCTACAAAAGTAATCCTGATAAAACAAATAAACTTTAAAGGCAAGTTAATAAGCTCATGGAAAAGGGGTATGTGCGTAAGAACAAAAGTCATTCTACAATTCCATTATTGCTTACACCTAAAAAGGTTTGGTTATGGAAGATGTGTGTTGATTGCCATACTATAAAAAATATCACTTTAAAGTTCAAGAAAGTTGTATTTTAGCCTGGTAAAGATTTGAGGACAAATCCTTTTCAAAAGAAAGGGAATGATGCGAATCAAACTGGCAAAACTTCACTAGGTCCATTGAGCATCCGTGGGTGATGGGGAACAACAGCATAACAACTCATATGATGAGACACTTTTGGGAGTCTATAAGTCCATTTTTTATTGTGGTTGCAAAGTTTGACAGTTAGTTTGAAGTGAAGTCTTAGTATTGGTAGTTGTTGGTAAGTAATAGTTATAAATTTTTATTAATTGTTGTAATAAGGGCTAGCATCCTAAGTGCCTAAGTTATTGGTAGTAGTTGGTAGTTAATAGTTGTAAGTTTTCATTAATTATTGTAATAAGTGCTCGCATCCAAAGTGTATAAGTTATTGATAATAATTGGTAGTTAGTAGTTATAAGTTGTCATTAATTTATGACATAAACGGTTAGATCACGCTAATTCAAAATTTTCAACAACTTTAAAAGAAAACCACGTGACCAGTTTTTCTAATTAGAATAAAACTCCTATATGTGTTTCATGTCCTAACTTTATGCAAAAATTTAAATTATTGAATAAAACATAAGAGTTCTCTCTTTATAAAATTCATTGTGATTTATGAGACCCACACCTATAGTTGCTACACAAAATATAAATATTATATCCCGTTTTTAAAGACCATTCACGATTTTTTTGGTTATTTCTATTAAGAAAGAAGTCTAACTTCTTTGAGTGTTTCTTACATTTTAAAAATAGGTTGAGAATTTACTAGATTGAAAAATTAAAATTTTTCAATGTGATAGAGAATGAGAATTTAATTCCATACCATTTATTAAACATCTTGAGTAATGTAGAATTCAAAGACAAATTTGCCCATACATTTTAGAACAAAATGTTGTAGTAGAGAGAAAGCATAGACATATAGTAAAAACAACACTCACCATGATGTTTCACACCTCTCTACCCCCAAAAACTTTGAGCGGATTCTTTCTTAACAATTATTTATCTTGTTAATAGAATCCCTCAACATGCTTAAAAATGAAAAGCCTTTTAAAATAATTACCTAATTACAGTAGCTTTGTAGTTTTAGGTTGTAGATATTTTTTTATTTAAGATATTACAGAAAAAGAAAATTTGATAAGAAAAGTTATCCTTATATTTTTATTGGGTATAGTCCTTACACACGGGCTATAGATGTTTACAACCTGAAACTAATAGAGTTTATACTTCTAGATATGTTATTTTTTATTAAAATATCTTGCCTTGTTCACAAAAATTAACAACAATTTTACCCATGCAGGAACAAGTGAAGTTAACAATGTTATCCGATGATGAATGGTTTCCTAAAAATACCTCAAAATTCTATCATCAAATAGATACTAACAATGATTTTCCTACACCACATATAAAATCTACATGCATGCAACTATCTCATCTTCCGCACGATAAAGATCCTTTAGAGTTAGAAGTTCAGAACAAAGTGTACATTTATTCAAGTTTCGGAAAGGGCATGATTCCCAAACTTTGGCCCTAAAATATAGCACAAAAGATAGGAGATATCAATCAATAATATACAAGGAGAAGAGACCTTAATCTATATGACTTAGGGGGATAATCTTGTAATTGCGAATTCCTTCGGTAGACTTCTACATAGCCTATTTGGCCTCTAGAGATTTTGTTGAGAGGTGTCATTTTAGTTTCAGAAAATGTTCAATATTTAATTTAATTTTTTTTAATTTATAAAATTATTAATTACATCTTTTAAATATAAATATGATCACATTTAAATGATGAAAAAGTAGCAAAAGACGTAATTATTTATTTTTATAAATTTAAGGAAATAATTAGTATATTAAGATAAAAAGCATGGACGACCATTTCTTTCTTTCTTTTTTTGCTGATATGACTGTTTTTGTTGACTTGAATCATTTCTTTTTTCTTATTTTCCCGCCCGATGAAATTTAAATTAGTCCCGAGACTACCGCCACCCATCCAATTTATTCACAAAATCACTACTGCAATTTTAATATAGATTTAGCGAATTCTCCTGTCACTTCTATCCAAAATCTCTTATTCATCAATCTCTAAACTATTAATAATTTTTTTCATAATTTTAACGAGTTGTTCGTATTAATAAAATTCTACCAAATTGTTGAAGATTCTTTTGAATTGAGAATGAGCATTGTGGATACGCCATGGGTTGTTAAGACTAAAGACACGAATGCCCCTATCAAACTATAAGGCTAAAAAAACATGAGAAGAGAATTGGAGTTCAGGTTTGCGTACGTGTCATCACTATCTTTCATGAATCGTAAAAAATTTGTGAAGAAATAATTAACCAATGGCTTGTTAGGGTTAGCCTAACTGATCATTGAACTTATTTATCCAAGGGAGGGAGTGTAAATCTAATTGAAAATGAAATTGTTCTATCATCCGCATAATTTCTCCAAAGAAAAGCATCATCAAAGATGAATTGGTTTCGAAAATGCGATACCCTAGCTAATAGAGGTTCCTGTAAGATGATTTATACAATTTATCAAACTCAAAGAACAAGAAAAAGGCAACAGAAAATGATGATTTTGTCAACGAACTGATAGGTGTGATAAGATAGAAAATAAGGGTGAGCATAGATTAACAAAACATGCCAGCTAGCTAGCACCGAGGTCATTAAATAAAATAGATTGCATAGAAGTTAACAACAGTAAGTTTTTGAAACAGTGAGGCTTATTCTTTTTATCTTTAAAAACTAACCAGTTCGGTGCCTCTCAGTAAAAACCCTAAAGGAGCCGAGCAGATAAGAGACATTGCTCAAAAGTCAAATGGGATGCTCATGGTATGTACTAAAAAACCCTAGACTTTATTTCTTCTATAATTGAGTTTTTTTTTATAATGATGATGACGATATGATGATTCTTTCTATGATTGCCACATAAAAAGAATCCCTAAACTTTATTACTTATAAAAAGATGATTTGATTTCTTTTAACGCGCTTTTGCGCATGAATATGATCAGATCTGACTTGTATTAGCTGCTTCATGTTGTGAATCTTATATTATATTCGTATGCATGCTTTGTGGATCTGTCTTCTTCGACTGGAATTATAATTAGTGCTACAATGCATGTAAAGATTTTTACTGAACAAGTAAAATGGAAATTTATGTTTTGTGCCTTGGAATTGAGTCCGTGTGTCCAGTATTTTTAATTGTTTTCGTTGGCGGCAACTCTGTCTGTCTCTCTCTCTCTCTCTATTAAATTGATACTTCGCTTGTAATTCCACTTTTATCTCTTTCCTCACAAATTTTTCTCCGAGAAAAAGGTAAGTGGACCGCCATGACTGAGTCATCGTATATAGTTGTGTTTGAAGGAGCAACACGTGGCAGTTACGCCCATTAATCATAGTTAAAAGGGCAATAGATTAAGTTTTGTCTTTTGTGTATAATTTTTCAGAAACATGTTTGAAAAGACTTCACTCTCTGAAATCTTTCATGAAATTCATGTCATTTGTCTATGATAGAAGGAACAAACTAACTTTGTCTTTACTATATTAGTCTAACTA
This sequence comes from Ailanthus altissimus, assembly GCA_946807835.1. Classification (NCBI taxonomy): domain Eukaryota; kingdom Viridiplantae; phylum Streptophyta; class Magnoliopsida; order Sapindales; family Simaroubaceae; genus Ailanthus; species Ailanthus altissimus. The sequence goes on from OX327684.1 coordinate 36,586,206, forward strand.
GTTAGAAATATAATGATAAAGTAAGAAGTATAGGAAAATTTTAATCTCCTACAAACAACTATCTTAAATTGTGCCACCTGATATCCAAATTAAACTTAAAACAGAAACTTAATTTGTATGTGTGACATTGCTATAACTTAAAACTTTTCTTTTATTGAAAAATCTTCAAAACTTGCATTCCTCGTTTGAATTTGTAAATTCCCCGTTTAAACTTAATCCATTACTTGTTTTTAACTTGCATTTGTTTTGAGAAAAATATTTCGTGACAATATTTAAGTACAAATGTGTGAGAATCTCTCATTGAACTTGAGAACTCCCATAACACGATTATATTTATCTTTCATTCATTAATTTTGCCAAATCAATATGCAATGAGAGGGGTCCATAATTTCATTATACGTCTTTTTCTTCTTTAATAATAAAATTTTCTCATCAAATGGAATCAATTTACGACGGCGCCACCGCGTCGGAACTTTCTGTGGCGGAAACACGTGGCAGTAAATGTATTATATAGAGTTGAATATAGTTCACTAAGCTACCACACAGTCTTTCATTTGCTTATGATTAGGATCCCAGATGTGTGCTCGTATTTGGATTCTTTTCTTGTCATTTACCTTCTTTATTTTTTTTATTGTTATTTAAAATTTAAGTCATAATTTTTCCCCTCTAGTGTAAGCAGGGTGAAACCCCAAACCTCTTAATTATACTAAAAACAAAACAAACAAAAAAACTTTATCAATTAAATTGACACTCATATTTAATGTCAATTTGTTTTAATGTTGCTTCATATTTGACATTCTATAATTGGTTAACTTCTTTCGACCGATGTTACGGATATAAGTACTCATTGCTTTATCAAGAAAAATTTAGTGAGGGAATTTTATAATAGATTTAATATATAAAATTAAAATTTTTATTCAAGGCACTCACTTGGAAAGCACATCTGGACCTGTGTCACGAATAATTAATTAAATGGCCCCAAACAAATACTGTATACAGGTGCTTGATGATGAGTTGTTGCAAAAAAAATCAACGAACACGTAGGGCGTGCAAGGTAAGTTTGTAGAACCAGCTTTAATATCAGATTTGTTGTTGTTTCTTGGCAGGATCTTATCCTCGTACCATTGTTTGTCTTTTTATTTTTTTTCTTGTTGCACCTGGGCCACCTATATATATATATATGCAAAAATTAAAAATAATGATATAAATTGTTAAAAATTTATTTTTAATATTAATATTTATTTTTTATCTATCAACTTAAACTTTTAAATTGAAGTTAAGCGATAAATTAATATAGTATTAAAACTAAAATCTTGAGTTTAAATCATATGCCTTTGTTTTCTTGATTTATCTCTAAACAGGTTGAAGTCTATACTTTTCTTTAATATTAATATTGAAACTTATATTTTTTTTTAATATTATTATTGGACCTTCACTTATCAACTTAAATTTTTGAGTTGAGTATCTCTTTGTTTTTGTTTATGGGGATTCACTATAATTTAAGTTGAAGCCTATACTTTTATTTTATATTAATATGAGCTTTCACCTATCAGCTTATCTCTCTGTTTCTATATATGAGGATTAATTCTAAACAAGTTGAAGCCTATACTTTTTTTTTAATATTAATATTAGACTTTCATTTATCAACTTAAACATTTAGGTTGAGTATCTCTCTGTTTCTATCTATAGGGATTCACTATGGTTCAGATTGAAACTTATACTTTTTTTTAATATTAATATTGAATTTTTACCTATCAGCTTAAACTTTTAAGTTGAGTATCTCTTTATTTTTATCTATAGGGATTCATTATGGTTCAGGTTAAAGTTTATATTTTTTTTAATATCTTCGTCTATCAACTTAAATTTTTGAGTTGAGTAATAATTTAATATAAATAAATATCTATAAGTGAAGCGCTAGCTCCACTATATTATTTTTATTATTTTCATAGTTGATGCTTCGAATGTTGTTCATTATTGTATTTTTAAGTAATAATTTCATCATTTTTGTCGTGAACGATCGCCCCGCGATGTAAATTTTTGTTCTGAAAATGTCACCTCACATAAAAAGTCGGCGTGGAAATTGAAGAAAACACTGGCCAAGGATTTAATAAGACTCGGGGTCCATTTAATATTGAGGCCACGTGGTATTGTTGTGGTGTTAAATTTACAATTGCTGCGGAATTATAAGTGTAAGTTTGTCAAATAAAAATATTGTGATTCTTGAAATATTAGCTTAATTTTAAAGTGAAACTACAAGCGTTTGTTAAATATCATGGCTACTATGCTTTCAAAATAAAAACACAACAATATGAAATCGACCCTTTGCTAAGGATAAACTTATCATTGTCCATTTAGTTTACTTTTTCTTATAAGACGTTATGTCTTTGTGCCTAATAAATTAGATTTTTTTTTTTTTTTTGGTTTTGATGTGCGAATACATAATCTTTTTGCATACAAAAATTAGTTGGCACCTACTGAAAATTAGACATTGATAAGTCTGAGGGGGAAAAGAGAAGGAGATTGAAGGAAATGTGTGAGGAATTTGTGTAATTGAGAACATAGAACGGCTGTTTTGTAGATTTTCCTTTTAATTGAGCTAGATCAGTACATCTTCTGTTATCTATACTATGGGATTTAGTATTAACTTAAATCCACAAGACTCCAACTTCAAGCTCGAAGTTTGGTAATGATTGTGAACACGTTGAATATTACTTGATATCGTTAGAAGCCGCAATTCGCAGTGCTCTCATCCAAGGGGGCAGATTTGGCTGCAGATATGGTAGATCGTGGCAGCTTCTGCAAATGGATCTCGCTAATAATTAGCCAAATTATTCTGCAAATGGATCTCGCTAATAATTAGCCAAATTATTCACCTGCTCAATTGACCAAGTAAGTTTGGTTTTAGCCAAATTATTCACCTGCTCAATTGACCAAGTAAGTTCGGTTTTAGCCAAATTATTCACCTGCTCAATTGACCAAGTAAGTTCGGTTGAATTGGTGATTCAAAATCATATGTTGATTGGTATTGAATCGAAGACTAATTTGCGGATAAATTTAGAGTTGAAACGAAATAAAAAAAATAACTGAAAGGAGTCAAAAAATCAATGGAATAGTGTTTGAAAAGTACAGCTAACAGGGAAAAAATTCCCAGGTGTTGGGGCCCCGGCATTGGCCGGGTCATTGGTTGCACAATGGGCATAAATTGCCCACGCCGCAGCGCCCATATTATTCTATATATACCCCTTTTATTTTTAGGGTTTGAGAGAGAGGAAGTGAGGGAAAAGAGAGGGGGCCGAAATATAAAGAAAATACACTGTTTAAATGTGTAATTTGATTATTTGAGCTCTAAATCTTTTACTTGTAATCCCAAAAATCAATAAAGAGGTTCGGATTCTTAATCCACTGTGGACGTATGCGTATTTAGTCGAACCGTGTATACTTTGTGTTGTGGTTTGTTTGTATTTCTACTATTTTTACATATAATCTATGTGATTGATCTTCCAATTTGTTAGATTGTTTCATACTTGTAGTATATTATGGAGTATTGTAATATATTGGTAAATTTAGATGTTTAACTATCAAATTTAGTATTAAGGCATAGTATTTAATTTCTAATACATATAAATTAGGTATTACTTTCGCTTAAACAATCCGATAGTTACTATTGTGTTTGTAATTATCTTTGTGCAATTGATAGCGGATTAATACTACTAGAATTGTTTGTATTTGATGTTCTAAGTGAGGGTTTATACACCAACAAACTTTCCCATAAACCCAATCATTTCAAATACGCTTTGAATTTGTATTTTCTTTCCATTATGCCCTTGAAAGGTTCTACAAAATTATCTAAGTTGTAGATGCTAAATCTTTTGGTATGAATCTGTTGATTCCCATAATCTTTTTTGTATTTTTTTCTTTTCAATTTCCTGGTTTTTGAAGTGGTGTTTCACATTTTCCTTCATCAATAAAGATCTAGGACCATCTTGAATTTGTTTTTCACACCGTCCTTCCAACTTACATGACTTGTATTATAAACCGCTTGACATTTAAAAAAAGAAAATGTCATAAGATGACCAAATTAATTGATTTTCAGTCTATTAGAATTCCACCGACTTGGGGACCATATACACATTTATGACCACGTTTTTGCCGCCGTCACCCATCACCGCCGCATAATCCTGCAAAAGCCAAGCGTTACCGTAGATGAGGATTTTTGCCATCGTGTCGTTGTCGTTACTGTTGGGTGGCTGCTAATTGGTGACTTTCTGTCAAAGGTGGGTAATGATAACTTGACAAGGAGTCAGCCTCTGCTTGGAATATGACTCTTGGATTATGTATTTTCAAAGTTGAGACTATTTTCAGTTAACTCAAATCCACATTAATTTTTTCGCCGAAAATATCTCCCAACAAATTCACGCCTGGTCTCAAGGAATGTCTAGAGAATGAGCATCTTTTACCCCCCCTGAAGGTTCTTTGTTCGTAGTAGTTAAAAAATTAGTAGTGTTTATAAATATGATATGATAAATTGATGATAGAAAAATTATCGGTTTTTTGGGTATTTTTACTATTTTTTTCAATAAGTATCAATATTCTTCATTTTAGTATTATTTTTACCTTTCTAAATTTATTGCCTTCTTAAAAAGGTGATAATAGTATTGATAAAAAAAATTCGGGAAGAAATTAATAAAAGTATCAAACATATTTCTTTGATAATATATATCAAGAAATAGCTTAAGGCGACACTATTATATGTTACTATATAATTAAGTAGTTTTAATTTTATTTATAAGATGCTATATAATTATTGTTATATGTGTAATTATTCATCATATAGTGATAGATTTTTTTTTATGAAAAAAGTAAAGAAGTTTATAGTTGTTAATTAAGCTAATACAAGAGATTTGAATTAGAATCTTATTCCTATTATGACTGAGGAGGGATGTCCAGTTTATAATTTTAGTTTATATTTTATATAATAAAAAATTAATTAAATAAGTTTTAATTTAGGAATTATAGGTGAAGTCTCAAAGTATATATCGATTTAAAAGTTCTGGCACATCAAGAGCACGAGTGACTTTTTATTTGTCCTTTTTGCATGTAGTGTACAGCTGACAATCACAGCACAGGAGCTTTCGATCAAATACTCAAATTCTCAAATCTGATTTGAGTCATGGATTGGTGATCATTATGATCTTTCCATTTCAAGCTCGTGCACCATATGTTTAAATTGAACTGTTGGTTTTGCTACTGGCTCGTTGGGGGGAAGAGCATTATGTCAAGAGTCAGTCAAAAAATATTAAACACGTGCAACGAGGTGATTTGATTCTTATGTTGAGCATATTACATTGAACTCGTGAAACTTACACTTTTCCATTATCTCAAATTTGAATTGGAATGAAAGATAAATATTAAAGTGTAGAGTTATAATAAGTTTAAAATATGTGAGATATGTATAGAGAAATTTAAGACATGAAAAGAGAAGTGAAATGAGATTAAAAGATGTAAAGGAAGCAAGAAAATGCAGGAGTTGCTTATAAGGCTGAACGTCGCGGTGCCCAGAACAACAACTCAGTGCCGCAGTGTTAGACGCAATTTTGGCCAACGCTGCGGTGCCAGACGCGTCAAAAGTCCCTTTTTTTGAGATTTTTAGTTTTAGATTTCCAAAATAAGTGGACTTTTATTCCAATAAAAAATAGGGTTAGTAGGCACGAAATACACCCTATATAAATACTTGTAAACCATTGATTTCAAATTAAGCATTAAGAGAGACTCTAAAAGAGGGAAAGAATTTGGTAGACACTAAGTGCTTGTGTGCGTTAGGGTGGAATTGTTGTTTAGGTGATCATTGTTCATGGTAGAGTAAGGGTTCACTAAACGTTTAAGTCTTTTTGAAGGTTCTTCAGTTTGGGTTTTCCTTATAAAATCTCTAGGAAGTTATAATAAGAGAGGTTAGGATCTTTGGATCCACCGTGGACGTAGGCAATTGGCCGAACCACGTAAAATTGTATTGTGCTATCTTATTTTCTGTTTTAGATTCTTGTTGTTTTTTTTAATTGACAGGTTATTTCGCTGCGCAAGAAAGTTCAAATTTTAGGTTGAATATTAAATTATTCGCTTCAACATAATCTCGACATAATCTCGAGAGGGAGAATAACATTTTTTCCCTCAACAATATTTAAATTTTCTTGATTAGTTCCATTAATTGTCCCCGGATCATTTTTGTTTTGAAAAATTAAATATTACCTTATTATTTTTTTATATTACTTATTTACTTTTTTTCGTGTCTTATATTATTAAAATACTCTCTTAGTTGATTATGATATAAACATATTTTAAAATTACTTTTAAAGCATGATTTTATGAATGTCAAGAGGTGTTTAAATAATATGAAACATCAAATTTTAAGGTGATGTTAAATATAACACTACCCTATTTCCTAGATAAAGATTGATTGATTCAATAAATATTTTTGTAACTGACGAGGGAAGTAGAGGGTTGGTTGATTCCTGGTCAGAGAGGTTGATTAATTTCTGGTCAGAGAGGCTGATTGATTCAATGGTTATTTTCTAAATGACGAGGAAATGGTAATGCAATTGGCTTTGCTTATTTGATAGCACTAAGCTACTAGCTATCGTAGGTCTAAGGAGGAATAAAGACTTGAAGCGTGTATCTCAACAATCTCGTTTTCGTATCACCTTCTAATGCATGACATGAATCACGTATTTTCCTATATTCAATCAATTTAATTTCAATATGTAAGTAGCAGTTCTCTTTTTTGTTTTTAACCATCTGTTTCTTTACACTGGTTGCCTCTGTCCAAAGGCATGCATGTAATATATATATATATATAATTCTGTTTCTCTTCTTGTTTTCATGCATATGCATGAGTAGTTGATATTAAAATAAATGCTAGGTAGTGAAATGCTATTAGATGATTTTATGAGTGTTGTAGTGAGGTAGCACCGATTGGAATGTTTTAAGAAGAAAAATAATAATAAACAAAAGTAATGAATATAAATTATTTGTTAACTACTCATTTTAAAAGTTTCTTAAGTAAAGGTCCCAATAAATATAAGTTTTTAAGCGAAAGTCTCAATATTAGCATTAAGGAATGGTATGTTATTTAATTGTTAAGTAAAAGTCTCAATATTAGTATTCTTTACATAAAATGTGAATCTATATTAGATGAAGGTCTCAATATTAACATCACTCATGTGAAACGTAAAATCCCAATTTTAAGGTCAGTGGATTCTTAAAAAGGTGAATAATAGAATGTAAATGCATATTAAATAAAAGTCCCAATATTAGCATCTCTCACATAAAATATAAATTTGATTTTAAAATTAATAAATCTCTAGAGATCGAAATAGAGATTAATCAATAAACTACTTTAAAATAAAGACGTGAGGATTTGAAATCAAAACCTTAACTCTGATATTATAATAATAAACCACTCAACTTAATTCAAAATTTTAAATTGTTAGATAAAGATGCAAGTCCTAATACAAATAAATTTTATTTAATTTAGAAAAAAAATAAAAGTATTGTATATAAAGTAGTTAATTAAATGAAAATATATAACACGTGTCCTTCTTGACCTATGTAATACTTTTTTAGTGTGTCATTTTTTCTTTCTTTCTTTTTTTGTATGTGACACACTGAATTTTAATGTCTATTTCTTTAGAGCAATGCCTGCTCATGTTGGATATTTACTCTTAGAAAGAGAAAAGTTTAATTTATTATGTGATTAAATACAATTATAATAACTATAATTATTTGTGAAAGTAATAGAGTTATTAGATATTGTTTGATTCTCGGAGGTTGTTTTGTTATTGTTCCTCTGGATAAATTTTTCTTATCATTATTTTATGTATCAACTCCATGCCCGTTTTGCCAAAAGGGTAAGGTTTGTTATGTCATCTTTGATTTATTGTATATGTTCTCTTTATTTCAAGGAGTTGTTCTCAAATGTTTACTTTTTAAGAAAATCTGTCATCACTCAATTGAAAAACAATACAAAGAAATAAAGAAATTCTACTGTCACTTATAATATGTGAAGAGAATCGAACATCTAACCTTAGTATTAAACTCAATATTAAATGAATAGGTGTCGATCAAAAAGTGTTTTTTTTTTTTTTTTTTGTGGTTGTTTGTGTTTATGATTTACCACCCATTCATTCGTCATGAAGTAGTTAACTCAATATTCAAAAACACAACAACATATAGGCCCCATACTTATCACTCTAATGTGCCTTTGATTACTCCAAAATGAAAGAATTTTTCATGTCACTACAACTAATGAAGGACATTGCGATATTTTTCAGCATAAGGACTGTGTTTGGTATGGACGGCGTTCGACTGGTAAGATAAACTCTAATTAGGACAAGTTGAACAAAGGCAGCCGCAAGGAAGGAAAGTACACAAGCTTTCCAAGGGGCTGGTCGGTGGGCGGCACAGTGGAATGGCATGATGCGTAAATATGGTCGGCACCGGGGGCACTACTGTATTTTGAATCCAATGACGTGGAATCTTTACACCTGGATAAAACAATCTTGGCCCTTTCAAAGGCACGATATTATTTTTATATGTACGTTTGATATTAATACTTATATTTGTTACATGTACAGTTAACAGTCAATAATTAACACCAAAATGGTATAGGCAACTGGCCTGGTTTCATTGACGGCGAGTGCTACCATCTGGTTATAAGGAAAGCAATGTGCATTTCTAGTTCGGTTACAAAGAATGCAAATATATATGTACTTCCTTAACATGGTTACATGGCGGCACAGCATTTCTAGTACCTATGTACAAATTTCATTACTTCCAGTTTCATTGCAATGGCTCCACTTATGTCACATTTTTTTAGGAATCTTTTTATCTTTTTGTTATTGAAAGTTTATACGATCTTAACTCTATGTAGAATGATGGGTAAGGACCCTTCTTGCAGTAGCTTTGAACGGGCACGTGGAGCTCACAAACCCTTCTACCAAGTGGAGATAGGTCTTCAAATCGTGACACGTGGCGACATTGATACTGTTGAGGTAGGGGGAGTCCTTGGAGCTGAGTCTGAGCTCTCTCCCCACCTCGGCATAAGACCATAGTTGTGTATCTTGCACGCGTTTCAGGATCCAGCTAGGCAATCCTGCCAAGTGGTCGTCCTTGTTGTTTGACACGTCATTATTGTCGTGATCAATAACAAAACCAGGTACTTTCGTTATTAGATCATCTGAGTTCACAATGCGTAAAACTTTTGTTCCTTGTTTTTCTAGGTGTTGGCGGAAGCTCTTGTTACCTACACGTGGACCGCCAAAGGAGATAACAGTCACAATTGGGGCGCGATTGAAGTGGGTTTTGACATCGTAGGCAGTGAGCGTAGCGAGAGCAGCGCCAAGGCTGTGACCTGTAATGGTTAAACTGAGAGGCTCATCGCCGTAAATTTGGAGTATCCGTTTTATCTCTTCTCGAACCATTTCTTGTAAGCTCGGACACATGGCAGTCTTAGAAGTGTACAAGCTCAAGAACCCACTTTCCACCATGGGTCTGGACCAGTCAGGACCGGGTTTGGAGTCGGAGCCATTACTGGGAAGGTGAGTGAGTGTGGCGCGGAGATTCTCGAGCCATTCGAGACAAGTGGCGGTGCCCCGGAAAGAAATCACGATGTCTCGTCTTCCTAGTCGTGAAATCATGTCTTGATCTTGACAGACTGCCACGTAACCAATCCAGCTGGACTGAGTTGCCATCCAACTGGGTGCTTTTTCAATCCAACGTGGCATCTTGATGCCAGAGGTCGCTCGTAAATTCTTGGTCAGGCGATACCCGGTCCGGGGAAGACCAGACCGGTGAAGCAGTGTGTTTTTGGGGAAGCGGCATGTTGCGTATGTAGGAGATGAGGGGTCAAAGTCGAATGACTTATAAGCAGCTTCTACGAAATTACCGTACCGAAGAATCTCACTTCGCAAATTGTCGTCTAAGGGATCAAGAAGGCCTTCCCAATTCCGAATGCCCTGATACTCCATCCATCGGTCGCCGAGTTTAACCGGCGGTCTATTGGTGAACCGGAAGATGTTGGGATTGTGATCAAGTGAGTCAAGCAAGCGTTCCCAGTTTTTAACACGTTGGTTCTCAATCGATTTCTTGGTTAGCGTGAAGGGTTGAGTGATGGTGCAACAACGGAATGTTGTGTGTTTTGAAGGTGTAGGTGCAGGGGAGAGAGTGAATGGCCGCACAGGTTTCATGGAGAGTCTCATCATTTTGTGCTGCACAGGGCACCTGATGATGAAGAGGCGTAGAGATTAATTGCTGGAGAAGAGTGTGTGAAGAGGGAGAATGAGTGAGCAATAGTGGGATATGAAGTAAAAAGAACTAAAGAAGTTCCTGAAGTTGGTGGTTGATACTACGGAATTGTGCTTTAGAGGGGTTGGGGGGGAGCCTATTTATAAGTGCAAAAAGTGGAATGAGAATCTAATGAAGAGAAAAGGAAGATAGAGAATAGAAACAAAGTGTATGAAGGGAGTATAATATTTTTTGTGAAGCCGAAGCCAGAAAAAGAGATTTGATATAATTTTGGTGAAAAGGAATACGTTAAAGCAGACACTGTAGAGAGAGACAGTGAGATCGGGGAGAGAAATGTTAGGTACATACAATTGGTGGGAAGAAGAGCTATCTATAACTGGATAAACTGCACACTGGGGCCAAAAAAAATACTGATGAACGATGATTGATGAAAGAGAAGATATGAAACTTGTTGGGGCAATTGACAATTGTCACATCCAATGGTCCACTTTCAATCACGCTGAATACTTTGACTCTGCCGAAATTTTCAGAAAAAATATTATTTCACAAATTTCACTGTTGGAGAGAAGTGTCAAATCATAGCTGAACTCGAGACTTGGCAAGAATGTCATTCCAGCAAGCCTCGATCGGCTTCGGAGTTTAGGTTCTGTTTTAACTTCAATGGAATTGTACCTTGTGAGACTTGAAGCATTGAGAGTGGGAGAGTTCAGTTTAGGTTCTATTTTTGGTTCAAGTGGTTTTGTTTCTCAGGTCTTATTGTATCCACATGTCTTGTTGGGACAAACCAAGTAGCCAGCGGTAATACATGTTCTCTTTCCTCATCTTGCTTGTTAGTTTAAGTGATGAAATCCAATATAGTAAACGAGTTAAAGTGTTGCGTGTGACTTGATTTTTTTTTTTCAGAGAGCTTGCCAATAAGCTTCCCGGGTGAATGTGTTTTCATGCCTATGTTTGGTCAAATCTTGATTTCATAAATTTTTTTTTTTTCCATTTGTCATTTGATAGACGTGTTTTCGTATCTCGTAGGTAGTTTGATATGTTAACATTTTGACTTTGGGTCAACTCAACAAGTGAAAAAAATATCCACTCAACTTGGAAGCAACAATTTCAGAGAGAAGTGAACTTTCCTTTTAAGAGGACTTATCACTTGCTTGCCAAGAACAAGAGGCGTATGTTTGTATGGTAGATTTTAGAATATAATTTAGCTTATATGCGTTAAGACCAAACATTTCGGAGATTCCTTGGCCTAGAACTTGACACGATCCCTTTTCAAGTTTCTTATGATCATCAAATTCCGGATATGGAAGGATTAAAATGAAATTCTAACTTGTTTGAAATGATCTTTGTTTGTTTAGTTTAAAATTACCATAACCTCTAATTTTCACTTGTCTTGTTCTCGTGTTCAACTTCTTTACAGCCAAATAGGTCATGGTTACAGATTCTATAAGATTGATCTGTCATGCATATAAAATATCTTGAGCAAGTACTTTGATATTTGAATAATCGATCCCAACTTGAATTAGATGCATTTTAATTTTTTATGAAAATGACTCGGTTATCTTGTTTCTTTTCAACTTTTAGAAATATTTATTACTTGAAATTAGAACCAGGAAACTTTTGCCAAAGTTAGATGGTACAAAATTATTTCTTCCGTAAATACAACTAATGTTTCATTCGAAAAATTTGAAGATATTTCATAAAGGATGAATATCAATTGAAGAGCATACATGATATGCATTAAGTCAATGAATTAGATTCTTTCCTCATTCGAATTTAACCCAATTTTAAGAGACCTCTTAACACAAGTATATTACTAAACATATGTGGTTGAAATCTACTCATTTTATTCGCCATGGCCCGATAAAAGCTCATATTAGGAAGGGATTCTGATTATTGTTAATAGCTAACAGTTTAATTACTGGAGGTAGATTGCTTTCATAAAATGTATAGAGAAAAAACATATTTATTACTTGCATTATAAATCATGTAATGAGATCTCGCATAAAATAAAAAGTTATACTCTATTTTTAAATAATATCTTAATACTTTTCTTACATCTCAAATAACAATTAGATTATAAAACGGGGTAATAAGTGATTTCAAAAGTTACAAATTTAATCATTTAAGAAAAATTTGACATTTCACTTAAAATGAGAAAATATTAAAATATTATTTAAAAAATATAATATTATGAATTATTAAAAAATTACGGATGCATATTCACATGGTGCAATAATAGATAGGAGATCAACATATTTGGAGGAAAATTGAATGAGCCTTCGTAAATGGGAATTGGTTGGATACGTGTAAGTCTTCTAAGTGTGAAGTATTGCCAGCTAGGATTTTTTATCACTCTCATCTTGTTGTCCATATTTCCAAGAAATCCCTTGTGAAAAAAGTTCTTTTCAAGTTCTTCAATGCTTGGTGCTCCCACTCAGATTTTCTCAATATCGTTAATCAGGGTTTGTAGCGAAATTGTTATGGCCCTCCAATGTTTTGCGTATGGACTAAACTCAAATCTTTAAAAATTGAATTAAGGCAGCTTAACAAAAAGTTCTTCACTGATGGCTCTCAGACGATCGAAGATTGCAAGAAAATGTTGTTTTCTCTTCAAGATAACATGGCTCACAACCCTTTTCAATAAAACTCTTCACGATGAGGAACGATGCGTTTATCAGCTTTTGAGGAAACTTATTTACGCAGAGGAGAGCATCGTCAGACAGAAATCAAGAATTAGATGGGTCCAACTGGGGGATTCAAACACTAGATATTTTTATAACTTAGTTAAGAAGAGAAAAGCCAAAAATAAAATCACTTCGATAGAATGCCAGAATGGAAAAATCAATCATGATCCAAAGGCTGTAAAAACTACTATTGTGGGTTACTACAAAGATTTGTTAGGGACCAACACAGTTACCATAAAGACCATTCAAAAAGAAATCATAAACGTGGGCCCTAAACTGAAGACAGAAGATAAAGATCTGTTAATTGCCCTTGTATCTATACAAGAATTTGAAAATATTATGTTTAGCATCAATTGGAATAAAGCTCCAATACTTGATGGATATAACAACTTCTTCTTCCAAAAATACTGGCATTTAATAGGCCAAGACATAACTAAAGTTGTGCAGCAATTCTCCTCTCCAGGTCAGTTCTATAATCTTATTAATGCCACTGCCATCACTCTTGTACCTAAGGTACCTAACACTCACGACCTAGGAGACTACAGACTGATTGTATGTTGTACTGTACTTTATAAGTGCATCACAAAAATAATCACACTCAGATTGAGAAAAGTGGTGGACAATCTAGTGAACCCTAGTCAGTCAGCTTTTATCCCTTATAGGAAGATAGCAGATAATGTCTTACTGGTTCATGAATTAGTGAGGGGTTACGATCGTAATTATGGTATGTCGAGATGTGCCCTTAAGATAGATCTTCGTAAAGCCTATGACTCGGTCTCCTGGGATTTTATTGAACAAATTTTGATAGGGCTTGGCTTTTCATACTCTTTTATCTGACTAATCATGGTGTGTGTTCAAACTTGCATGTACTCGGTAGTGATAAATGGCAATCTTGAGGGTTTTTTCCCAGGAAAAAAAGGGTTGCGCCAAAGAGATCCCAGGTCCCCCTTACCTTTTATGTTAACTGTGAAGTACCTGAGCAAAAGTTTAAATTGTATTCCTCAGAATCAGTTCACCTTTCATAAAGAGTGTAAGAGACTAAGGTTAAATCATTTGATATTTGCTGATGATTTATTTTTATTTTCTCATAGCGATGTCAGCTCGGTTGGCTATTTTAAGAAAGTACTATATGACTTCCTCATGGTTTCTAGTCCGCATATCAACACAAGTAAGAGCTTCATCTTCTTTGGGAATGTCCCTAATCCTACCAAAGAGGCTATTTTGCAGCTTACTCAATTTCAAGCTGGTTTGTTTCCTGTCAAATACTTAAGTATTCCTTTGATATCTAGAAGACATAAGAAACACTTTTGTCATGAGCTAATTAGCAAGATTACTGCTAGAATATCTAGCTGGACTGTGAATTTTCTGAGTTATGTAAGGCGTTACAATTGATAATCTCTGTCTTAATGAGTATGCATATATACTGGTGTTCAATGTTTGTCCTCCCAAAGCCTATCATCAGAGAAACTGAAAACAAATATCGTAAGTTTTTGCGGCATGGACTTGACCACCGAAGGAATTGAGGATTAGTAGCTTGGGATGAGGATTGCAAAAGTAAAAAAGATGGAAGCCAATGGATAGATCACATTGCAGCTGGTTGGTGAATGTATCTAGACTTTTAGGAGTTGTAATGTCTTAATTTTTCTTCTTTGATTATTCTCTTTGTAATACCTGCTGGATTTAGTATTTATATCAATTCTTTACTTACCAAAAAAAAAAGATAGAGGCCTCGGTTAAAATCAATCATCTCTTGAAATTTGGCAACGGTCATTAAACATATTTGGGACCTGATCGCAGTAAAATCTTCGCTATAGGTTAGATGAGTGACTGACAACAAGCTTCGTAGGCTCAGTTTTGAGGGTATTACAAAGCTAATGGACCGTAGTTGGACATGGAGGAAAATGTTAGACTTGAGGAGCCAAACAAATAAGTTATTCAGCTATGATTTAGGGAATGAGAAATCTTTCTATTTCTGGTGGGATCCATGGATGTACAGGGAATCTGTAGTTGAAAATTTTTCATATATAAACATTAACGATATTGACATTCCACGGGATGCCAAGGTTTCTGACCTCTGGCAGGGTAGACACTAAACTTTCTCAGATCCCTTGGATAACTATACATATTGTGTTTGGAATCACATACGCAACAACTTCTCTATTTCTTCAAAAGATGATGAGATCTCCTGGAAGGGAAGTTCGAATAGGAAGTTATCAATTGCAAGTACATGACGATGTTTTACTAACTCTACCGCTAAGGTTGGGTAGTATAAACTTATGTAGGGCTCTCATCATCTCTTTAAATACAGTTTTATTATTTGGTTGGCTCTGAGGAACAAGTTATCTACTAGAGAGAAGCTTGCAAAATGGGGACTCATATCCTCAGTTGTTTGTCCTCTTTGTGGTCGTTGTAGAGAGACAGTCCAATATTTATTCTTTTAGTGCAATTTTTCTCATAAAATTTGGCATAAGGTCCTTTTGGCTTGCAATATCAACCGTCGCCTAATTAGTTGACGGCGTAAAGTCTCTTTACTCTACAAAAAATCTCAAGGCAAATCTCTACTCAGCAAGATCAAGAGAGTATCTTTCTGTGCACCAATTCACTTCATTTGGAGGAAGCGTAACCAGGTCGTGTTCCAGAACAAAACCCCATCTACCTCCAATGTTCTCCGTAATATTAAAGATGTTATCTAGATTAGATGTCTAAGTGTTATAAATGATTAAAAGATAGATCACTTATCGGTTAAGTGGTGATTTTAATTTTGATTCTAGCTTCTCCTATGGTGTAATGCCTTTGCTGTAGTACTTTGTCTTTTGTACTTAGTTATTCGCTGGTTTTAACAATAATATTCATTATTATTGACCAAAAAACCAAGACATCAAGACACGGGAGCTTTGCCATATAAGCAAGAAATTTTATTTTCACCTCTAAATTTTTACTCCAATTAATTGGGTGATATTGTTCTACATCATATGGTTTCTTTCCTTTATCTCAATTTTTTTATGGTTTAATTAATTTGAAGTGGGTCACGGCTCTTTAAAGTAGGTTCCACTCATATATATATTATACATATGGTGCTTTCCTACGAAAATTTGTGGAACAGCTAAAATTGTTTCAGAATGATTCGTATTAACTAGTTGCGATAAAATTCAAAAGCAACCACAAGTTTTTTTCTCTCTTTTATATTATATTACAATTTATTGATATTTATAAATGAAAATTATCAAGACCAATCAAATTATAACAACTATTATAAGAAATTGAATCATGTTTCCTTCATTACAGAGAGAAATTTACCCCATCATACTGTAATAAGGGTTGGATAAGAACCACAAGTTTATATGAAAAGTGAAAGTGTAATTGTTGATAGGGAAATTATCATTTATCTCCGTAATATATTTTTTAACTACCAAAAATCTTCTTAGTGTTTAATAATTTTTTAAAAAAATTGTACTTTTATAACTGTAATAATAATAAAAATTAACTTTAAAAACGTATAACAATCATTTTTATTTTTTGTATTAACTAATGTAATTTACAAGAGTTTTTTTTTTCTTGTGGGCATAGTGTTCGTTAGGGTGACCCATTGTCACCTCTACTCTTTTGTCTTGCATAAGAAGCTTTTTTAGGGCCTTTAAAGGTTGTTTGCTAATAGAAGTATTTCTCCTATTTTAGAGCCTAGAGGTTGCTCTGCCCCAACTAATCATATTCTTTACACGGATGATATTTTTATTTTCTACGAGAGGAATCATCATTCTTTATCCAACTTGAAAGTTTTTTTGGATGCTTATGCCAAGTCCTCGAGTCAAGTGGTTAGTGGTGGAAAGAGTCATTTTTTTCTAGCAAATTAGCCTATTCTCATTGGAATATCATCGTTTCTTTGTTGTAGTTTTTTGAAGGTTCACTTCATTTCACCTACCTTAAAGTTCCTATTTTTAAAGGTTGCCTTAGGTGGCAATACATTCAGGCTTTCGCTAATAGGGCTTGTGCTAGTCTTGATGGTTAAAAATGGCAGATTTTATCTTTGGTTATGCATGTTGAATTGGTTAAGGTTGTCTTTTAGAGTATTTTGATGCACAATTTTAATGTTTATCTATTGCCTCGTTCTTTTATCAAAGATCTTCATCGATGGGCCTGAAATTTTATTATCACAAGTGATTCTCAAGTTCAAAGGTTGGCTTTCTTTTCTTGGGATCAGATTTTCACTTCAAATCTTGAATTAGGTCTTGATCTTTGGTGACTAGATTGTTTAAACAAAAATTGGCTTTTAAAGTCTTTATGGAATGCTCTTGTCCATCAAACGCCTTGTTTCAATTATCTTAAATCTTAGTACCAATTTATTTAAGGGGGTAGGTCTTATAGGAATTCTTTCCTTTAGTTTGGTTTTCAATCCATCTTACATATTTTTTATGATGCCAATAAATGAATTATTGGCGATGGTAATTTAGCTCATTTTTTGGCATGATAATTGGTTAGGCACTTCAATTATCTCACGATATACTACCTTTAGTTTTCATTTCTCCGGTAAAGTTCAGGGTGTTATTTTAGATGGTTGGTGGCATGTTCCTCAATTAGTTTGTTCTTTGATCCCAGCTTTGTCAAGAGTGAGCTATCCTTACATGTTAATTTGGAAGTCTTCTAAAGATGAAATTATGACTCTTAGGGGCTAGTTATGACTCGGTTCAGCCTCATCGCCCTCTAAAGCATTGGTGTTTTCAAGTGTAGAATAGTTTTATTCCTCCTAAGGTTAACAGTTTTATTTGGAAACTGCTTCAAAATAAACTTCCTAATGATAATTTACAAAGTTTGGAGGTTTTCATGGTTTTTGCTTGTCTGATTTGTTATTCTTTTGGGTGCCTTGAAAGCATTAATCATCTTTTTGTACGATGTTTTTTTGCTTATTGTTGTTGATGTTGGCTTGCCTCAAAATATGGGATTCAAGTTATTCGCTAAGCCTTTTAGTCCCCAGCTTTACAACTTGTGACTTGTGGCTTGCTATTATTTATTTAATTGCATTTGAAAGATTAGGAATAAGCTTCACTTTGAGGATTTATCTCCTTTGATTCATTTGTCGGGAATCTAATACATGTAGGTGTACGCATGTGCTATTGTGCCTATTGCCTAAAATACGTATCTTATACATATTCTATACGGCGGAAGCGTTAAATTAAACAATAAACACAATAAATATAATATATTAATCATATTAATATATTAGTAAGGTTAAAAATTCACCTCAACGTGTAACGCTATACATGTATTTTCTCGGAGTCTGCATGGAGATCAAATCACAGGCAGTTCTAGTCACCAACTCGATAAGCTTAGTGAGCTAGAACAGCAGCCCTATACGCGACACTGGGTTTAACTCTTAAACCTCAAAATGGTTGAGTGTATTTTCATCATTTTCTCTTAAAAGATAAGAAATAAAGAATTTGAAACAATTCACAATTACTCCAATTGAAATCATAAAAAAAATAAAACAATTTTATTTTTTCTTCTTTTTTTTTCTTTCTTCTTCTTCTTCTTCTCTTTTCTTTCTCCATTTCCGTTTGCCTCTCTCGCCAAAAGCAAAAAAACACACTTTTCCAAATCTTTCACACAATCTCATCTATATATATATATATATATATATAATATTATATTATATAAATAATAATATAATAATATAAATTATTATTATTATTATTATTAATGGATGCCAACTATATGGCACCATTAAATAATATAATATTATATAATAAAATAATATATAATAATAAGATATTTTAATTATTTAAAATTAAATAATTAAAATATAAAATGATCATTTTGCCCTTCATAAATAATTATCAAGTTTACCCTCAATGGGTCTCACCAAATTCGCACTTAGATAAACTCAACCAAGGGTCCACAAATCAGTGCTGAATTACTGGATTAAATATTTTAATCTGGCACGCTGCCCCAATACACAATGAGTACACTTTATATCGCGAAACTCCCTAGGTCTACGCTCGATTCGTCAAATTAAACTATTCCATGAATCCGTGAGCAATGCCTCACACACACAGCACAGACATACAAATCAGCGTGTTGAACCATGCAAGTTAAGGTTACAACGCATACGTGTAGTCCTTCCGTCATGATATCCTGGATGTGCGGGGATATAGATCATCACCGTCAAATCCTCTAGTGCTCATCCATGTCTTATCTCCAGACTCGTATCTCACTGAACAATATGTGCAAACTCCTTTGCCATATTATTCTACCCTGACGGAACTCTTTTCCGGAATTAATGCTTGTGGCCATAAGACATCTGGATATCGAACTCCCTATACAAGCTGACGGATCTCATATCTGTACACACCGGACTCCATAAGCATCGGACCATACCCAGCGACACCCAGCGGTCACATCATGAAAAGTCTGTGACATGCGTGGAACCAAAGTATGGTGGATCACTTACAAGTCCACTGTGGCACTCAGGTCAAAGAACCACGTAGACTGCTCAACTCGAGAGGACCCTCCGTTGTCGGCTTATATAGGATGTCTATCGGAGGCCCTCGTGAGTCAGTCTCATATCCAGTCCTAACTGGATACCCATGTGTCAATACGAGCTCCAAACTCACGGTTGGCTAGGAACGACCATCTATACCATATAGGTACGATATATGCTTATCTGTATATAAAGGTATCCATTGACAGACTCGTATTGGCAAAAATAGATCAGAGACAATTATTCGAGAACATACTTGCGCAACTGGCATTTTCTGGTACCCGATTGCAATTTTTGTAACTATGCAGTTATTGTTATATTCCTAGGTCTATGTCTTATTACAGACAATGCTCCAACTCTTGGATATGCTGAGTATTATAACCAGCTAACCCTTAACTGTGTTAACATTTAGCATTTATATCTCTCAACGTGGTTAACTGTAGACCCTTACTTAAATTCCTTTAAATCTGACCTGAACTTTTTCAAATCTACAATATTTATAACATTACACTGCATAATACTATATTAATGGGTATTAACGATTTAATGAGAATATACACTTATATAAATACAAGTATATGTACATTCAAAAATAACACGTAAGTACCGATCCTAACACCATTAAGTTCATTCTAATTGTTTAGCTCAAATTCGCTTTTTTACTAAGCTATCCTGGGTTTATTTTTGGCGATAATAAAAAAATAAAAGAGTTCTTGAACCTGTCTTTTGCATTACCTCACGCTCCTTGTATCTATATTTTTTATTAGATCTCTCTGACTTTTAATTGGATTAGGGTTAATACGGATCGGCTTTCTAAGGGTAATGCTGGTATTGTGACTTATGAAGCTGCCTTTAGAGATGAGATAGGTAGTTGTCTTTGAGGTTTCATACTGCCTATTACGTTAAAACTACGGTGGTTGTCTTTACTATTGAACATGCCTTTACTAAGAGTTGGCACAATTTAGTTTTAGAGAGTGATTGCATGCTGGTGATTCATTTACTTTTCAATGCGTATCTTCATTCTCCTTAACAGCTTCAATCTTGATGGTTTAATTTTTTACTTTATTGTTCTAATATATCATTTATTTATCATCATGCTTTCAGAGAGGTTAATATAGTAGTGAATTCCAATGCTAATATGGGGTTACAATGCCAAAATTTTACTTAGTGGACTGAAGCCCTTCCTGTACATGTGTTCACTGACTTTTTTGGAACAACTCATCATCAAGCACCTGTACAGTATTGGGGTCATTTAATTAATTTTTCGGGTCATCTGTTTATTGAGCTTTCCAAGTGAGTGCCTTGATGAAGGTGCCAAACAATCTCTATTCATGAAGTAAATACCTTTGAGTTTGAATAGGCAGAGCATTTCTGACAGTATTTCTCATGCTCGCAAGTCAGGATCTCCCTTTAAAAGCTGACCTAAAATAAAATAAACATATTGTTTATTTTATGTGGATCTGTATGATTATTTCATTTAAACGACAACTGGTATAAACCATATTGCCCTCGTAATATGACGACAACACGAAAGGAAATTGCACGGCCACGTAGTTGATGTCACGAGATACGAGGGAATACGTGGGCGACTGAAAGTGAAAGAAATAGAGCAATTCTCGTCGAGCTAATGCACCTTCGGCTCGTTAATAATTTGTTAAAAATAAATTTGAAAGGGTATTAAAAGCATGCATTGCATGCAAAAATTCCATATCGAGCACTCTCATTTGAGATCCACCGGTTATATGGCCTTTTGTGCCCTTCTATTTTAGCCCCCTTTCACGTTTTGTCATAAAAAAAATACCTTCTTGGGTGGTATTTGCTTTAACACTGTTGATAACCCATCTTCTGTATCTTAAAAATAAATGGGAAAATGGGACCCGGACCCCAATAATTACTATGATTTTAACCAATCAAATGACCCTAAATTCTGCTAGATGGGACTCCCTTGAATCCTTTAGATTATGTGTTTATTCACATGCAACGTACCAAATTCTACTCTTCCAAAAAGTTTCTGCTAGATGGGACTCACTTTGAATTCTCTAGGTTATGTTTTTTCCACATGCCCAAATTCTTCTCTAGCAAAAAGTTTCTCGCGAAAAATGTCACGTAGATATATGTGGAGAAAATAAATGCTCAATAGACCATGCACGCTCTATGCCTCCCTCTTTTTCTTTTTTTGGCACTAACAGAGATCTTATATAGGCCTAAATTTTTACTTTTGGACGACCATTATTTGGAAATATATCACGAGGCATAAAGATGCATAAGAAACACGCTTTATTAATTCATTATAAGCCATAACAAGACGAGTGGCGAGCCGATGTTTGCATGTTACGAACTTGGCACTTGGCAAACAGAAGCCTATCTAGTTGCCCTGATCGTCGTGTAACCACGACAACATATAACACGTAATTGAAACATACATTTTCAAGAGATGTGATGACAAAAGAAAAGGTTATGGTACTAGACGTGTCAGCAAATGAGATGCTCTGACACATTATGATCAACTCTACAATATTCCTGGTGCTTTGGTCCCTCAATTGCTGCTATCTTAGGGAAACATGACAAAATGGAAATGTATCACTTGGTAACTCCCTTACAACTTTTTGCTCAATAACATAACTTGCTTAAAATATTATCACAATTTGGCTTAAACTCCTCAAAGTGTTTAGTGGGTCAAGTAGCTGGGATGATATTAATTTGCTCAAGCTCTTTGAATAACTTGGTTTCTAAATCATCTTTATAATGATCAATTAGCTAGCTCCATGCACTATATACATGCCCACAATTTCATCTCTATGTTACTTCTAATAATGAATGAATTTTTGAACGATATGACAATGAAACTTGGCAATCATCTAGAAGAAGTTGGTTATTAGTGAAATCACTTGTCCGATCGATTTTAATCCAATCGGGCCCAGAGGCCATGATTGAGACAGAAGATCAGAGATCTTAAATATATGTGATTATTTGGTGAATGGAAAAGATGAGAAAACTGATTGGAAAGGTTAACACTGCTTTAGTTAAAAATATGGAATGTGTTGGCTCTATTAATTTGCTCACTCTTATGGGGAATGGTAGAAGATTTTTTTTCGCAAGTGAAAAATAATGCCATGCTAGTTTCTTTCCCTCTGGCGAAACATTTTTTTTCGAGCATTTTGAATGGATGTAGCTATCAGACATAATTGATTAAGGACGATGTGGACTTTCAGTTGTGAGAAAATATCATCTTGGGGCCCCTTTAGCTGGACGTCATTAATGATCGTAGAAAAATATTGTCCAATGCTTCGACCATTTATTATTATTTTATTTTTATAGTGGTGAATATATGATTGGATCCTTAACAACCAAACCTTTTGATGAATGTCAAATGAAAAAAAAAAAAATTAAAAAAGAGAGAGAGAGA
Organism: Ailanthus altissimus; assembly: GCA_946807835.1. Lineage (NCBI taxonomy): Eukaryota > Viridiplantae > Streptophyta > Magnoliopsida > Sapindales > Simaroubaceae > Ailanthus > Ailanthus altissimus. Next base: position 36,609,064 of record OX327684.1, read on the forward strand.
GAGAGAGAAAAAAATCCTACCAAAGAGTGTGGTGTAACGCAGATACAACAATTCTGTCCTAAAAACTACTAATAATAATAATAATATACAATTCATTACATTTGAAATTAATAAGGTGACCGTCGTCCTCACTCCTTCGACATGTAGTTACTACAATAATCAAGAATGGCCTATTCATTTTTCAGAAGCGATATCGAGCGACAAGCCGAAAAAGTTGACGATATTTTGACTATTATACCATTGATAGCACATTTGTATTACATAATCTTAAAATATATAACAATGTTGAAAAGCTTCATAAGGATGACGTTAGAACTTAGAAACATACGACGATATCAAGCACCAGTCTTGCGGTTACCAATTCTACTAATCAATGTCCTCAACATCATTATCATGTCTCGATTTATAAGAAAATTTTATTATATACAGGAGCAGGATATATAATACCATATTTTTACATAATATTTTTTACAATTTTTAAACCTTCAAATCAATACGTATTTTATAGTTCAAATTAAATTTTAAATATATATTAATTATAGTAATTGAGCTATTAAGTGTACATTAATCTAATAATATAAAATTTGCATAAAATGTATTAAAAATATAGTGTCATATATCTTGCCATATATATATATATATATATATAAAATAAGTGTCATTGTTTATTATAATGCACGATTATTTTTTAAAAAAAAATAATTGGTATTGAAATTTAATTAAAATTCAACTTATAAAAAAAGATTAATTTAACGCCAACTATTTTAGAGTCACGCATTATATGAGTAAATTTATGTCTATTAAGTATAAAGGTGTTGTGAAATTGAAGCTATAACTACTATAAATTGGAAGCATTGACTGCAAATTAAAAGTAAACGAGTGTCTAATTGTGAAGTAGAAGTTGTATTTATCAAATACTTTTATTATTGTGCTTTTAAAATACAACAAAAATACTTCTATACCAAAAAAATCCTTCATCCACCAAATCAAAATTCTATATATATGCACAAAGAATATAATTTTTTTTTAATAAAAAAAATGACATTTTATAGTGTTTAAACAGTTATATATACAGAATATAATGAAGTATTAGGAAAAGTCAAGTAATATAACATTTTTTTTCTTTTATAATATTTATATATTATATGATAAAAAATTTAATGATATTTATTTATATTAAATTCACTTATAACCAGTACAGATAATTATTTTTATTTTAAAAAAAAAGTAAATTGTTTGAAAATGAAGAAAAAAAATACTCAAATCCTCGCCACTTAAATAAAAGAAAATGCATTTTTACCATTCAATCGCAAAAACTTGTGCATAATGTTATGTTAAGTTGCATGATTGAGGATTTTTGTTTTCTTTTTCCATTGGGTTCATTGATGACCAATTGATTTTAATAAGAATCAATTGTTCAAAAATTTTGTAAAGTGTCCTTAATAAAGAAAATTCATTTGTTGTCCGTCAACTACGCTGCCTCATCTTAGGCCTTGACTCACTTTCTGTAGATATATTTTATGGAGGAACTCTTGGGCTTGGATTTTTAGAGCATTGGATTACATTACTTAAGCATAACATTCTTGTTTGCGCTTTGTCTATTCATGCAAGAGTTTTCCCTAAAGTGAAACACGTCCCTACCGATACATTTTTACATCCACGACTTTGGCAAATCGCTTAGCCCCGTTCATTAATTAAGATCCAACATTACTGTAAAGTGACTCCCCTTTGTTTTTGCAGAAAGAGAAATTAAGTCCCCAAAACAATGATTAGCGACTGTCTCGATCGGTTCAATTTTCATGATAATTGTTTTAGGTAGAATATGAACTCCCATTAAATCGAATTCTATTGTTTCAAAAACTCCATCAATGGGAAAGTTTTTGAAAGTATTTTGATTTGCATGTAAATTTTGAGGCTTGACATGAGAGAAACTTGTATCCAATCCCAGTTGGTGAAGCAATCATTGTGACTGAAGACAAATCTCGGTTGAGTTTGTGGCCCGAAAAATTCAATAATTCACTAATTATTATGTTTTGTGGCCTCTGTGTTGTTGGGACCTCGGACTAATTGTTATGTTTTGGATTATTAGAGCATCAATTCTAGTGTGTTTTTTGTTCTACATATTTATTTCTTAGTTTGAACATCAATTTTGTCCTCAACAATTGACTTCGAAGTCTTCTTTTTAGTCCTCGTCACTTTACTTCGAAATCCCTTTTTTTTAGTTTTCTCAAGAGTTTTTTTTTTTTAAAAAAGTTTATAAATAACTTTCATAATTTTTTATTAATTTTTTTAACTAATTTTAAAATTACTATTTTTTATTAGTTAAAATTTTCAGTTATAAACAATTTTAACTTAAAATCATAAACATAAGCTTCTTCTCATTTTTTTTCACCGAACCAAAAATCATATTGATTGATAGACATTTTTTAAATTGTTATTATGTAGATCGAATGTTACTCAATATATTTGTCACTTCAAATTAAGAAAATAGGCAAATCTTGTAAGTTTTTCTAAACATTTTTAAAAAATTTAATATTCCTTAGAAATTAAATAAAAATTGCATTTGACTTTAAAAATATGTGTTATTGATGAATTAAATGTGAAAAATGAGTTAGAATAGTGTAAAAGACGTTAAAATCCGGCCAAAAATATAATTTTTTAGTGTGTTTGGCTAAAATCAAACGGTAGCCGGTACGACGACTCACTACAGTCTAGTTTTGCACAACTCGGGGCCATCTCAGGCCGAAGATGGCCCCAAGATGCGCTTAGGGTGGTCATTTCAGGACCGAGATTCCTAGAGAAGGAGGTTGATTTTTCAAAATGGGTTCGATTAATGGGAGCATTCAAAAAATATGACATTATGACCGCCAACATTGTAGATAGCATTAACGCTGTTGCAAATGAAGCACATGACATGACAGTGACTACCTTAATTGAGTGAATTTGAGAGTTAATGCAAAGATGGTTTGTTGAGAGACGTGTAACTACAGAAAATATGTCAAACTTCTTGACAAATTGGGCTCATGAGAAGATTTGAAAGCACAATGATAATTCCTCTCACATGACAGTTCATGCAATAGATCAATCTCACTTTGTCATTTAGGACGGAAAAAGAAATGGAATAGTGAACATCCCGGCGAAGTCATGTAGTTTCCAAAAGTTTAATATCTGGCAGCTACTGTGTGCTCATGCACTTACAGCACGCAGGTAGGTCAGATTACAGTACCAAACTCTTTGTTTGCGATATTACGAAACTGAGTCTTTATTGTGTACATATAGTGAACATATAAATTCGGTTGGTCATCCATCAAATTGGATTGTTCTAGAGGAGTTTAAAGCTATTAACAGCTAGCCTCCTATAGTACGCCGGCAATCAGGAAGACGTCAAAAGAATTAAATTCTATCACAAGGTAAAGGGTTAAGTCAGGTGTAATTTTTCTGTTGTGGCACTCCCTTCTTTAATCTAACTACATGAAAATGAGTTAAGTCAGGTATAATTTTTCGTTTCTCATAAAATCTACAAGCATTTAGGTAGTGGGGTAACAACATAGATAATGGCGCGACATGATTCTCAATCACGCCATCGACATATCCCTTGATGCTAGAATCGTAGATCACTATTTATCGATGCAAGATGTCCACCTTAACCGTAACTCAATATTGTTGATTGGAGTTGATAGGAATATAAACATACATATAATTCAAATAAGTCTCATAAACAGTACTACAATTTATAAAAAAAAATAACTCTCATATAACAAATATTATATTTTACCTTGTTAACCTCAATCCACATCCGTGCATCGAGTAAATTTTCTTTCGCGCCTTGGGCATATAACATCACGTCATCACTCCATGCAATGGCAGAAATGTCATTTTTGTGTTACTCATAGAAGAGTCTAAAAGTCTTCTAAAACTAAAACGTCATCGAATAATCAATAAAATGCATATACGAAAATGTAAATAATTTAATTCAACACTTACAAAGAAGTACGAATTCACAGAAGTGGACAATTGTGACAATGCATTAATATAATAATTTTTTTTAAGCTGAATCACCTTTAAATACTCATTAATATGTTGCATTAACAAACAATTAAAATTTAAAATTATTTAATATATTTCAACACATATGATTATCGTCAAGTCAATGTGTGAATTTAAATAAATAAATTTTACTTACAAAGTCATCCAGTCAGCTGTGTAGCAATTCCCGAAACTATGCCAGGTTAGTGTCAATGCCAGGTAAAATGACTACACCTTCATCCTTGTCTAACCAGGCCTGAAACTCAACTAAGATGATCGAATCTATCTGCTACAATAGATTCATGTAATCTTGAGATTGCACTTCAATTTCAATTTTCTTCTTCTTATGTATCTTTTGTAGAAGGGGATTTGTATATGAGGTGTGCAAATACCATGCAGGCCTATACGGTCTCCCATACTGACTTACACCCTTATGCAGGGTAGGTAAAATTCCAACACTTCCAGGACTATCAATCAGTGGCTGGGGCTATATGTCATGACTAGTAGCTGGGGTTTGAAAATCATATTAATAACCTGCCGGTATGTTCTCTCCAAACTAAAATATATGTATATATTAAAATAAATCAAACTACAATTAAGGTAATGCAAATTTATATTTATTTTGCTCATCGTATTATGGATTTCGTTAGGTTGGAATGAGCATAACTGCCTAAAGTACATCATCATCTACTGCATCTACTATGTAAGATCGATCCGGAGCTAATCAACCCTTGTAAAAATTTCATCCCTATCCTTATTTATTTTCTGCAGAAATACAGTTTCAGTGCGCTCAAATCTCTTAATCATTTCCTCTCGCAATTGTTCAATCTGATGTGTAACGTTATAGTTTGCAGATACGTTGTGTTCAGACTACAAGAAATATAATCATAGTTAATGACTTATTTATAAATATATGAAAATTTCTCTTTAGTGAATCACGTAAATAAGTAATATACCATTTCTCCTAGCACTGGTGCTGACAATTGTGGGTTTGCCTATTCATATCCATCCTATTTAACATCCATATCATCATCGTTAGGATCACTAAAATGGACATAGGCCCTCAGGTGCTTGCTCTTGCACTTTTCATAATCATCCATATTTGGTAAGTCCTTAGCATAACTTCCGCTTAGAATGTCTAGATGTTTAACTATTTGCACGACTGCCTCTTTCTTTTCATGATCTTTTGGTACTAATTTACGATATACCGAAAGAACCTACAAATATAAAATTAAGTTACGCTTAATAAAAGTTATATACATATATTTTTCAATTACCTCAACATATACCAAATCCTTCTCTAATATTATATTCTTAATGTCATCGAACTGTAGAATTTTTCGAGTCATCGAATTCAAAATACGAGAAAAGCAATCACTATAGTGAATACCAAAAATCTCACCGCACACTGAAATTGCCTTGAAAATTCATACCTAATATAATTATTTTTAAAATATAAGTTTGGTGTATACAAAAATTAATAAATAATTTAGATCAAAATGTTAAGTACAATAAAATTATTATTGGGAGTTGTCCATTCATGGGTGTATGCATGTGGGTTTTGTGTTTAACAACAATATATACATATCTCATACATATAATGAAGCAGCGGAAGCTTAAAACATTGCAGTAAATACAATCAAAATATATTAATTGAATTAACAGAAACGAAATTGAGGAATAACCTTTGAAGCCTTTGGATGGAGATTGTTGAAGTCCACCAAAATGTTGTCTTTGATCAATTCTAGTAATCAACAATGGTGGGTTTGATTATCTAGAATGACAGCCTTTGATCCAGCAGAAGTTTAACCACTTAAACTTATGATATTAATTTTTCCTTTTTGATTAACAATTAATCAAAACCTATTTTGCTAAATTGGTTTTATGCCTTAAAAGAAAATAATGAATTCAACTCTTGAATCCATATTTTAGAAAACAATTTCTCTTTTTTCTCTTTGAATTGGCTGACCAAAATTTGCAAAATCAAATTAACAAAAAGACTTATGAATTTAATTTTCATTTTTCTTATTTATACAAATGAAATTAATTTCATTTCATTACAATTAATTTCACTTAATTTCAATTTGTATTTAACCTAACCTAATCTTAGTTAACTCTTAACTTTAGTTAGGTTAAATTAACATTTAAATATTCTAACTATAGTTAACACTTAACTTTAGTTAAGTTAAAGAACATTTAAATATTTTTACTATAATTAACTAACTTAATCATGGTTATGTTAACTTTTACTTAACCATTAAGTATTGTTAATCTAATTTAACTAAATGGTTAACTCTTAACCTTAGTTAAATATAAATTATTTATTCAACAATTAAATAAATAAATATTTATTAGAATTATTTAACAATTAAATAATTATCAAGTGAAATTACAATTATGTCCTTACTCGGTTACAAAGTTAACCTAAAGTGGGTCCCACCATTTGACTATATACTTTAGTTAACGTAACCTTAGTAAATTGCTGGATTTTACTGTATTGAACTATTCAATACGGTACGCTGCCCAAGTGCTCAAAGAGTACATTTCATATTGGGATTCTCTAGGTCCACGCCCGATTCGTCAAATGGAACTATTCCACAAGTCCGTGAACGATGCCCCACGCACACGTTACGGATATTACAAATTAGCGCGTTAGACCATACATGTTGAGGTTACTCCATATTCGTATAATCCTTCCGTCATTATATCCAGGATGAACGGGATACAGATCATTACCGTCAAATCCCGATAATTTCATCCATTACTATATTATCTCCATATTCGTATCTTTATGAACAATATACGCAAACACTTTTGCTATAATGTTCGAACCTGTAGGAAACTCCTTTCCCAGGTAGATTGCTTACGGCCATAAGACTTTACAAGATACAATCTCAAAGTTCAGATATACAACCCATCTATGTGAGCTGGCGGATTCCATATCTACGCACACCGAACTCCATGAGCATCGGACCATACCCAGCGACACGCAGCGGTCAGACCATGAAAGGTCTCTGACATACGTGGAACCAAAGTATGATGGATCTCCCACAAGTTCACCGTGGCGCTCAGGTCGTAGGACCACAAATACTACTCAACTCGAGAGGACCTTCCTTTGACGGTTTCATAGGATATCTATTGGGGTCCTCTTGAGTCTGTTCAGTATTCAGTCCTAACTGAATACCTGTATGTCTATATGAACTTCAACCAAGCTCATGGTTAACTAAGAATAACCATCTGTACAATACAGCTATAGACATACACTAATCTATGTGTTTCACCGATAGACCCTCATTGGTGAACGTAGATCAGGAACTCTTTATTTGAGAAGATACTTCCATAATGACATTTCTTAGTGTGTATTACAACTTATTGCAACTTTGTCATTACTAGTAGATTCTCAGGTCTTTGTTACATTATAGATTAGGTTCTAACTTTTTTAGATCCCGCTGGCTATTATAACCTGCTAACACTTAGTATTTATAACTATCAGCTTTGCTAACTCTTAGCCATGGTCTAAACTTCTTTAAACCAGATATGAACTCATTTAGATCATATCATGTTTATAATGTTACAAGCTTAACTACCATTTAATAAAAGTTATCAACGATTTAATAAAATATGCATTGTATAAATATTACAAACTAAATATTCATACAAACTGGGATGGCGCGTAAGCACATACCCTAACAATTATGACGTACTAGAAATGCGTGCAAAAATTCATACATGTTGTAACTCTCAAACTTACTATGTGCAAACGCTTTCGTATTTATTTTCTCAAGTTTTTAGAATGTGGCCTTTTTCAATAAGTTATAAAGTACGGTCCATGCAATATTGCTTCATGGATACTTATTAACCTCATCAATGTCGTCCACTAAATATAGTACAAAATTTTGAATCCCACTACGTTTGTCGTGTGGGATCAAAACACAATGCACAAAATATAATAAACTTAACTTTACTGTATCTTCGTCATCTATCTCCATCAATTTCAGACGTCCATACTAAATATTAAGAAATATGTACGATAATTTTTTACCCTTGAAAAATATGTATCCCATATCGAGTGCCCAATTTTCTATTCAGCTGTTGGGCGGGAAGGTAATCTCGTATTTCTAGTCCGATAATTAGTACAAACTCCTACCGGCTAAATCGGATGCATTTCTTCCCTATGTAAAATCACATCTTATCTTGTAAATTAAAGATATGCACCTCATGCAATAATAACTCGTACACCAAAATATCGGAGAATGTCAAATCTAGCATATCTAATAAATGCCTCATACACATCTGTCTAAATAATATTTTTTGATTCTCTATTAATTTTTCTTTTATACTTTTTAGATCTCATATCTTTAAATAAGCCGTCATTGATGCACAAAAAAATATATGTTCTGAAAATCTATATTTTTTTGATACGTTATTTTTTCTATAATAATTAAAATAAATTAATTAAATTAATATTATTAACAAATAACAAGCATACATATTAACTAACATACAATATTATTTACAAAAAAAAATCACAATTAATATAGATTAATTCAACAGACATAAAAGGGAAAGATAAATTAAACACTAACATATTAATCAACATATTATAATAATTAATTAATTAAATTTTTTTAATATATAATTAATTACAAAATGTACTCATTAAATAAATAATGTTACAAAAAATTAAAATTATTATTACTTAAATGAGTCATTTAACCAACTTATTAATTAATTAATTACTTAATAGATTCTAAACTATATTTTATTTAATTTAAATAAATTTACATTTAATTTTAAAAATAGAATTAAATTTATTTAAGTTAAATAATATTATATTTAATTTAAATAAAATTTAATTTAATTTTGTAAAAAATAAACAAATTTATAATTGTGCCACGTGGTGCAATAGTATAGTATCGCGGACTTTGAGTCCTTAATACTGCTGCGAAGCGTACTATAGGCTTGCGATGCGCTCTTGAGATGCTCCCTTAGGCGCATTTTAGGGCCATCTCAAGCCCGCAATCCGCGCCCAAGATTGAAGTTAAAATAATGGCAGCCGGCTGTCGTCTGATTTGGTCCATTACACCAAAATCTTTTAGTTTTTGTCAATTTTCAATGTTTCTTACATTATTCTTACCCATCTTTCACATAATTTATTAATTTCATCTATTTCTAACTTCAAATGCAAATTCTAACAAATTTTTAACTAATTTTTAAAAATATTCAAAAAAATTTAAAACTTTATCAAGAATTGTCTATTTTCTAAATTTAAAGTGACAAATATATTGTATAAAATTCGATCTATGCAATGACAACTTCAAAATTTTTAATCTAATTAAATTTATAAAACTTTAAATTTTTCAATAAAGAGAAGTGAGAATAGTTCAATTTATAATTTTAGGATAAAAGTGTCCATAAATAAAAATTTTAACTAATAAAAAATATTAATTTTAAAATTAATTTTAAAAAATAAAACTAATAAAAAATATTAATTTTAAAATTAATTTTAAAAAATAAAAAAAATTATGATAACTATTTATAAAAAATTTCCCTCTTTTATTGTTATTCGTTTTCTTAAAGTCAAATTCACTTATTATAATCCTCCAAATCTTGTATTTACTTTAAATTCAATCGATTTCTTATTTAATGTGACTAATTATAAGTTAATATCACAATATTTGATTTAACATGACAATTGGATTATAATCTATCACATTAATATTAACCTTTTAATTATCATATGTTTCTGTTGTGATATGGTGTGTGATGTGTATAGATGCATATAATTTCAAAAATTAAATAAGCAACGGAAGTATTCATACATATTATACAATATGTAACAAATTCAAGCATGTAATCACATGTATGATCATTCAAGTACATATATATCTCATATATATATCATGCATGATATAAAATGAATAGCAAATAAATAACCTACCCGGTTATGAAGGTAACTTTACAATTCTTCAACAACTCCAAGCTTTAATTTGTTGAGCTCACCTTGAAGTGTTCCCTTGCACAATTTTAGTTCACAACTAAATCAGGTGGGATTGTGAAACTAGAATGGCAGCCTTGAATTTTTAGCAAATGATTGTTTTAACACTTAAAATAATTTGTCTATATGAATGATTACTACCAAGAGATGAGAAGAGTTAAGAGTTTTCTTTTGTTCTTTACAACTCTTTATGTTGAACCTTGGTAAGCCTTTGTATTTTCTCTCAACACTTTGAGAAAAACACTTAGTAAATGCTCTCAATTCTCTCTTCTTTCTCCTTGAACGAAATTCACTCTTTCTTATACAAATTGAACTCTTTCAATTCTTTCTTAAGTGTAAAGAATGATTTCTCTTAGTGCTCCACCACCACTTAACCATGTTTGCCATTACAAATATTAATCTATCATATTTTTCACTCACCAATTTGATTCAACCATTTGAATCAATTTCTAGAGAGTAAATGGCATTTAATCAATGTTAAGTGGTTTTACCACTTTCTTAGTGCATCATTTAAGAATTACTAAGTGGTCAACATTCCTTATTATTAATAACAAATACATTCTCTATTAGTAAATGGTGTTTGCCACTTATTCCAATTAATAATAATAATTTGATTAATATATAAAATATTAATAATTCAAAACTATTTTGAATATTTACATTTACCATATATGTATTTACCAAGTAAGGTAAATAGGTAAATACATGGTAAATTATTTATGGAGTGAGATTATGTCACTTGTCAATTTCTTATTGGTTAACAACTCTTGTAAACCAATAATGTGTTTTACCTTCAATTATTGACAAGTGAATAATAAAATGAACCTTGAAACATTTTTCATTTTGCTAAAAATTGTTGGATCAATTGTTCAATCCAATTTGCTGCCCCAGTGCACAACGAGTACACTTCATATTGTGAGACTCTCTAGGTCCATACCCGATTTGTCATATGAAACTATTTCACACGTCTGTGAACAATGTCCCACACACATATTACAGATATTACAAAACGGCGGATTAGATCATACAAGTTGAGATTATAACATATTCGTATAATCCTTTCATCATAAATATCCTAGAAGAGCGGAGATATAGATCAACACCGTTAAGTCTCCATGTGCTCAACCATAAATTTATCTCTAGATTTGTATTTCAATAAATAATATCCGTAAACATTTTTACGATATTATTTTCTCAAGAATAAAATTAATTCTTGGATGTCTGCTTATGGCCATAAGACTTTCTGAAATACAATCTTGGAGTTGCAGGATATTTTACTCACTCAATTGAGTTGATGGATCCCATATCTGTACACACCGGACTCCATGAGCATCGGACCATACCCAGTGACACCCAACGGTCAGACCATGAAATATATCTAACATGTGTGGAATCAAAGTATAGTGGATCACTCACAAGTCCACCGTGGCACTCAGGTCTAAGGACCACGAATACTACTCAACTCGAAAGATTCTCTATTGACGACTTTATGGGATGTCTATTGGAGATCTTTGTGAGTCTGTTCAATATTCAGTCCTTACTGAATACTTGTATCTCTATACGAGTTTTCACTAAACTCATGGTCTACTAAGACTAACCATCTGGACTATCCAGATATAGACATACACTGATATATATATATATATATATTAAGGTCTTCACTAACAGACCCGCATTAGTGAAAATAGAGCAGGAATATTAAATTTAAGAACATATTTGCATAACAACATTTTCTAACACCATTTGCAACCCATTGCAACTATGTCATTATTAATATATTCTTAGGTTTTTGTCCCATTTCAAATAAGGCTCTAACTCTTTAGATTTTACTAACTCTTAGTTCTGGTCTAAACTCCTTTAGATCAGATCTGAACTCTTTCAGATCATATAATGTCTAAAACGTTATAAGCATCTTACCATATTTGTAAATAAAATAATTAGTGATATATTGAAATCATAAATGTATAAACATAAAGTAAATATTTATACATAAAAGAGATGGCACGTAAGCACAAATTTCAACAATTTTTTATTTGTTAACTTCTTTATTTTCATTTTCAGATAGTCCTATGTATATAATTAAGTATGACTCATTTATATAAATTGATAAACTAGGGTAATTTAAGATATAAGACATTATTTTTACCTTTTTTTTTTAAAAAATTCGCAATCTCAAAATTATGTTTATTATAAATGAGTAATGCAGTTTTTTTTAAATATTTTAAATTAAATTATTAAATAATAAAATAATTTAAATTTAATATTATTTATTATACTATTTCATTATTTATTAATTATTTAACACGTAATTTAATATAGAATCCCACAAAATCCCTCAAATTACTGGCTCGAATCCCCAGCGTAGCTCTCGACCGTGAATAAAGGATTGATTATCAAAAAAATCAGCATCACTGTGATCAAAAAGTGAAGATCATTTGCCAATAAACAGTTTGTTTTTTTAAATTTTGTTCTTCCTTCCTTTTTTTTTTTTTAATTGATTTGCTCCCCAGCTCCCTGAATCCTGTTAATTACTTGGGGATGTCAAAGCATGACAATTTTGGTCATTTATTTCCACTTTAATGTGAAAAAGTGTTAGCATTGATTGTGATTGCATCGATAATTAATTTTTCTATTACGTGTATTGTGTTAATAAAATTTTGACAAAGATAAAATACCAAAATAGAAAGTTGTAGTTCTTTTTAAAGCAACAACCCACGTTAATACTAAAATTTGCCTTGGTCTCTTAACTTTAACAAACTAACCATTATTATTGACTAAATCACAATCTATTGGCCCCCACATGGCCAAAGATTTTCCTTTTTCCCTAATCAACTTCACTTCCTATTCACATCTCTCGTTATTCTTCGTTATAATCACAACGTAATTAGCACTTTTTTTCAACAATATTATAAAGAAGATGCCAAATTCAGAAAGGGCATATAGAAGGTTCATTCTTTTGGAGTTTGGCTGCTATATATATAGTCTATACAATCCACCACATGACAATTAATTCAATCATTAATGATAAAGTCCAAAGTGCTTTTTTTAAAAAATATTAATATCAAATCAGACTTTAACTAAAATAATAATTAGATAATTATTAAGATAATATATTATTTTTACACTTAAATTTGTTCGAATTAAAAATTATCGAGATAATTAATCTCTTCTACGCAAACAAGATAGAGACAAAGACCTCCGCAATAAGTGTAGATGCGCTCGGGTGCTTTTACACTTTGACTTGTCTACAAACTGCATAACAGAGTCCTAATTGCAAACTCAAATGAGAAAAAAGAAGGGTTCTATGATGCTAAAAGTAAAAAATTAGATCGAGCATAAAATTAGTTCAGCTAAATTTGGACAAGATAAGCACTTTTAAAAAAAAAAAAAAAATTTAGAGATTGACCAATGACCGTCTTGACTGTTCAAATGATCATTTGACATTTTTGACAGATAAACAAAAAAAATTGTTTGAATATAGTTCATTGGGTGGTCATTGTTTCCTATTGCAGTAAAAATTTTGTCCCTGTCAGCTCCCTTATTGGCTCCTAATTTCTAGTTCATCAAATTTAGTTCAAAGCAGCCTCGGCCTGTGTATATTTGGCTTAACTTATTTATTGTTAAAAAATAATAATTAAACTTTCACACGAAAACCCTTATAATTATAACTGCTTATTTAGTTTAAAGTGCATAGAGAAGTTTACAGCATGTTTTCTGCTTTCTTATTGTCTAAAAGTTAAAAGTTAGCCAAAGACATTACTTTCATTTTTTTTAATCAAATTATTAAATATGATTGAGGTGTCAAAAAAAAAATTACAATTTTGGAATTTAAAATGTTTCAAGTAAGTGTAATTATTCGAAGGTATCTCCAAGTAAAATAGGGTTTATATTCTCAGCCTTACAACCTTTCATGCCTTCCTCATCATACGAGCGTTAGCTTTAGTATCCAGCCCTCCGCTTGTTTCTTTCAAGACCCCTGTTACAACTGAAGTTTGAAAATGGGGTCCGATAAAAGAAGTTGTGGGGGTCGTGTGGCACCTCTCTTGTCATACTTTAAGCTCTTTACCACTCATTACTTCATTTTTCACCCAAGAGTGATCCCATTTGACCCCTATTCCAAATTAGCAATCCTCATATTTTTTTTATTATATATATATGTATATATATATTTATTTATTTATTCTTTATTTTTTTTCTTATATAAAATTTCTAAAAACGACAAAAAAATTATAAATACACTTATATATATAATTTATTTTTTCTCTTACAAACATATTATAAACTTCAATTTCTATTACACATTAAACCCCTAATTTAAATGCATTAATATTTAAAAATTCTTAGTTTAAGAGATAAAATAAATGATTTTTGAAAATCATAAAAGAAAAACCAATAAAAAATTATTTGTTCAAATTTTATAAATAATAAGGACAAATTACGCCTCTCCATCCAAAAAATTGGACCAACCGAGTAGAAGGTCCGTCTCAAGAAAAGTTAATGCAGACCTGGGCCGGCCCACTAGTAAAACAAGTGAAATCATCATCTTACTTCAAGATTACACAGCTTGTTAGCAATTAGAGATCTCAATCTGAAATTGTCCCCTCCTCAATGAAAGAACTAACTAGAGATCTCATTCTGAAATTGTCACCTCCTCAATGAAAGAACTTGTGCGTACAAAAAGCATGCAGTTTGTTTTCCATCTTGCAATATATGCTATAATCAAACTGTAAATAGCAAAATTACTGAGGTGGTATTGCCTTTGGTGCAAACGTTGCCCGGGAAACAAAATTTGCACCCTAAGGCAAGTTTTTCATTCTTCAGTTACATCCACAGAACAACCCCATCAATTTCACATACAAAAATTCTTTCTTGTACATGTGTTTTCCACAAGCAATAAACCGTGGCATGGTCAAAATTTTGGATACCACAAATTTCTGTTCCAAGCCAAAAGTACAATATATACATTTCTTCTTTATTTACCATTTTTCTTTCTTTGAATTTGTAATGGTTCATATAGTATATCTCATTTTAATCGATTAGTTCACTCAAAATCACAATGAACTAATTAATCTGCAGTACTGTTATCTTTTCTAATCCACTGTTGGGCTTGCTTTCTAGGATTTCTTACTGTTGGCTTCCTCATGCCCGAGTTCCGGTGCTTGCTACTACTAGGCCTGTTTGACGAACCAATGGGATTTGTTTCTGCAGGGACTGGTGCCTCTTTTTCTTCTTGCACAGTGGTTTCATTGGTTGATAATGGGGTAGGCAATGTGGCTGGTTGTGGAAGAAACATACCAGGCAAAACAACTAAGTCTCTTTTCGGTTCGATTAGGCCATTTATTTGCTGCTGTAATTTTAATATGGCCTCGAACTTCTGTCTTCTTATGATTTCTGAATCAGAATGAAGGAACTTCTCATCAACATCAACTTCAGTTCCATCAATCTATAATCAAGCAGATACAATGATCAACTTCTGGAATAACCAAGACATAAACTAAGATTAAAAGTTGGTAATGTTGTGCAACAAGGGCATACAACAAAGGATTTGCCAAATCACTAACATTCACAAGACCAACAAACAGGACAAAGTTGATCCATAAAAGAACAAGTATTTTTGGTTCCTGAACTCTTAAAATCAACCCCAAAAAAAAAATCTGATTCACCAAGACAGTTGTGAAAATCAGCAGTTCATAATATAGACAAATCATCGTCATAAAGCCCATTAATGTGATGCTCATGAGTCGTCTGTATCTCTAAAATTTGAAAACGGCAGGCTATTTTTACTCCAACATTAATTCAACCAGTTTTTACTACCTCAGATTTATCTCAGGGACTGTGCATAACCAATGTGAAAATGTGCCAGGATATAACATCATATTTAAGGGTTAGAAGATATACCAGTTGATAGGATTGACTGCCAACCAATTTGAGCACGTGTTCAAGATCTTTGGAATGGAAAACTTTACGACAAACTGGACAGTTTCCCATGCTTCCATCCATCGGTCCATGCATGTCTGCATATATAAGATACAGAAATCATAAAAGAATGCAAAACAAACTGCAAAAGCTTCCACCACAGAAAATTATCATTTTTCATCCAAAACAACAAGAAAATTTTTATTCACACGAAATGGATAGAAAGAATTAGTAACCAATTCTAGCATCAATCTTTAGGTTGAACCTACCCAATATTCAATTGCAAAAGGTTACCTTAAAAGTTCAAATTTCAAAAGCACAAGATGAAACAATAACTGGTTTAGTCAATCAAAAGTAAAAGTCCACCAACTGGACCATCTTTTTGGGTTTACCAGATACAGCTGAAGAGAATTTTCACACTACCAAATTTTCCTATAAACTCAGAGTAGTACCAATTTTTCCTATAAACTCCAAGTAGCAACAATTTTTCCTATAAACTCCTAGTAGTACAAAGATGCTCAACTCCCCCACAAATGTGATTAAATATACCTTTCTGATCCGTGTCGCTATCAGGATGCACAGTTGCACAACATGAAGTATCAGTTCCTTTCTGGTCTTGAAGCCAATTCCACCACCTAATGATGCACTTGCTGCCATATTAACAGAATTAAGAAACCACTGCCAAAGCCTATTATTAAGTAGTATATAACAAGTTGGGACTCTACCTATGAAAGCAATGGAAGCAAGACATTAACTTCATAAATGGCAAGACTTCACCGTGCTCGTCTTTTGGGAACAAAGGATGCAAACATAATGGACAATCGCCGTCGGGGTGATTCATAGCAGAAAGCTTTTCCACTGATTCCTATATATATATATCACAAACTTAGAAAAAAATTACGGAATAAATGCACATAAAGCCTACTATGCCTTGGGTTTATGACAAACACTCATAGACAACTGCTTAGTCATTTGGGTTCTATTTGTTGACAAAAACAATCCAAAGTAATTTATCAACTGCACTCTCCCACTTCGAAGTGAAAGTACACCAAAACATAATAAAGATCATGATGCAAGTCACAGAAAGCAGATGTGGAAGCACATGATACCAATATCGGAAATTGCCTAATGAGCAATGATCCCTCTAGAGCAAACTGTGTAAGACGCAAATTACATGTCACATATATTTACGCATACTTCTACGCTACAAGGGGAAACTAAGTGCAACCATTCAACTCCTAAAATCATTCATAGATTTATGTACAAGAAAAACACATGCCATCACGAAAAGGTCAATTACTAAAAATTGTCAATCACCCAAAGAGGATATGCAATTACCTCGCACAGTGAAACAAGCATTAAACAAGTAGAGAGTTCACACGCTTTGTCTTGTATGCTACTTATCAAATGTTTTTGCCTTTGTTCATCAAGACCCTTGGACTCTATAACATTGATTTGAGGCGGATCCTCAGGATACTACCATGGAAAAATAGAAAACAGTTAGCTAACAATTATTTGATCCAAACTCCCAAAACGGAAACTTACATGATATAACATCACTTCGCATTCAATCTTTATATATAAGAATCACATGGCAGAAATATAAAGTACCTTGGGGCTTGCTCGTATGCTAATAACTGCTTCCACGAACTAGAGGATGATGATAATACAAAGAAAAAAAAAATCAGAAGCCGAAAAATAGAGAAAAATCTAATGGCAGCAGCAGTCCACAATGAACCCAGAAAATCAAGAGTCTTAACTGTTGATTACTAATTAAAATAATCCTAATTTCCGGGTGGTTTTGATTTAAAATCAAAATGATATATTCGAAGATACAATAATCGGATTAATATTTCTTTTCAGTCAAAGAATGATTGACGAGAGAGGGACCTGCTGAGAAGAGACATCGGCAGTACGAGGTTTGACGTGGAGATTAAGATGAGGAGGATATGAATCGAGAACGACACAATCGTCTCCGTATACAGCTTGTACGGCTTCCAATTCCATCGACACTTCTTCTTCTTCCGCCATTTGTGTCTCCTGTGACTGTGGGTGAGAGTGAATGAATAGTGATGGCCCTTCTAGATTTGTAATTCCCGAAAATTTGCTGTTATGTCCTTCGATTTATTTAGAAGAACCATAAGCAATGAGTTTGCTTGTTGGCGAGAGGCCTCCGGGCCAATTAAATATCCAAAACATAAAACATTTATTTATTAATCAGTAACTTGAAACGCTGCCGTTTTCCCGCATTCAGTTATTTGGTGGTGAGGTGTGCACCCCATTAATTGTTAAGATATAGAAACTTCGGATGATTATAAATGTAGTTAGTATTAGATATTTACCTATTTGGGTGCAATTTTTAGGATTGTTTTAAGAATTTTAGAGCTCATTTTTATTGAGTCGTATTATTAGTTCTCTAGATACTTATAAATATTGTGATCAGTGTATGTTGAATAGAATAAGGCTGACATATGCAAAAATATTGGTGGAGATAGATGTGGAGGATAAATTTTCTTCTATGATTAACTTAGATGATGAAAAAGGAAACGTTATTATGTAAGAGGTAACTTATGAATAGAAGCCTACCATGTGTCTCAAATGAAAAAAAAAATAGACATGATAAAAAATTATATAGTGTAGAGATTAAACAGATGTGGAGAGTAAAAGTACTGATGAGAACAGCCAAAATGAAAATGAAACACCTATAACTCAATTGGGGAACCAACAGACCATGCACGGTGAAGGCCAATGTGGGATGGTTACACAGAATGTAGATGAGAATACGATGAATAATTATAAGGCAGTGGAACAAGTGACAAAAATCGAGGGCCTAAATGTAATTAAGGCAGTTGATGGATTTAATTTAAGGAAGGTTGTTACTCTGACACATGAGATGAGAATTATTGGAGAGGGGCAGCGCTACAAGGACCTCTAAATCCCCTAATAGGGACAATAATCTTAAGTTAGAACATTCGAAGTTTTCATAACCCCTATAAACAATCAAATGTGAGATATTTGATTAAACGGATAAATTTATGTCTATTAGAATTGTTAAAAACAAGAGTTAAACTAGCTAATATAGATAATGTTTGGAGAAAGTTAGCGTTAAGGGATTGAAAGCTGAAAAATAACTCAGATTGCCTGGATATGAGAAGAATCTAAGTTGCTTTTAATCCTACTAGATGCAATGTAGTGATCTTGAAAAAGCACTAACAATTTATTAATTGTAAAGTTTATATTGCTGACAACGAATTCTTCTATATTATTGTCTATGGGCTTCTTCTGCTAATTACATAGAGTGTTTATAGAGGATCTTTGGGATGGGCTGACTCCAAATTCGTCACCTTGGTTGATTTAAGATTATTTCAATAATGTTCTTAACAACAATCACAGAGTTGGTAGCCAATGGGTTAATGATATTTGGGTGAACCTATTTAAGGAATGAATTTCAAAACTTGAGTTATTTGAGTTGAAAAACTTTGGATGTAGATTCATATGGTGCAATAATCAGACAGGAGATCAACGAATTTGGAGGAAAATTGGTTGGGCATTTGTAAATGGAAAATTGCTGGATACGTGGGAGGTTTATGAGTGTGAAGTAATTCCAACCGGTATATTCAATCACTCTTCTCTTATGGTTTACATCTCCAAGGTGTTTCCCATGGGTAAGATTCCTTTCAAATTTTTCAATGCATGGTGCTTTTACTCTGATTTTCGCAACACAGTTGAACAGGTTTGGCAAAGTAATTTCTATGGTTCTCTGGTGTTTCATGTATGGTCTAGACTTAAATCTTTAAAAGTTGAGTTGAAAAGGCTTAACAAAGAATTCTGCTCTGATGTTTCTCAAAAGATTGATGACTACGAAAGGATGTTATACTATCTTCAGAGTAAAATCGCGTATAATCCTTCTAATAAAGCTCTTCAAGAAGAGGAAATATATATTTATCAACATTCGAGGACATTTATTTATATCAAGGAAAGCATTATCACACAAAATTTAAGAATCAAATGGGTTCAACTAGAGGATTCAAATACTAAATATTTTCATAACCTAGTAAAACATATGAGAGCCATAAATAAAATCACTTTGGTAAAAGGCCAGAATGGGGATACCTCTCATAATCTTGATACGATAAAACATGTTATAGTCGAGTATTACAAAGTTTTGTTAGAGACAAACACTTTCTCTAGTGTATCCATTCAGAAGAGAATCATTGATGCATACCCTAAACTGAATATTAAAGATAGAGATATGCTAAATGCTCTTGTCACTGCCCAATAAGTTAAAAAAGTTATATTTAGTATCAATTGAGACAAAGCTCCAGGACCTGATGGATATAACAGTCTGTTTTTTTAAAAATGTTGGCACATTATTGGCAAAGAGATAACTAAAGTTGCACAACATTTCTTCTCTTTAGATCAGCTCTACACACCTATTAATGCAACTGCCATTATTCTTGTTCTTGTATTGTCTAACTCTCATGACCTATGTGACTATAGACCCATTGCATGTTGTATTATCATTTATAAGTGTATTACAAAAATAATCTCTTTTAAATTGAGGAATATGGTAAATTATCTGGTTAATCATAGTTAGTCAGCTTTTATCCATCATATGAAGATTATAGATAATGTGTTACTGGCTCATGAATTAATGAATGGATATGATCAAAATTGTGGAGTACTAAGATATGCTCTTAAGATAAATATTCGAACGGCTTATGACTTGGTCTCTTAGAATTTTCTAGAAGAAGTGTTGATGGGGCTTGATTTTTCCAACTATTTCATCCGATTTATTATGGTATATGTTAGAACTTGTATGTTCTCAGTTGTGGTGAATGGTAGTTTAAAGAATTTTTTCCGAGAAAAAAGGGTTTGCGGCAAAGGGATCCCATTCCCCCTTGTTACTTGTGTTAACTATGGAGTATTTCAGTAAAGGTTTAAACTGCATCCTCCATGATTAATTAACATTTCATAAGGGATGTAAGAGATTGCTGTTAAATCATTTGATTTTTTTCTGATGATTTATTCCTATTTTGTAATTGTGATATCAACTCAGTTAGTTAATTTAAAAAAGTGTTAGATAATTTTTTTTATGGTATCTGGTTTACAGTTTAACGCAAGAAAAATATTCATTTTCTTTGAAAATGTTCATAATCTTGCCAAGGTGGCTATATGGCAGCTAACTCAGTTTCAAACTAGTGCCTTGCCTATTAAAACCTAGGTATCCCCATTTTCTCTAGAAGGCTTAAGAAATACTTTTGCCATGAGCTAATCAGTAAGATAACTATTAGAATTTCAAGTTGGACCGTGAAATTTTTGAGTTATGCAGGGAGACTACAATTAATTAACTCTATCTCAATGAGTATACATGTTTATTGTTGTTCAATGTTTGTCATTCCTAAATCTATTATTAAAGAAATTAAAAACAATTGTTGTAAGTTTTTGTGGCATGGTCTGGACCAGCGGATGAAATGAGGGTTAATGACTTAGGAAGAGGTATGCAAAAGTAAAAAAATAAGGTGACCTTAGTATTAAGCCAATAAGCTATTGGAATTTGGCGATAGTTACCAATAATATTTGGGACCTAATCACAGTAAAATCATCGTTATGGGCTAGATGGGTGATTGACAATAAATTTTGAAAACTTAGCTTTTGAAGAATTATAAAGCCTGTGAATTGTAGTTGGAAATAGAGAAAAATCTTGAACTTGAGGAGCCGAATAAAAAATATGTTCAACTATGTTTTGGGAGATGGTAAGTCTTTCTACTTTTGATGGATCCGTTGATAAATAAGGAGTTAAATTTTCTCACGTGACCATTAATGATGATGACATTCCACGGGATGCAAAAAGCCGCTGACTTGTGAAAGCATAGACATTGAACCTTATTTGAGCCCTTAAATGACTGTACTGATCATGTTTGGAATCACATCCGTGATAATTTCTTTATTTCATTAGAAGATGATAGAATTTTCTAAAATGAAAGTTCGAATGAAAAGTATTCAATTGCTAGTACATAGCAATATTTTAATAATTCTGTTATTAAGGTTGAATGGTATAAATTAGTATGGGGTTTTTAACATATTCCAAACACAATTTTGTTACTTGATTGACTTTGAAGAACAGATCATCCACTAAAGAGAAGCTATCAAAATGTGGGCTCGTTTCTTCTACTATGTTGTCATTTTTGTAGTAGAGATAGCAATATAATACATAATTTATTTTAAGTACAAATTTTTTCATTGTATTTGACACAAAGTCATTATAACTTGTCATATCAATCGTTGCCCAATCAATTGGCAACGTGAGATCTCATTTTTTTATACAAAAAAATTCAAGGCAAATTTATCATTAAGAAAATTATGAGAATCTTATTCTATACTTCAATCTATTTCATTTGGAGAGAACATAATTTAATGGTGTTCTAAAATAAAAAAATTTCAATTTCTTATATGTTTTATAAGATTAAAATTTTGTATGAATTAAATATTTAAATATTATTAATGGCTAGATCATTCGGTGAATAAATAATAACTTTGTTTAGTTCCTTCAATTTGATCTGGTACATTTAACATGTGCTGTTGTATTGTTGCCGGTTTTAGCATTATTACTAATAAATTTTTCATTTAAAAAAAACGATAAAGCAAAAAAGAAAATTAGACCGTGATCGTTAATGTTAATTTAAAAAAAAATGTTTTTTAATAAAAAGGAAAAAAAGAAAAGTAATAATGCTAATAGTTAAGACACGTATGATTTACGCGGTTAAGAACTGGTATGTTACGCCGTTATATCAGTTTAAATACGCTAATTACAAAACTCAGGGATATTTTCACTGCTAAGCCGTTAGTAAAAATAGGTATTTACGCCGTTATAACGGTTTTACGTACTCTAATGATAAAATCTAAGGCGGTTTAGAAGCCGTTAATTCCTCTGTTGGTCATAGAAGTTACGCTAAGTTACCATTGGTGAAAATTGTAGGTTTTACTCTTAAGTTACCGCCTATAAAAAAGTGAGTCTGTACTCTTTACCGTTGAACTCGACCGTCCCACTCTTACGAGCATCTGACTGACTGGCTAACAGCCTAACACGCTAAGGCTCGCTCATTTGAAGCCTCTCGAACTGAGAGCCCCGCCATGGCAATCTTAGCATTGCCCTTAGTCATTTCAATTCTCAAACCACGCGCCATTCATCTCTCTTCCCTTCGAGCCGGCAAGCCAAGTCCTAGCTGGCTCTACAAGGCGCCACCGAGTCGCCGTCGCATTGCCGGTACCCCGGTATCTGCTATTAGCACCTCCGCAACTCAACAGCAGCCGTCAATTGAACCGAACAATGAGGCGCAAAAAGCTTCGGTTCCTACTTTTCAACAGGCTATTCAAAGACTCCAGGTCAATTTTCAATTTACTTTTTCTCTCGTCTTTTTTTTTTCCTTCTTGTTTCTTTTTTACTTATTCTGAATTATTTATCTATTTATTTTTCTTTTGTGAATGTAAAGGAATATTGGGCTTCGGTTGGATGTGCCGTAATGCAATGCAGCAATACAGAGGTAATGACAATTGTGTTCGCGTTTTACTTATTAAAGGATAATTGTTATCCGAAATTATAATATAATCATTTTTTTTTTTTTGAGATTGTCATTTGGAAAATTTTATCTGTAGATGTTTATTTCAATCATGTTGGTGGTTGTGTAAGCGGTGAGACTTTGGCTGTGTTGACCAGGTTGGAGCCGGGACTATGAATCCACTGACTTTTTTAAGGGTTCTTGGTCCAGAACCATGGAATGTAGCGTAAGTATGCTTTGGAATGTAAGTTTGTAAAATGTTACTTGGTTTTTGCACTTGTGTCTTGGCGTGAAAGAGAAAAAGCTAATGTGGACTTTTGGTTGAAAAGGTATGTGGAGCCTAGTATTCGTCCTGATGATAGTCGCTATGGAGAAAACCCAAACAGGCTCCAACGCCACACTCAATTTCAGGTTTAGTTTGATTTGATGTATTATGTGCATGTTTTCCTTTCTTTCAAATTACTTCTTATGTTATATGTTCCTTTCCTTCTATTTTTATTTCAGGTTATATTGAAGCCTGATCCTGGAAACTCACAGAACCTTTTCATTCGGAGCCTGTCAGCTTTAGGTGCTGATCTTTTCATCTTTTATTGTCCTTTTTATTTGTTTATTATGTTTCAATAAGCTGTATTAGGAGGAGCTGAAGTGATCAGAACTAAGAACTTTGAATTCTTTAGTATAAGAGAATGTTCTGCTCTTTTAATGCTCATTATACTTCTGTTTTCAAGATCACCATAAATTGCAAACAGTGAATGAGCTTCTTTGGTCTGTAATATGATGCGATTCTCTGGATCAAACTAAGTCACAACAGTCATGTGGTGTTATGAATTATTTTATTCTCTTGTGCCATGTGCATATCTCATTTGTATTTCCTTTTTAGCGGTTGTTACTGTTTTATTCAAACAGTTGGCTTGATTATTTGATGCCTTTGTGCTTGACAGGTATTGATGTGACTGAACATGATATACGATTTGTAGAAGACAATTGGGAGAGCCCGGTAGTATATTAACTTTGTTGTTGGGCGTGCAAAATTTGATTTGGATTTTCTAGCATGCTTTAATTATGGGCATATCAAAACTATTGGCTTTTTCTTTTTGTTCCATTTTTCAAACATTCATAGAGTTATTATTGTTTAATCATTTAGCAAGTTTTCTGCCCTGAAATGCTCACAGGTACTTGGTGCATGGGGATTGGGCTGGGAAATCTGGATGGATGGGATGGAGATCACACAATTCACCTACTTTCAGCAGGTCTTATTTGTTATGTGTTGGAAGTTATGGCTCATGTGATAAAATTGTATTATACAGGGTAATCGTTTTCTTTGGTTAAGAAGTTTCATGTTTGCTGTTCTCCAGGCTGGAAGTCTTCAATTGTCACCAGTTTCTGTTGAAATTACTTATGGTCTTGAGCGTATCCTCATGTTGCTGCAGGTCACTTGATACTACTCAAATTTTTTTTTCTTTTCTTTTGTCAGCTTTATTACGTTTGCCTGAAGCTCCTTTGGAAAATTTTTGCAGGGAGTTGATCATTTTAAAAAAATTCAATACGCAGATGGAATCACATATGGGGAACTATTCTTGGAAAATGAGTAAATAACTACTTAAATACTTACTATGAATCATAAATGTTGATTTCTTTTTTACCCTTTATCTTTACATTTATCCAGCTTCTTGTTAAACTTGGTTAATGTTATATAATTTTTTTTTCACAATATAATTTTCTTGTGAAAAATTGAATTCCTCATCTTTAATAGAGCTACTTCTTGAAAATTTTGTTCTTGATACCCCTTCTGATAGCTCTTTGAAATGGTATTGTTTATTGAAATATGAAAATAGAGTTTATTTTTATGATAGCATCAATCTTTTAACTAATTTCATTATGAATGACATCTTCCGTCTATTTTTTTGTTGGTTTAATATCATGTTGTTTTGCAGATTATTACAGAGATGTACTTTTTCAGTATCCTGTCTCTATCATTCTTTCACTTCTGTAATTGTGATGTCAGGGGATATAACTGGGATGTGATATCTTCGTTATGATTATTTAATATAGAGATAAAACAGTTTGTATTTCCATTTCAGGAAGGAAATGAGTGCATATTATTTAGAGCATGCTGATGTTCATCACATTCAGAAACACTTTGACTTTTTTGAGGAAGAAGCACGCTCCTTACTTGCTTCAAACCTTCCAATCCCTGCGTATTGTTCAGAAACCTCTAATATCTATTGCTTACTGTACAATATACCCCTTAAAACTAACATTTGTCCAAAACATGCTAGGTATGATCAGCTATTAAAGACATCTCATGCTTTTAATATCCTCGATTCCAGAGGCTTTGTTGGGGTAACTGAGCGTGCGCGTTACTTTGGTCGGATGCGTAGGTGAGGCTACTATATATTGGCTTTTGTCTGGAGTGAAATTGTCTGATTTGACCAGAAAACTTTTCTATTATGTAATTATTATTACTTTATCAGTTTAGCTCGTCAATGTGCCCAACTTTGGTTGAAGACAAGGGAGTCCCTAGGGCATCCACTGGGTACTGTTTCTGAACCTGTTCAGCTTGTATGTCCTAAAGAGTTTGTGGAGGCAGCAGTTAAGAAGGTTAGCCTACATGCGACAATGGCAATTTCTTTCAGTAGCTGTCTGGCCATATGAATCTTCCATGTGAAAAAATTTGTTCTTCAACCATAATAATTCATTATTATAAATATGCTTTGCCCCTTTGTAATTGGCTTTCTTATTCTATTCCTTGTTCACAGGTGCATGATGGTCCAAGGTCATTTGTTCTTGAAATTGGAACTGAAGAGTTGCCACCTCAAGATGTGGTGAACGCAAGTCAGCAAGTATAGTTTGTTTTCTTTGAATGTTAATCTTTTTCTTTCATAAACACTTTTATGCATCAGTTCATGCTGTTCCCCCAGGATTCTAGAATAAATTAGGTTCAGAATTGGTTCATACATTTGTTTATTTGCAATATTTCGTTTGTCATTTCTTTTGCCCAAGATTGTTTTATTGTTTAACTTCTTTTCCTTTTGCTTTCCCCTTTGATTTATGATGCCTCTATTGATCTTTCCTAGGATTACCTCAATTTAATTACTATCCATTGGTTCTTCTATGCAGCTTAAAGATTTAATGTTGCAATTACTAAATAAACAGAGATTTAGTCATGGGGAAGTACAAGCATTCGGTACACCTCGTAGACTAGTGGTACAGCTCCTAACATTAACCAACTTTACACCTGTTAACAATTTTCATGCTCATATATTCTTGAATCATTTTCAATATTGCGAATTGTGCTCTTCTAATATCAATACTGTAATCGGAGCCTCATTTATTATCTTACTTCCAGGTTTTTGTTGACAGTCTTTGCACAAAGCAAGCTGAGAATGAGGTTGAGGTTCGAGGACCTCCTGTTTCGAAAGCCTTTGATAATCAAGGAAATCCTACCAAGGTTTCATTTGTCTTGCAATTATATTTTACCTGAAGGTTTTAGAGGTTTGAGGAAATTTTTTCTTCTCTCTAAGTGATCTAATTAGTGGGTTTATACAACATTCGAACTCGTTGATGGTAGCCAACTGCAGTCAGATCAATTCGCGTTACAATTTATATAATTTCTTTTCTCATCCTTGGATGACTTCTTTACCTTTTTTCTTTCCTTCCGTTTATTTTCTTGTGACCAGCTTTGTGCTGTGATATTGAAAACATTATATCTAATCTCTTGCTTGCTGCTCTGCATGAATTTTAATATTTGACTGCTTTTGCATCTAGTTCTAATGTTTTTGCTTCTCCCTTATTGCAAGCTAATTTTATAGTTGTATAATCATATACCTTAGTAATTTTTTCCTGCCAGGCTGCTGAGGGTTTCTGTCGAAGATATGGTGTTCCATTGCACTCACTGTTTACGAAGGTTGATGGTAAGTCAGTCTAATGCATGCATGAAACCCCTAGTTTCTGGATACTTTCTCCTTCATGAGAATGCATTATTTCCTGGCAAGTTTGGTCTTTAACAGCATATGACTCGTGATTGAATAGGTTATAAACTTCCAGGGCTTTAAGTATACTATGTTACATATATTAAGGTCATATTGGTTTAATGGTTACTAACTATCTGGAATGTTCAAAATCTCTTCTGTTTTTTCACTAAAGGTATTAAATTTCACGTCATTATTGCATGTTTGTACTGGAAAAATCTCTCCCAACTGGTATGAATGATAACGTTTTCATATGCATTACAAGACTGTATTACTTCTTATATCACTTTTCAAATGTTCTGTATCTGTAATAGTTGAACTGCAATTGGTGCCATCAGATCAAGATATAATTCTTGTATAACACAAGCTGCTTGCAAATGATTTGCTATTTATGACATCTTGATAAGAATTCTACCAGTGTTTTTCATATTACAGGGAAAACAGATTATATTTATGTTCGTGTAAAGGAGTCTGCTCGACCTGCCTTGGAGGTTCTATATCCTGATCTTTCTGTAGTCATATTTTGGATCTTTGGATCATCGCTTTAGAAACCCACAGTTGGATTTTAGAATTTTATATATATATATTTGAGGATCATTTTATGCTGGTATGAACCTTTTTTTTAAAAAAAAAAAATTATTTAGTTCATAAATAACTCTTAATAGAATGAAATCACTTTCAAAAGGTGGTAATTGGAATCTGTCTTACATACATATTTAACACATCAAAATTTGAAGTTATTCAGCAAAATATGACTTTTGCCATTGAGATGATGTTCAGAAATATGTATGAACCTTTTTTTTTTTAAAAAAAAATTATTTAGTTCATAAATAACTCTTAATAGAATGAAATCACTTTCAAAAGGTGGTAATTGGAATCTGTCTTACATACATATTTAACACATCAAAATTTGAAGTTATTCAGCAAAATATGACTTTTGCCATTGAGATGATGTTCAGAAATATGTATGAACCTTTTTTTTTTAAAAAAAAAATTATTTAGTTCATAAATAACTCTTAATAGAATGAAATCACTTTCAAAAGGTGGTAATTGGAATGTCTTACATACATATTTAACACATCAAAATTTGAAGTTATTCAGCAAAATATGACTTTTGCCATTGAGATGATGTTCAGAAATATTGTATTTATGAGAAACCATGGTATTTGCCAGTTGAATAGTTATTGAATGTTATCAAAATATTGTTAATGGGTGTAATTATATCTACACTTATATTCAGAAGTTGAATATGTAAATTTTTGCAAGTTGTTGCACTACCTGAAGTTGTTTCTTTCTTTTTGCCAATAAATGACATTCTCTTATTATTTGATATGCTATGATGTGTATACATGAGGCATTAGCTTGTCTAGTGATGTTTGCCATGGACCCATGGTCAGTTATAGGATTAAATTCTTTCTAATATTGTTTATATCTTAAAGCACCCGTTTGTTATCATAATTTTAACATCATTTTGCTAAGGTATTTTAGGTTTTATCTGAAGATGTGCCTGGTATCATTGCTAAAATATCATTCCCAAAATCAATGCGATGGAACTCTCATGTAAAGTACAATTTGGTTTGTTATCTTTATTTTGAAATACCTCAGAATTATGGACTTGTGTTTATATTTTGACAAACTAGATGTGTCAAGTATTTTTCAATGTAGGTAATGTTCAGCAGACCTATTCGTTGGATTATGGCCATCCACGGAGATGTAGCTGTTCCCTTCATGTTTGCTGGAATCTTGAGGTACATATTATTAAATATTTTCATTTCTCTCTCTCATACCTCAGAGTGATTTTGTTTGCCATCTCTCCAGCAGAGACATGTTTTGAAATCTTATTTCTGTTTAGATTTATGTCCATCTCAGTGCTAAGAGCATGTGTGTATTTTATTGGCTTTTAATTTCTCCACACTCCTTTATTGAGAAAACAACTCATTGTATGATGATGTATGTTGAAATCCCTTGGGATGTAAGATTGTATGGATTTGAAAGTTTGTTGACGTGTTGCTTTTGTGATAAGACCGTTTCTTCCATATGCTCAACCACACAACATGATGTACTTTCTGCTTACTATGTTCCATTTGATAATGCAGTGGAAACCTTTCGTATGGTCTTCGTAATACTCCTTCGGCTACATTTATGGTATGACTTGATTGGTCATTTTTTCTCCCACCTGCCACTACTTTTTACATGAACTATTTAATGATTGTCTGTAAATAAGCATATAGGTAGACATTTCCCAACTCTATTTGGCTTCATAGTGATTATCTTAGTATATTTATTTAGTTTTCTAATTCATTCCTTTTTGGAGTGGATCTAACAGATACTATAATTTTTTTACTTATCACAGGTAGAAAGTGCAGAATCCTATGCTGATGTGATGAGGAATGCTGGAATTAAGATTGATATTGAGGTATCATAAAAGTAATTTCACTCTTATATCTTTCTAAGCTCTTCTATTTCGCTACTTAAGCTCTTCCATTTCAGTACTATGTTTTAACTTTCAGAAATGGGTTTTCTGACTATAAAATGGATTGGAAAAATTAATTCTGTTTGCAGGATCGAAAGAAAACGATTTTGGAGAATTCCAATGCATTAGCAAAAAGTGTTAATGGACACATTGTTGTTCAGGAAAGCTTACTTAATGAGGTAACAAATTTGATGTGTTTATTGGTGAATTAGAAAGCACTTCCTTGACATATTGGTCCACAATTTATTCTAGGTTGTAAATCTTGTTGAGGCACCTGTTCCAGTACTCGGGAAATTTAAGGACTCCTTCTTAGAGCTTCCAGAAGATCTTTTAGTTATGGTAAGCTGTCGACTGCTGACGACTTGATTGCATTTGCCCTTTGAACCTGAGAGTGCCTTTTTATATATTTTGGTAATCTAATGATTCTTGATATTGGATGGTATTTTATATTCTTAAGAACTTTTAGATATTGGGTAGCTCTCTCTGAATTAAATTTTGCATTTGGTTGTTTCCTCGATTAGCCATTGTTCGTGGAACTAGAGCTTGATCAAATTAAAGTGTATAGTTTTCAATGATGTAAAGTTTCTTTCAATGTTACCATGTCCTGTTTTCATAGAAGACGAGTCCTTTAGGAAATGCATAAGCTGATTTATCATTACTAGGTTATAAATATGGAACTGCTATTGGTGTTGGCTTTTGTTCTGATATGAATTTATCCAAATTCAATAGTAATAGGGATTTAAAGAATGCTGCAAATAATTAAATAAGTATTCCTTCATTTGTTACCTTCTGGGCATCTATCATCCAGGTTATGCAGAAACACCAGAAGTACTTTGATGTTAGAGATGATGAAGGGAGGTTGTTGCCATACTTTATTGCTGTAAGTCTCGGGTGTCTTTAACTTGGTTCTTGCTCTTAAAGGGGCCAAGTTAAATTTTCCACAAGTACATAAGATGATGTGGGGCTTCTTTTTCAGGTTGCAAATGGAGCAATCAATGAGGTTGTAGTAAGGAAAGGAAATGAAGCTGTACTCAGGTTGGTGCGGTTCTTATATATCTTTTGTTTCATTTAAAAAATGGTTAGGGTACGTTTCTATAGAATGTATCAATGTGTAATGTGTCTAAAATTGGTCTTTGCTTCTGGAGGCAAGTTCTCTCCTGCTGTTTTCTCTGTTATTAATGTGAGCTAAGCTCTTTATTCACAAACATTTTTCTTTCATCTTGTAGACTTTTGTTGGACATTAACAATTATGCAAGTACTTTATTTTTACTTGTAGAGCTCGCTATGAAGATGCTAAGTTTTTCTATGAGATGGATACACGTAAAAAGTTTGCTGATTTCCGAGGTCATCTAAGAGGAATTCTTTTCCATGTAAGTAGTTTCATTGAGGTTTGCATCGAAAGTGATACAAAGATAAGAAGACATCTTATTTTGTTCTTCGAACACTGAAGCTCTTAAATCTCACCCTTATTTTACATTATCTATTTATATGTATTAATTGGTGGATTGATTTCTTACAAACTTGTAGTCCAATTGCTGAATAATATTTTTAACTTGAGGTGACTTCACAGAATAAAAGCTTACTTTGGGAGTGTTGAAGGTGAATGTTGTTCCTGAATGGCAGATGCTGTTAAATATCTAATAGCTTTATATTTTGATAATATGAGATAACAGGAGAAGCTAGGAACAATGCTGGACAAGACAATGCGTATACAAAATATGGTTAGCAAACTAAGTTTTGACCTAGGAATCAATGAAGACATGCTTCAGATTGTCCAGGATGCTGCATCACTTGCAATGTCAGATCTTGCTACTTCTGTTGTGACAGAATTTACCTCACTCGCAGGAGTAATGGCCCGTCATTATGCACTTAGGGATGGCTACTCTGAGCAGGTTGTTTAACTTAATCCTTATTTTTTTGGTTTTCTTTTCATGTGTAGCTGTTATCTCTTTATCTTTGTTATTCGTGTATTATTCCCATATATTCTGCCTGATATCATTTGCCGCTTGTTTTTTTAGATTTAGCCACGATTCTAATCTGTGATTTATGCTTTGTAATATGCAGATTGCAGAGGCTTTATTAGAGATCAACCTTCCTAGATTTTCAGGAGATGTGCTTCCAAAAACTGATGTGGGGATGGTCTTGGCCATTGCTGACAGGTGAAGTTCAAGTCATAAATGTGGTTGTCCATTTTTTCTGCATCTATTGAAATCAACTCATCATTGGTGTGTAAGGAAAGCACGAAGTTTTCTATTAACAGATGCTGGTAAAGAAAAATTGGAAATTGTGAAATTTGAGCTTATGGGAATTCTAAATTTAGGACAGAAGAACTGGGATGATCCTACCAAAATACTTGATAAACAAATAAAAATGTCCAGAGCAGAAATCTTTCTGTTCTCTCAATACAACCTATTTTTAATCAATGTTGATCATTTTTATATTTATGTTCTTTGTAAGTTTTGAACATACTTCTCCTGACCCTACCCCTAGACGACCTCAGATTTAAACCCCTGGGCAATCTTAAGTTTGAGCTAGATTTGAGTGTCGTCTTTTTTCATTGAATTCCTGGCTTTTGTAAGTACCTGATAATGGCAAAAAAAAAAAAAAAATGCTACTAACACTTAATATGCTAATCTGCTTAAGATAATTTAGTAAGTCCTCTCATCATCTTGCCCCTAATTTCTGTCATTTGGCCCCTCAATCCATGCCTGGATTTGTGTAGATGTCCTCTTGTAACCTTCCCCCCTCCCAACACACACACAAACTCTCACATGGTTTGCTTCTTAGACATGATTTCACATGCTTCCTTTACAGTGAAATCATGTGGTGTCATGATTCATATTGCAGATTGGATAGTCTTGTTGGCTTATTTGCTGCTGGTTGTCAGCCTAGTTCTACTAATGACCCATTTGGCCTACGAAGAATATCCTATGGTCTAGTAAGTACATGATTGATCCAAACTCTTTGAAGCTCTAGTTACATTTACATTAATCTAATACTGCTTTTCTTGTATAGGTCCAAATATTGGTCGAAAAGGATAAGAATCTGGATATGGAATATGCCTTGAGACTTGCTGCAGATGTTCAGCCTGTTGCTGTAGACGCCAGCACAATTAATGATGTACGAATGAAGAAACCTCAATACCTGTGTTCATATGGTTGCCTTTAGAAAACCCAATGATATAATTACATAAGCTCTTTGATTATGGTCTCTCTCATTTATCAGTCATTAGCTCTCTTAATCAATTGGTTTATATTGCCACTGCAGGTGCTTCTTTAATTTATTACCATTATCCTTTACATATGCAGTGTTGTTACCTTGCTCTGTTGTTGATAGTCATTATGACATCGAAAGGTGATAGTTGATTTTTTTTTCTTTTTCAGGTACATCAATTTGTTACTCGAAGAATAGAACAATTTTTGGTATGTAGAAGTTTTACATCAGTTAGTTCTCTCTCTCTCTCTCTCTCTCTCTCTATATATATATATATATATATTGATGAAGTGGTATTTAAGGCAGGAATGATATTGGTGCACTTAATATCATTCTACCATTTACAAAATTTTGGATGTTGTGCACATTGGCATGTTTATAGCTTGCTTAGTTGTACTTCTTTAATAGAAATGCAGAGAAATTAACAATAAATAAGCACCCAACCTATTAAGCAAGTAAAAAGCTAAAATAAATCTGGACCCAAAATTTAAGGTTGAGGGCAGAAATTAGAAGTTATCTTATGTGCAATGGATGAACAGTGTATATCTTTCCCCTAACCTCAGTCTAATCACTGCCTCAAAATATTATGTCAAGATTAGAAGAATTGTGTTGGACTGACCTCTTTTAAATGCTGGTATCTGATTTCCTAGTTGACTGGCTCCTGTATTTAAAAAGGTTGAGTTTTTGCTCTCTTTGTTTTTCATTTTTTGGTTGATACAGTCTAAGATTGCTACTTAAGGTTGTTCAATGATGGCCAAATTGCCCCTTTTTTGTTCTATAGGCTGAGATGCAATATTTTTTGAAGAATAGATGACACAACTTTACACTTATTGGCTTCATATTGGTTACAGGTTGATAAGGGAATAAATCTGGAAGTTGTTCGTTCTGTCCTAGCAGAGCGTGGAAATATGCCTTGTTTGGCCACAAAAACAGCATATAAAGTAAGCATCCTTATTTGTTACTCTATGTATAAGTTCTTAGGAGCTTGTTCCTTTTTTGGAAATTAATTACCTATTTAGGGGCAGCCATGGAATTTCTGTTATGAGTATATTGGGAAATCACTTAGAAAAGGAAATCTCTATTGTCCTTTTATTGTCAGATGGCCTATATGATATTCATGAATTTGTTTATTTAGGAGATCTTATTGATGAGAGAAAAATGTTGTGAAAATATGAATTAAGAATTTCTTTTCTAATCAATGTGGGGTGAACAAGGACAAAGACCCTTTTTTTTGTCATTTTTTAAGATTTGAATGGCACATTAGATTCTTTTTTGTCATGTGTAAATTATTATTTGTAGATGGAAGCTTTGTCAAAAGGCAAGCTCTTCCCAAAGGTTGTTGAGGCATATTCTCGTCCAACAAGAATTGTCTGTGGAAAGGATGTGGACACTGCTCTGCAGGTAAATTCTTTAATCTTTCCCCTTTATGAATTTAATAGGGTTCATACATGTGTAGTCCCTCAAATTATCCCCTTCAAGTGCTGTACCTGAATTTAATTCATGAATTATTCTTTCAGTATTCATTGATCAGAGACTATATTATATCACATTGAGTTCTTTCTATTGGACAACATACGTCAGAGTAGAAAATATTATTCTTTCAATATTCATTGATCAGAGACTATTATATCACCCTCAAGTTCTTTCTATTGGACAACATACAACAGAGTAGAAAATATTGAACTGGAATTTAAATTTGTCTCATTCATTGTTAAAGGTTGTACAGCCCTTTTTGTAAATGCAGTTCTCTAAGTTGTACTAATACTAAGCTAAGATAAATTGGAGTTAATTGTTAGCCATTCAATTCTTACTTGTCAGTGGTATGTAGACAGATTATTCCTGCTGTGTTTGACTATTTCATTCAAATTTTCAGATATCTAACAAGTTAATTGTGCTGGAATCTGTTTCTTCTAATTTCTCTGATACTTCCCATGGTCCAGGTCGAGAGTATTTGTTTACTCACATTCCAACATCCTCATTGTTATTTGTTAATTACTAAAAAAACTCATCAATCCAGATACAAAGACCTGATGGACATCATCTGTTAAACTATATCAGTAATGCTTCCTATAAAGAGCAACAACTGTATCGTTGATTTGACTTGAGCTAAATCTCTACTACAAAGTTCACTTTAGCACTTCTTATGCGTCATGATAATTAGTGTTGTATGCTGCATATATGGGGCGCATTGGATGATGCCCAACTAAAATTTGGTCTCAGTGAATTTTAATTTGTTGGTATGTAACTGTAAATGCTCTCTTCTGCTTTCATTTTAGGTTGGTTATATTTTCTTATTCCTTGACAAGGTCCCTTTTCCTTTACTTGGAATTTATAAGTCTTACTAGTGTTTTTGGTGTATTTATCTCATTGTTTCAGGTGGATGAGGCTGCATTTGAGACAGATGAAGAGAGAGCTTTATGGAGTTCTTTCTTGTCAATCAAAAACAAAATTCATCCTGGTATGTAATCGTAATTTTTACTGGAGATTTTGCTTTACGAGTTGTATTTTTAAATTAATTTAAATAACCTAACTCGCAACTTGCTTTAATAAATTTCTGTTTCCCCTTGCAGGTATTGAGGTTGATGATTTTGTTGAAATATCTTTGCAGTTACTACAGCCACTTGAGGACTTTTTCGATCATGTCTTTGTAATGGTGGTATGTGTCCTTATTATTCATTCAAATGATTATTCTCACAATGTTAGTTTTACATCTAGTGCCCACAATTGCGTCAAAAGATTTTGATAACTTGAAACTGATTTTAAAAGATATTTAAGAATTTGAAAAGTGGTGTCAGAATAAGAAATCTAAAATATTGAAAATTAGTAGATACCGATTTCGGTTGTATTGGTTCATATTTCTCAATGAGAAGCAATTTGTCTGCCAGGACAGGAATATTGACCCGTCATCTGTGTTGTTCATAAATTCCCAGTCTTGTCTGCCTACCTGGTTGGGTTTCATGGGTTTGACCTTAGTTGATGCATCATTTGTGTTGCTTCGATCCATATCGTTTTATCATGCCATTTGCATAATAAAAGCATTTGCAAATGCATTTTCAGCCTTTGAATTTTGAATGCGCTTATTTGTTTGTTTGTTTGTTTATTTTACTCAGTCCATTTACAGAGCTTGACCAATTAATTGTTTTTCGTGAATTTTATAGGAAATTCATTTCTCTCTCTTTCTTTTTATGACAATTCTGTTATTGCTGTACAATTGTATTTGCCTATTCAGGAAGAAGAAAAAATCAGGAAAAACAGGCTCGCACTACTCAAGAAAATTGCGAACCTTCCAAAAGGCATAGCAGACCTGTCACTTTTGCCTGGATTTTAAGCCAAGGCAAACCTCTTATTCATATAATTAATTTTTTTTTAAAAATAAAAAATAATGTGCGAGAATAAGTGAGAAAAATTAGATAGTTGACTTTGCTTGAGAATGTTTTAAATTATTCATTAGAAAATTTTGTAAAAGATGGTTATAAATATTTGTAATATTTGTTGTCAAGCAAATCGAGTTTGTAATATATACATTAAAAAGTGGACTTAATTCTTTACCAAACATTTCTCAACAAAAAGGTGATAGAGAATGAAGCCACAAATTACACTTTTTGTATTAGGAATTTTTTATAAATGCCCATTATTTTAATCGATTTTTTTTTTAACCATAGGTTAATTTTTATTAATTAAACAATGAATACAATTGTCTTTATTAATAAAATATAACAAAATATTTTGAAAACAAACGCACAAAATTGTTTTAAGTTCTTGTAAATCCATTTAAAAGAAAAATGCACTCTAACATTCATAATAACTAAATTCTAAGTTTTAAATTCTAAAAAAGGTAGATTTAAATTCTAGTAAATTCATCCAAAAAAATACACTCTAACATTTAGAATAACTAAATTTTAAGTTTTAAATTTAAATAAATAAATCCCTTTTTATTATTGTATATATAAGTAAAAATATCTATGATTTGTTTTTAAGTTTTACTTATTTTATTTTATAAATGTATTAGAATTTAAATATAGTCCCGGTTAAATTTTAAAGAAAAATAAGGTGATTATAAAAAAAAAAATTAGGTTCGATTTGAAAATTTTAGACGTGATTCACGCGCAAGAAAGGTCACGTGATACAATTTGCTTGGTGAGGATACTGAAGCACGCGTCTTTTGTGACTTTTACTTGCAAGTTTTCATATATACTTTTTTCATTTTTTTTTTGTTTCAAGTGTATTAGAGCTCTCCACTCATTATATATGACGATGAGATTGTGTAATTCAATTAGTTGCTATCACTTACTAATATAAAAGTGGTAGTTGCTATCACTTATCGATATAAAATGATTATAATAAAGTGGTTAATTTTTAATGGACATATGTGCATCATTTTTACATATGGGAGTTATAGGATTTAATGTTACATATAACGGAGATAATGATCTTATATTGATCTTAAAAAATATTGAATATTAATATTATTTTTAATTTTAATTAATTTCAATTTAAATTTCGTTGTATCAATAAACAAATTTTAAATCGCCTTATATTTTACGTTTGCAACTCTAATTGTATGACACATTATTTAAAAAAAATTTATAATTCATATATTTTGAAATCAAAATATTTGTCATTAGAGCTTTCTCACTTTTTTTAAAATATATAACAAGTGAGAGAGCTCTAATAATGTGTCAGGTGATGAAAAATGTTAAAGTTAACGCTTAAAGGGTAAAAATAAAAAATTACTATTTTGATCAAAATTCAATCAATGATCGATCAACATTAATTAATGTCGGTCAACGGTCACTCAATGTTAGTCAATTGTCACTCAATGCCGGTCAACAGTCAATAAACAAAGGTCAACGGTCAGTCACAGACAATCAACAATCGGTCAAAAATCACTCAATAGTCATTTATCAATAGTGGTCAATGACGGTTAGTGATCGCAGTCAATGAGATGGTCAATGCTGGTCAATACCTCTTTTTTTGAATTGTAAATTAAGAACAATATTCTTAATAAATTTTTAATCACATATAAATAAAAACTTTGAGTTCTTTAGTTGGTTAAAGTGTTTATTATTATATTAAATGTCAAATATTCAAATCTCACTTTGAATATTTGAATTTTAATTTTGTTTCAAAAATAAAAATTTTAAAATTATGGACGTCTATCCCTTTTCTCAAATTATAAAAATTTATATATCTTTTTTTCTAAATTATATTACCTTATAATATCAAAGTATGGTTGCAATAAAATAATAAATTATATAAGAAATATGATCATAAAAAAAATTTGTCAATGCATTTCTAGTATGATAAAATATTATACTTAACTTTAAATGTCAAGCATGAATTATTTGATTAAATTAATAAAATATATTAATAATATAATTAATTACTTTTCAACAAAAAAAAATAGATAAATTAATTAGTTGTTATTTATGTTAACAAATAAATTAAATATTTATTATTTATTTGTTAATGGGTCATTTATAAAAAAATTCGATTAAATAAATTACATAAATAATTATTTATTTTAATTAAAATTTTAAAAAAATTAAACTACGTTTAAGACGCGCCAAGCATGCAAAACTTGAAGCACTTACAATCATCACTTTTTTAAAAATTTTATTTTTGATCGAATTATTTTTGTTCAAAAAACTTTATTTTTGACCAAATTTGTTCTATTTCCGCCTATTTCTATCCCATTTAAAATATAAGTTATTAATCATTTATTTATTTTACTCACAATTTAATTATTTTAACTTAATTTATAATATAAACTACAAATTACATCTAAAATTTAAAAAATTTAACAATTATCAACTATCTTTTAAATTTAAAATTAACCATCATGTTTTTATATGTCAATTTATACAATATAAATTTTAAAAATATGAATTTACACAATGTAATGTTTTTAAAAGAGAGAGAGTGTTGGATTCATGTATTCAATGAAGAGGAAAAAAGTAAGATAAGAATATAACTGTCTATTTTTAATTTTTTTTATTATAATTTTACATTTATAACTAAAAAAATGAGTTAAAATAATAGATCATTTACGAAAAATTATATTTTGCATTCAAGCAAAAAAGAAGAAAAAAAAAGAAAAAAAGAAAGCAAGATGCAAATTATTCTGTGCATAACTATGGAAGCAAACGAAAGAATGTGCGATGCGTCAAGTCACCATCTTCGTACGCAAGTTGACAAATTCTATATATTTATAACGACGATGCCAGAATTGTACCCTTCTTAAAAAAAAAAAATACACCGAAATCTAACGGGTTAAACGAAGCCACGTGGCAAGAGAATCTATCCTTCAACTCGGGGACAGACAGGACGCTCTTGGAGATGAGCCCAAAACCTTTCCAATCTAAGATGGCATAATCCGTAATAACCACAAAAGCCAGCCCCCAAATTATATATCCGAAGACCCTCACTTGCTTTTAGCAAAACACTTGAGCACATAAATAAAAAAAAGAAAAGGAAAATCAATAAAATAATCGACAGCACAACACACGAGCTTGCTTAGAGCAACAACCAGCGGCAATAAATTGAGCGTATCAGATTAGGTCGTCTCACTCTCGTACTTACTACTCTTGTTGCGGCTAGGGTTTCTCTCTGTCTTTCCTAAAACTCTCTTGTAGTTTCGCTTTTGTTTATAACAGATCTAATACTTTTAAGACACGGGTAAAAGCACGCACACATCCATGGAAGAGGTTTTGTTAAGCTAGGGTTTTCGTGGTCGCCCTTTTTAAGCGGGTGAGTTGGGGGGAGTTTCTCTCTTACAAAGTTGGGGAGTTTGGGGTTTTTGTTGCGTGGTGGTTTTCATCCTGAGTGAGATATCGATCAACAATGGCGACCATAAACCCCTTTGATTTGTTGGGTGACGATGATAACGAGGACCCTTCACAGCTGATTGCCGCTCAGCAGCAGCCGAAGGTCGCCGCTGCGCTTCCGAAGAAGGGCGCCGCCCAGCCACCCGCCTCTCAAGCCAAGCAGCAGCCCACCTCTCAGGCTAAGCCGGCTATGCTTCCTACCAAGCCTATCCCTCCGGCTCAGGCTGGTGAGCTTTTTCATGTTCTCAACTGCCTCTTTATCCGCTTTCATATTCGGATATTACATATTTGTGTACTAAAAGTTCGTGTGATGCGATTGTTAATTGTGGTTTAATTGAAATCTAGAGATTTGTACTGGTTCCTCGTGCCTTTTAAAAGCTATATTAATTTTAGTTTATTTGATATGAATTCTTGTTTATTGAGAAATTAATGCTTCACTATCTGGTCGGTGTGGATTTGATCGATTCCCATTAGACTCGTTCCCTTGAAGCTAGATAAAGTGTGTTGCTTTTTCAAATCTCTCCTTCAACTCTGCTGCTTGTTGCTTTTTGGAGAACACTGGAGCAACTACAAATATTAACCTTATGATTTTTATTGGTTGTTCTGGAAGGCAATGCAAGTGGGGGTTTATTGAGCAAACTGTGATGAGCCTACAGACCTGTAATGATTTGCGAATATGATCTCAACTCTTTAAGAACATCTAAGGGACTGAGTTTCTTAATAAACTCATAATTAATGTATCTATTTACAGTTTGTCTTTTTGCTTACACTAAATGCTGAAGCCTAAAAAACTGATCTCGTTGCCATTTGGTGTCATAATTATACTGTACTGATGTCAAAGAGCTCAATTTTTATAGCATTTTAAGTTCATCCTGATAATGATCTTCTGTGACCTTATACTTATTGTTTTGTGTATTTTAATTCTTACAATGACTTTTGATGTGCAGTGAGGGAAGCCAGGAATGAAGCTGGTCGTGGGGGAGGTCGTGGAGGTGGACGTGGTTATGGGGGCCGTGGTCGTGGTGCTGCTGCGGGTGGATCTAGGCGTGACTCTGTCAATGACGAAAACTCACACAATAACAGTGGAGTGCCCACTGGTCAGGGTGCTCTTGAAGATGGAGAGGCTGGGAAGACCTCTGAAAGACATGGGTATGGTGGACCTCGTGGTCCTTATCGTGGTGGCGGTCGTCGTGGTGGTTTCAGCAATGGTGAAGCTGGTGATGGAGAACGTCCTCGTAGGGTGTTCGAACGCCGCAGTGGGACCGGGCGCGGGTGAATATACATTTTTGGTGGTTCATTTTGTACATCCTGCAGTCTCAAGTTTATTTTGTATTTACAATTTCTGCCTGGCTTTATTCTCTGTGCAGAAATGAATTCAAACGTGAAGGGGCTGGTCGTGGAAATTGGGGTACCCCAACGGATGAACTTTCACAGTGAGTATATTTTCCTTAATGTATAATACACATCATCAATATTCTATAGTTGCTTTATATGTCTTAATTATGTTTTTCATGCTGAGCAGAAGAAGTACTTTGCTCTCATTACTTATCATCTCCTTATAATTTTGCTGTACTTAGGGTGACTGAAGAAGTCGTCAATGAAGGCGAGAAGGATTTGGTTGAAGAGAAGCCTGCAGTAGAGGAAGATGCTACAGAAAGCAACAAGGAGAACCCCACTGGTGAATCAGTAGAAAAAGAACCCGAGGAAAAGGTGCAGTATTCATCATATAGTTTTATGTTATACCTAGAAAACTGTAAGGACAAGACTGAACATTTCAGTCTCATTTCATAACTATTGTGTTTAGTGAGATAACATTGCACCTTACAATTGTTTCTTGCTGAAAAGGAAATGACTCTCGAGGAGTATGAGAAAGTATTGGAGGAGAAAAGGAAAGCCCTGCAGGCTCTTAAGACTGAGGAAAGAAAGGTGGACACTAAGGAGTTTGCGTCCATGCAGCAGCTCTCCAGCAAGAAGGGCAATGATGATGTCTTCATTAAATTGGTGAGACCTTTTGATGCTCACTGGAGATTTATCATTAATCGTTGTTCTTATAAAGGCATCATCAAATTTTATCGTCCATCTTTTCTTTTTTATTCCTAAAGGGCTCTGATAAGGATAAGAGGAAAGAGGCTGCTGAAAAGGAAGAGAAAGCAAAGAAGGTAAATTACTTGCTCCTCAAAGTCTGCATAATTTGTAGGCCGCTTCTGGTTGTTTTTCATTCATCAAATTCTTTTTTCCTGCTTAACCTTTGTGAAAGTATGATCAATATCTTTTTGTTTAGCAAGTGCTAAAAGCATGCATACTTTGTAGAAGTATTTATGGTTGTTTCATCTGTCAGCCTTTGTCATTTCAAACTATCTTCGGTTTCTTTCTTTTTTACATGCCTGGTTGTGTGAACTCCCTCCTGACTTGGTGCTGTGGTTCTAGGCTGTCAGCATTAATGAATTCTTGAAGCCAGCTGAAGGGGAAAGATATTACAATCCTGGTGGTCGTGGCCGTGGCCGTGGCCGTGGTTCAAGAGGGGGATATGGTGGAGGCAGTGGAATGAGTAATGTTTCAGCCCCTGCTATTGAAGACCCTGGCCAATTCCCTACCTTGGGGGCTAAGTGAGATTTCTCTAGGACCCCATTTACAAGCTCTCTGGTTTTGCAAATTTTGGGTTCTAAGTCGCAATCTTGGACAGGAAATTGAGTAGAATAATGTGGTTTCCTGTATGATCTCTTTAATTTTATGCATTATAGTGTATATTTTAGGGAGTCTCTTCATGTTTTCCCATGTAGTCTTGGTATGCTATTAGTTTTAACTGTTTTGAGAATTCAGGGCATATGCGACAATTTATTTATGATTAGAAATTATCTTTTTTTTTTTCTTTTTTCAGTTTTGACAATTTAATGACTAGAAACTGCCCTTTATACACTCTTTTCTTTTGAAATTACTTTCATGTGGTTTCATTTTCTCCACGCTTCAATTTTTTCCTGCCATTGTAATGATGAATTACTTAGAAAATGGTTTTTTTTTCTTACCTTTTGAAGTAGCTTCTCAACTTCGAGTAGTTTTGATTTCGTAGCAGCATGTAGCGAGGACTGGTTTCCCAAACCGTTGATTAAATTCCTGTACAATATTTTGCTCTCAAGAGTGTGAAGCTGGAGAAAAACTTTGGGTGGAATAATAGGGTGTATTTGTTTCGAAATTAATTAATTGTGTCTATGTTTAAAATGATAATAGAAGAAGAAAAGTTATAACAAGTGTTATGTTTTTAGGGGATGGGTTTTAATAGAATAAATTTCTCTCACAAACATGTTGTATGATAGAGCTCTTTGCAAAGTAGTTTTTACCCTCGAACCTGTAGCGTCGATTGGGTGGCGACTCCTAAACCCTAACCCTTTCTTTTGGCGAAGAAAATTTAAAAGATATTTGA
Source organism: Ailanthus altissimus (assembly GCA_946807835.1). Taxonomy (NCBI): domain Eukaryota; kingdom Viridiplantae; phylum Streptophyta; class Magnoliopsida; order Sapindales; family Simaroubaceae; genus Ailanthus; species Ailanthus altissimus. Next base: position 36,652,465 of record OX327684.1, read on the forward strand.
TCGGCAGTCGGATCGCGTCGTTCTTATCTCATTAGATTGGATACGAGTGGTTTAGTCTTTCCTCGTTGTAGTTGGTGTAGGAGTAGCACCGACAGCACGATTTGATAATAGAAAAGAAAAAATTTCTGATGAAGAAATTTTGGAAGATATTTCAAATTCAACGTTTTTTTTTTTATTTTAAAGTTAAATGCTAAGGCATTAAGTTGCAGATCCAAGTTGCAGATCCAGGTGTGGGCCGAAGTTCACTGACTACCTCTCGTTTTTTGCACCTTTCCCTTTCCACGCAGACGAGGTTTCTATCATCTGTGATCTAGGGACCCCATTTGTCTGGGGTTCAAACCATGAGCCCGGGATTTATCATTTCTACGCATATAGAATATCTTTGGCTGATAATATAATTCTCGTCGTCACTCATTTTGTAAAAGTTTTATCAACCGGTTATTAAGCAGACAGAATGATTTTAAATTATTAAAAAATTATACATGGCAGAACAGGATAGCTATTAAAAACAATGGGGATAAACCATAAAGCTGTCTACAAATTTAAGAACTAAAACCATGTGTTTGTATTTTCTTTATAGGCTTGCCATTCAGATGCTCCCTTCAGTGATGTAGTCAGTTACAAATCCGAATGGCAAGGTTCATAATTGAGCACTCAAAATACTGCAAATGATAAAAAAATAAATGAAAAATAAACTTGACCCATTTATTGGTTCAGTTTCCAGCACCCACAGTTTAATAAACAGCGTATTTATTTGCAGAATTCAAACGATAAGCCTCGAAGGCCAATATTCAAAATAAAGAATACTAACATTTAATTAGCATTTCTACTTTGTACAGACCTTCCACAAACAAGTGTGTAGAAAAGAATGGACCCTCAGTGAGTATCGGTCCTATTTTGACGAACTTGGTCCACAAGAGACAGTTTTCTGTCTGAAGTGATTAAAGAAAAGTAACCTTACAAGCCATTTGGACCAGAAAACAAGAACAAACAGACCATACTAATACAGTGTTACTTAAGAAGAGCAGCAACCACTCTTCTGTGCAACAGGCTGCCCTCGGATATTTACGGTTGGAGGCCTTGCGTTGTTCATGGCTGGTTGGCTCGCCATCCTGCATTTAATGATAAACTTAAAAGTCAATAGCGCAAATGCATAAAGTAACCAATATTTTTATAAGGGATCAAGTATGTATTTACAAATGTATCTTTATAAGAAAAGGATCAGGGATTTATATAAATTTAAAGTATGTGTATAATGCCGGGTGGCTTGGCAGCTCAATTCCATGTTGAACACTGAAAAAAAATCTGTAATAAAACTGCTTGATCTCATAACTTGAAAAGCCCACAAGTTTGGATTTTCACACATTAGTTATAGCTCGTGACCTCAATGTATTTGCTAACCTATTTGATGAATAGATTTTGACATGTGACATTAAGTAGAGGTTTTCTTTTAACCCTTTTAGGGTAATCTGACTACTTCAGAAGCTCATAATCTATGGAATATTCTACATAGAGCCTTCTCCAGATCTTACAAACAAGTTGCCTGATAATGGCAAAATTGAAAAGGCAGTGTCATCTCTCTAATTACTTCTAGACAATCTCGGCATCTGTATTTACTTTATCTAATTGATGTCTAATATAGATAACAAATTTGCATCAGTACCTATCCTTGATTGAAGCAGCCATGGCCATGAAAGCCTGTTCCACATTGGTAGAATCTTTTGCACTGGTTTCCATAAAAGGGATTCCAATTTCATCTGCAAATGCCTGATAACGGAGAGGGGGAGAAGGTTCAAAAGAATTTCAAACCATTAATATTTTATTAGCAAACTTTAACTTGATCATATAACATATGCCTTGAACCTTGTTAAGGAAAAAAGAAAGGAACATCTCAATGTAGGGAAGAAGCTAATACCTTGGCTGTTTCATATGAAACAACTTTATTTGCAGTGAGATCACACTTGTTTCCAACCAGAAGCTTGTTGACATTATCACTAGCATAGCGATCAATTTCATTCAACCACTGCTTGACATTATTGAAGCTCTCTTGGTCCGTCACATCGTAAACAATCTAACAAAGAACCCACCCAATAGGAAAACTCATTGTAAGAAAACCAAAAAGGGGTCAAAAATTAACTGCAATAGTGAAGTTGTAAGAAAGAATGAGATCACCCACTATGATACCATGTGCCCCACGGTAGTAGCTGCTGGTGATTGTCCTAAATCGTTCTTGGCCAGCAGTGTCCCACTGCACATCAAACAAATGGTAAACCAACTACTTTGTAAATCATTGAGAAACAATAGCTCAGGAAAAAGGTGTACTCAACTTAAATCTAGCAACAAAGTATTGTATTAGATAACATCAAATAGAATCCACCGGGCAAACAATGTCATACAATTTGAAGTTTAATGGTCTTCCCATCTTGTTCCACGGTGCGTATTTTCTACCCAAAACAGTACAAAACATTAGTATCGGTGGTTTATACACTTTCGTCAATGCAGAGTCAAATTAAACACAGGCAATTTTAACTTACAAAATCAACTCCAATGGTGCTGATGTAACTCTCAATATATGAATCATCCTGGATCAAAAGTTAATAAAGAATTGAGAAATCATCAAATGTCATGAGTTACAAACAACAAGCAAGAAACATACAGCAAATCTCAGGAGAAGACAGGATTTGCCAACGCCAGAATCTCCAATAAGCAGGAGCTTAAACAGATAGTCACTGCAGAAGAACAAGGAGAAAAATTAACTGTAGGTTGCAAAACAATGAAATGTACATCCAAAACCTATAATATCCACACACTCATCCCCCAAGTGTAAAACAAGACATCCCATGATTTTATCATTGGGAGACAACATCATTCTGTAAATCTTGTTCAGGAAGATTTTACTACTTGAGATCTTTTTAGCTAAGTGCGAAAACTTTCAAGCGAGAGTATGTCGCATCAAATTCCTAAGCAGTTAGGAACAATTTACTTTCAATTAAATTAACAACTAAAACAAACTATCAACTTTGGGCAGGAGGCAGTCAATTGAAATCATCTATAACACAATGATAAGCAAATACTTGTCGAGTTCAACTAATTAGGTGTAATGGAGGGTAGAACAAACATTATTGTCGAATATGACGAGGCAATAGATCTGTAATAGATAGTAAGTACATATTCACAAATATACAAGCTACAAAAGAAGTTATGGAACCCAAAAATTCAAATAAGGGCATTCATTGAAATTAAACATTTGCATTAAAATTTCCTTCGCACGGAAACTAAACAGTAAAAATTAAAAACGATACCGAAGATCCGAACAAGAAAATTCTGCAAACGGAGTCGATGATTCGCAAAAGGTGCAGATAAATCAATTCACGAGAATCATCATCTTAAATCACAATCAGCGGATCTAAAATCTATCATTAATTTGATGATCTTCATACTTAAAACTTCTCATATCGTAATAGAAACCTTAAAAGGACGTAACACAACAAGACAAGAAATACATGATATGAACATACTGTTATTTAAAGTTCAAGCGTGGAGAGGAACTTACTACTCGGGATTCATCGTCGTTGAGTGAGCGGGGATAGAGAAGCTGAGAGGATAAACGAAATCCGATGAAATCTCCGGCGAGATCTGGGATATTTATTGAAGTTTCGCCGGAAAAATATTAAATGTCAACTGAAATAAGAAGATAAGACAAAGTGATTGAAACGACGAGTAAATAAAAATATCACTTATTAATTATTATATCAAATAAGGAGATTTTATCATTGAAGAATATTCGATTTTTTATTTTTTGGGGCAGCCTTAATGGGCTGGGCCCAATAATGACGAACTCGGGAACGTATTGGACTCGCTGCAATTGGGCTGATGAAGGCCTAAAAAATAGCCCAACACAAGTGGACTGAATTGTTTGGTGAAGTTAACTTTTATCGCATCTGTCCTTTTAGTTTGTTTTAGGTTTTTCTTTATGTTTCCGACCAGCTTGTTTCGCCGGCCGATCTGCAGTGTTCTTTGGCTTTGTTGTCTATCGAGTCTCAACTGCCAGTTTCCATGCTTCCTTAGTTCCTGTCGTGTTTCTCCGACCTTATTGCACCAAATCGACTATTGCAGAGTTCATACAGCCACCACAGAGGTTCATTAATGATCTCTATTCGGCTAGTTTTCCTGGTTATTGTGGGCCTATCTAGTGCACAAATCCATCAAGGTGCAGAGTCAGTGTTGTGCCCACTGACCATCAATCCAAATCTTGTCAAATTATGCCGATGTCTCGTCGAAGAGCCGCTGCCGCGATGCACAATAATCCCCTTAACCAGTCGTCGTCCTTCTTCATAGCAAGGTCAGTAGTCACTAGCCATTTTTGGCATTTGGAGATACTGTTCCAAGACACCAAACCCTTGTTGGCCAACGGTGCTTGACAGGATCTACTTGGTGGTGGTTGTACATGGTGTTGTTGATTGTTTTTAGATATGTATTAGATTGTTTTGATTATTTATAGTAGTATGTGTATTTTTTTCCCTCATGTGTGAGTTGTTTTAATTTGCACCCTGATTATCAGGGTTATTGTTCTCCTTTTTTGGGAAAGGTTTCCCAATCGAAAATACTTTTATTTTCTTTGGTTGTAAGGGGTTGGGATCGAGCATTCATCGCAAATATATTATTAGATCCCGTTAATTTTTTTAATTAATTATTAGAAGTTCCTAATGATGTATCTTTACTGCTTTTTTTAATATATTTTATGATATTTTAAAAAAAATGTACATTTTTCAAATTTTCTTTTATTCTTTATAAAGCAATCATTCACTATTTAGTCTCGTTAGATATGTTTTTAGTAATAATTTTATACTTTTACCTAAGGAAAAAAGACATTTGTTGTTCCTTGAATTGACCTATTATCTAAATTTATTTTCTTTATTTTAAAATACTCAATTTTATCTTAATCTATTAGGCCACTGTCGTTTAAGTTGATGATTGAATGAAAAAAATTATAATTCAACAAGAAGAGAAAAATACATGTTGATCAAGTGTTAAATAATCATTAGTAATTAATTAAATAAAAAATTAAAAATAAGTCTCTATTACTATCGTCAGTCACTTTTTTCAGCCGTCATCAGCCTCTATGGATAAAAATAATCAAAGTTTATATTATTGAAATTCATTTTTTCTAATCTAAAAAATAGTGAAATTATTTGGACAAAAAAAAAATCAAAAGGCGACCAAAAATAAAGAAAGAGGAGAGTAGCCACCATCGCACTGTCATTACCATTGGATAGATCTGGTGCTAATCTATTTATTAGTGGCGCTACAAGTCACTACCCTACCATTAATGACCACTACCATCCTACATTGGGGAGGTTTAATGATGGCATGGTGATGATCACCGCCCACTCCCCTAATTTTTTGTTGTCTTTTGGTTTTTTTTTTTTTAAATAAAAATAAATTTATTATTGTGTAGATCAAGAATAATAAAATCTAGTAATATAAGTTCTTATCATTTTGTTGTTTAAGGATGGTGGCAACTGATGAAGGCTTTTTTATTTTTAAATTTTTTTATGTTTTTAATAATTTTTTAAAAATAAATATTAAAATTTAATCTTATCTTAGTGTGTCACATGTCATTTTTATTAATGACCAATCATTGATTGACATGTGGACATAAAAGACGTGATCAAACAATCAGTAATTGACATATGAATTTTAACAAAGGCAAAAATGTCATTGTATAGTAAAATAAACTTTTTCATCAAATTTAACAGTACTAGCTTAATGGACTATACAAAAAATAAATATTTTAAAACAATAAGAAAAAATTTGGAAAATAAATTAAATTTGAGGGACAAAAATAAACAAAATTATCACTACTTTTTAAGAAATAAAGAGTGGTAATGACCATAATATCATAGCAAGCGAAAATTTTCTTATTTATACTTTGGGATGAATGTCATATTTATAGACCATGATTTAATATTTGGTATTGTGTTGATTTATAAGATTTTTAAATTTATTTGGAGGACTAAATTAAAATATTATGAAAAGATTAAGGATTAGTTTGAGAAAAGAGAGAAGAATAAGAAGAAGAAGTGAGAATTGGAGCTTTAAACTTTAAAAGCTATATCATAATCACTCTCTAATTTTTTATATTAATTATGTAATTTTTGTTTAGTTTTGATTTCTGAAAACATGTCGATTTGAGAATTTGATGAGATATACTTAGAGTTGATAATGATTATATGAACAAGATAAGGAATCATAAATGATTTGGAAATATTTTTCATGATAATACATTAGTCCAAAAATGTTATAAATTTATGTGGTTGGATTTTGGCTCTATAGTTTAAAATTATGAAACATATGCATGTTTATGACCATTTAGAACTTTGAATTGTTTGCAAATTTCATAAATTGGATTTTTAGTAATTTAATAAAAATAACCATAAAATTATGAGAATCTTCTATTTCTGCAATATGATCAAATGACAAATTAAGTTTGATCTATCAAATGATTTTATAAAATTATATATATTTTTAAAAATAATACATACAAAATTCATAATTTCTCTCACTATTTTTAAAATTTTATGATTTTCTAAATTAGGTGACCCTAGTGCAGGAATTTGTTGACAAATTCTGAATATTTAAAATAAAATTCATTTTCAAATACTTTCTTGGTGAATTTAGCCTTAAATGAATTGGTATGGAATAAAATATGTGTCACGAATAATTCTTATACAGTTTTATAATTTTTGAATAAGTATGTGAGTGTATAAAATTCGGATACTAAAAATTGTTATGTGAATGTTCTGATTTGGTCAAGTTATGAACTTAGTTTTAAGAGTGATTTGATATGTATTTTGAAAGAGATAAATATTGATGTCTTTTATATAAACATTGTTAGATGTATGAGAAAATTTGGTTGAATACTAGTGGGTATAATTGACAAATTTTTAGGAAATCTTACTGTCACGCCCCAGACCCAAAAGATCTGACACACGACATCACTTACATTCATTCAATAATACTTAAGCATTTATTTTAATTTCTTTCAGAATTATAGCAATTGAATTATGACTGGGACAATTAGTAAACCAGAGATACGCAGAGTTTTCTCAGAGATTAACACTCTACTACGTCACCAGTAGCAACTTTGTTATCGGAAGCCCAGAATATATTCATTGCAAATTCTTACTTAAAATCAATCCATTACTACATTTGGTGAAACTTAAACTAAATCCAACCACACAATAAAATAATACATAGGTATTTATTCACTAGGGACAAATCAAATATCTTATCCCACGTGTCCCCAAATAAAACACTTAGCAACCTAACAACTTAGGGAACCCAAGGAACAGCAGAAGCCTTGCCAAATCCGCTATGCACACATGTACCTTATTTACCTGAAATCACCATAAACTATAATGAGTATAAAACTCAGTAAGCATACTAGTTTTTCATATATCAAATACAAATACATATATATACACGATGCATATGTATGATATGCTGTGATCAATCAAAATCATAATCTTATCAAATCACATATCATGTAAGCGCTTACACATTCTTTCAAAACACATAATAGGAATACCATCACTCAACTACTACTTAGTAGGACTTACATATCACATATCACATAATGAGCCAAATGTCACTCGTAGGTGACATACCGTATGAGAGGAATAGTACAAGTGAGGTCTTTAAATCACACATATATAACGCTTATGCCCGAAGGTAAAAGCCAAACCCTCACCCTGATCATCGGTGAGTCCTCTCACATGTACCAATACGCCACCACACGAATGTGATGACTCACACTTCCTTTAGGTACCAATAGGATCCTCCCTACATACGGAACACATAACATATACCAATCCCGAAGGAAAGGCCACACATAAAGGCTCCACAAATCACATAAAATGCCTACTAAGTTAACAGTGAGTTCAAGTACCCTCAAATCACAAAATATTTCTCATGGACATATTACACTTCAAAAGCTTTCTTTGTTAAACGCATCTTATTTTGGAAAGCTCACTTTCAAAAACACATGTATGTCCATGCTCAATGTCAATGCTCACATTCATAAACATATATTCACATTTCATATCAAAATATACTTTGACATATCATAAACATATTCTTAACCCCATTTACAAAATCATACAAAACAATTATTATGTTTATTGTGATTCCAGTAGTAAGTCTAGTATACTTACCTCTTAACACTTTCAGCTACAAGGCTTAAATCTCCTTAACCTATTAATGGAGATTAATCCTTTCATAAGCCTCACAATTCACACAAAATACTTTAAATAGCTTACAAAATTATACACAATGCATTTATCACATCAAATTGGTCTAAATATTTGGTTTCTCAAAACCTGTCATTCTGACCACTTACACTTGACAAAAATTTTTAATACATCAAATGATGTCCAATTACTCCAAAATCAGAATATACCATTCTTGACTCATATATCCTTCTTATATATTAATATTATATCAAATTTCCTACACAATCCATTCCATACACACCATCGAATCCAAACTACAAACCTGACAGGATCAAGATACTTACTGAACAGTATTCAATCTCTCAATTTTATAAAATCATATACTAACTCAAAAATTATAAAAATACCACATAATTACTCTTAACACATATCTCAGTTCATGATAAATATTTCACTTCCAAATCACTGCCAAAAGTATTTTAAAACTATTTTATTCTATAACTTTAAAAATCTGTTAATAAAATATTACAATGAGCTGATACACTTTAGAAATTCATAACACTTCAACCACATTGATCTAAATTCTCAATTCAGAGTATATCATATTAGACATATAAACTTATCATATTCCACAAATTCATAATTTTTGAAGATCATTCAGTAGGACAAAAATTATTTTTCACTGTACTATACTGTTTACACAGGAAATTTCCAGAATTTCAGGGTCATTTTGGTAAATTCACTATAAATTCAATTTCCAGAATTTTCAATTGATTCAAAGTCTCAGATGATCCTTAACATGTCTAACTTCATATACTCAAAATTCAAAACCAGAATCGAATCACAACAATTTATAAAATTCCTAGATCAAGAGGTTATCCAGCAGAAATTCCATAATTCATCATGATTTATCAAACTATCTTATAGATCATCATCAATTCTCATATGATCTTACGAAATACACAACAAATCCTCAATTATACATATTTTCAGAAATCAAAACTTAAAGGAATTAACTTAATTAATACCAATAAATTGAGAAATACGTATGATATACCTCTTGAAATTCAAAATTCCAATTTCTTCTTCTTCTCCTCTTTCTCTCTCCTCTATTTCTCTCTTCTCTCTCTTAAAATGGGTAGTTCGACCTAAAAATGGTAAATTAGGGTTTAAAAGTGTATTTTTATACTAAGAGGCTAATTTTTGGTATTTATGAATTTGCCCCCAAAACTTTCAAAGTATAACAATTTGGTCCCTAAAATAAATCTAAAGTCATACAAATAAACCCAATACTAATCGTATATCCTTAACCTATAAAATATTACTAATAACAATATATAATTCAAGTATTATCAACATACAAATAAAATACGTATATTTATACATATATAAATACTTATTTTTACCAGTCGCGGATACTGGTTACTACAATTCTCCCCTCCTTATAAGAATTTCGTCCTCGAAATTCATGACTTAAGCAAACATATGGGGATACTTAGATTCCATTTCTTATTCTCATTCCCAAGTTTCCTTTTCAACAATATGGTTTATTCATAAAACATTTACAAAGCAATCTTCCTTGTATATAGGATTTGCTCATTGTGGTCCAAAATCCTGATAAACAGTCATTCATATGTTCAATTATCTCTAAGTTGGCTCATAACTTAGCATATGAGAGAAGTACGAAATATTCATCCATAAAATAAACACATAACACACATTATGAACTTATAAAATATATACACACATATTTTTATTTTTTTCTCTCATTCATTTAATATTTAATGGCATCTATACACGATAAATCATAATTTCTGACCGTGCAAATTCAATTTGTTCACGTATGGGCCCCACCCATCAATATCAGCCAATCACCTGCCGTGCAATAGTATATGGCGAATAAAAGTCAGCCGTTAGATTATCATTATCCACGGGAGTTAAATAAGAAAGAAAAGAAAATCAAAACTCGTCTTTCTTCTGGAAAGTCTCTTCTAGAACTGAGTGTGAGAAGCGGCTACTCGAACGAGCTCTAACAAAGGGGATTTGAAAAACAGAGCGGAAATAGATTATCTGTAAATGCAGACGGAGAGTGTTTTAATTATCTGTAAGTGGTCCTTCTACTTGGATTTTTTTTTTCTTCTGTAAAGAACTAGCTGATTCAATTGAATCTTGTTATTTTTTATTGAACATTTTATCATTATTATTATTTATTTCAATAAACTTGCATTTCATTGCACATTTGAATCTGATTTTTGTGGGAATGATTTCGGGCCGTTGGTTGATTGTGATCCTTTGCGTGGTTGGAATAAAATTTATTTTAGTTGCTTTTTCTATCAGAATCAGTTTCTAAACTGTGTTTTCTTTGATGAGAATTAGTTGGTGTAAGAGAAAAAAATAATAATAAAAGATGCAAAATAATCGTTTTTTACCAAAGCAAAATGAAAAATAAAAGTAATAATAAAAGATGCTATCAAAGTGTAAATGGAGTAAACAATGTATATTAGCTACCCATAGAAGAAATTTTGTTGTATCCGAATAATAATAGGTAACCTCCTCATCATTGGAATGTTTAATTGAAGAGAAGTCAGGATTGAGAAATAAATTATGATGATCCCAAATAAAGTTAAGTCAGTAGATCTTTTATTCCTAGGATTGGTTATAAGACAGTTGTTTATTATTGAATAATAAGGAAATATGAGATCAAGAGAGCTTGACGTTTCTCACACCACAACATGACCAAGTTTGATGAAAACAAACAGTCTTTGTTTTACCTTGATGAAGCTATTAAAGTCTGATTTTGAAATTTGGGCTTTTAATTCCAACTTGAAGGCCTCAATTTGATACATGCACCTTACGATTCATTGTACCAAAAGAAAATTCTTAGATATACTCTATGCAAGGCACTTGACGCTTCCAAGGGTGTAAATGCTTTACGATTGAATTGCTGGTTGTCTTTACCTATAAATCCTTTTGAATGGACTTGATGTTCTTTTCACATACTAATTTGTAAGATAATTAAGTAGAGATCTTCTGGAACAATGAGCATTATAAGTAATCCTTAAAATGATGGTCATGAGATTCTATGACTGTGCAGAATGTACATCTGGAATGAGTATTTACTTCATTCTATGGTTTTTACTTGACCTATATGTTATTAATTTTTCAACATCCTTTCATCACTAGATAGTTTTGGCCAAATAATATGTTTTCCTTATTGCTTGTTAATTTCTATGGAATTATTTTGGAAATTGCTTCTAAAACTTATTAATAACAGGCTAAACAGGAAGGGGGAATAAAGAAAGGAAATGAAGAAGATTAGGGTTTTCAGAGGTTTACTTATGGGTTAGACTTCATATAGCCTTACGCATGTTTAAGCCGAGCCACAGCTTATGGCCCAACAGCCCAAATTGGGTGCTCTTTATTGTTACATTAGACCAATTATGTGGCCCTCTTACTAGATGCCATAGCTCCAAAGTCCTACCATGGCCTTGGGGCTTGTAGATACAAGCACAAATCCTGTATTAAATGGATGACATTTATTTATTTTATCTACAAGGAAATACCAGCATGAAGTTGGTTATGTTATTTTGCAGTGAATAAAAAAGTATTAAATACCAGATATTCTGCTACTTTTCATTGCTTTCATGATTAGATTGGAGTCAGCTGCCACGTCGGGAGAAGAAAAAGATAAAGAATTATTCTTATATTCTGCATTATTTCCAACCAACTACACATACTATTAAAGTTGTAACATGCATGCATATAAAACTTACTAGGTTCTGAAACTAAAGCCACAAGCATACTACATTAAACAAAAAGGAAAGAGTTTAACTGAAACCCACTGGAGCTTCTTTCATGGATTTATCTTCAGTGTATCAATGAACCTTCCCTTTGTGAAATCATTACTTGAGATGTAGTCAAGGAATTCTCTGAAACTAAACTTCTTGTAGGACTCTGGATGCTGTTCATCCACGAGCTTTGGTGCCGGTCCTATCTTTTTGTCTAAATATAGGCTGTGAAGAGTTGCTATTGAAAGCCGCTGCTTCTCTTTGGTAAGAGTTACTCTGTGGATAACGCTCTTATATTGCCCATTGCTCATTACTTCTCTCTGATCTCCCAACTGAACTATTAAAGCTCCTTCAACTACTGGAACAGATAGCCAATTCTTGTTTTGGTCCATGAGCTGAAGCCCTGGGAAGCTCTGGAGTAGGATGGTCCATGACCTAATGCCAGATCTGGTTCAGGGCATGCAGGGTAGCAATTTACAGCCATTACTTGCGAGCCTTCTTCAATTTCCTCTTGTAAGTAATTGAGGTCTAACCCTAAGCTTTCTAACACAATTTCCATAAGTTGTTTTTGTAGCAGTTGCACTGCCTTGGCATAGTTTCCCATCTTCTCTCTAAGAAACAGGAAATAGGTTTAGAAGTCACGCTGATGAATGGTTAGGTTGTAATTGCAAATTACATAAGAAAGTATGATTTCCTTTATTTATTTATAATTGTTTTTATATATTTCCATTGAAAGAGAAGACATCAATGCAGTATTAAAGTATTTAAGTCCATGAAGAATCATAGTTTAACTTACTTGTAACTTGGAGGGTTTGAAGGCCACAGATGGATCCAGTTTGAGATGGATGGGAGTAATGCTTGATGAAATCTCTCCAAAAATGAATTTTGTCTTTTGCATGATTTAAACTGGTGCCGTACCTTACAGGCTCACGAACATCGTCTGACACCAGATGCATCTTCTCCTCAATAGGCAAGTTAAAGAACTCCATTGCTGTATCTAGGGCTTCTTTCATCATGGAAAGCGGGATTCCATGGTTTATCACCTGAAATAATGTAAGTACACCTTGAATTTGTGCAATAATATATACATGTATGCATGTCTTGGTATTTTACGTAAAAATATGACTGCTTTGTTATGGGAGTCTAAATATATGGACATGTCTTCTAAAGTGCTATGACATAGATAAAACTATATTTGGAACAACACCTGAAAGAACCCTATCTAAATATATGGACATGTCTTCTAAAGTGCTATGACATAGATAAAACTATATTTGGAACAACACCTGAAAGAACCCTATTTCCTTACATGCCCTTCGAATTTCATCAATGGTCTGAGACCTAAGGGATGGATCCTGTAAAGAGGAAGTGTATATAATGGCTAGGGTGTTGGAGAGGTTAATGCTTGTGTTTGGGCGTTCTGAAGGAGGAAGAACATATTTGTTAGGTACATGAACTACCCCCAGATTGTTAAGTGTCATTGCACTGTTATATGAACCATATGACCTCTTTCCCTCTGCTTCCATTTTCAGGCTTGCTTTCTTCCCCCCACCATCCCCTCCCTCCCTCTTCAACAATGATCTTATGAACCAACTGGCTTGCCTATTTATAGTACAATTTAACAGGAAGATTATCTCTATCATATATCTTCATCATGTACAGTTACAATGTATGAAATAGTGACCTAGAATACCTTTTGTACATAAATGCTTATATGTGAGAGGGAGAAGGCTTTCCTTAAAACTCCAGATGAAATGGGTTCCATACCTTCCATTGCTGGAATCTGAATTGGTACCAAAATTGGGCTATATGTACAAATGGTGACTACATGCGCCATGCTAGGTTGTGGGAGTGTCCTCGCTTTCTAATTTTTGGTGTCAGATGATCACAAACTTTTAAAAAATTTACATGATGCTTCCTTAGGTCATATTAAATTTTATTGTCATTATAAAATTTGCATGTGCTTTCAGTTCTGTTGATTTAGAGGAGGAGAAAATTACTGGAGTTCTGGTCCATTTTAAAAGCCAACTATTGAAAGTCAGCCACCTTTTTTTTTGAGTATGGACACAGGAAAACAGGAATGTTGGCTGTATCTGCATAACTGCAGTTCCTGGAATACACGTTCACTTTATTAATACGGGTTTGGTCTTATTTCAACTAGAATTGTCCAAAAGTTTTGTTGCTTAAATTAAATGGTAGCCAAATAGAGTATAATCCGCTCCTAAAAGGAACTTGATTTTTAAATGTTGTGTTGTTTATTGTCCATTATTAGGAGCACCATTAGATGTGAAACCTGATATCCTCCTCTAATTAAGCTTCTATATCAGTTTTTGACATTGCCATTAACCTTGTTTAGCTTAAATACATTGCATTTTGTCACATCACTATCATAACCATAAAGTCGATATTGCAATTATTGTTGAATTTGATGGGTGGGCTCCCTGGAATTTGTGATTAGAAGCTCATAGAGGGTCTATAACTATAAAAAGGCCGTTCAAAGACGAATAATTTCTTTTCCTAATATTTGGTGAAAAGCTGGAGAGTGTTAGTGAGGATGAGGAGAGGTAGGAGCGCAGTAGGAGCCAATGGTTCAAGGAACCTGTAACTGTACAGTGCCCATGGTCATATACAAAGGGTCAAAGGTACATATAGACAATGAGGGACTTTTGAAGATCAGAAACTGTTTAAACTCTGATATATGTTTTTTTGTAAGTTAAAGAATAATATTACAGTTGCAACTTAATATGGAAACTGATATGATATTACTGTTTCACTGTTACACTATCTTTTAACTTGTTTATATTTTTGCTTCAATTTTTTTTTTCTTTTGAAAAATTGACACATTAGTTTGTATGTAAAACTGTTTACGAACAATTTGTACGTCTGAGATTTAGCTGGGAGCCCAAAAGATACCCCGAAACAAGATCAATAAATGTTGATACACGATACTTCTTGATTAATTAATGCTATATTAATTGAAATACAAAGTCCAGATACATGCCTAGCTAGTTTTCAATCAACTTGTTGTGAATAGGCGAATAATTTTACTAAAAATTGCTTATGGTTGTTCCTTTTGGCTCTTGTGCTTTGTCCAATAAGTTTAAAATGACTCGTGCAATGCAGGGCATGTTGAAAGAAAAGAAACTGGTTTCCCCTTTGACACTAATTACTTCTGAACGTAAACCTTAGCTTTAATGGCATCTGGGAGGCAGGCTGCCACGTTTGAAAGATTCAAAAGGAGCAGGTAATTTATTATTGATTTATTTTATTTTTGCTGCATGTCAAAGAGCACATGCTATTATTTTACCAGATTCATAGCCGTATGTGTATTAGGCGAAGTTTTCCCTTGTATGAAGGAGCTTAATTGTCAGGACCACTTCGGACGGGCCTTTGCTTGGATTTGAAATTAGAATGTTACTGCCATTATATGGCCATGCTATAAGACCCAACAATCATTTCATGGCTAGGCCTCTACTGGGCTTTTTTGGGCGTCTGTAAAGGCTTTTCAAATGGGCTTTATAGTTTTTTAGAAATAAGAAGAGGGATTTGAATATTTCGCTTGAAGGAAATATGTAATATAAATCCTTTATTATTAGACCAGCGCTGCAAGTGCAAATGAACTTTACAATTAGCCAGGCTGATTGAGAAATGGAAATGGTTTGGTAGCATATGGGTCTTAACTCCATATAAGTGAAGCTACTCATTTGCTAATTGTTATGGGTGTTCATGTGTTGCAGAAAGCACCTTCAAAAATGCGCGTTAACAAGCTAAATACACCCAGACTTTTGGTAGTGTAAATGATGGGAATGATTCCATTTTATTCCGAAAACTCCTTTTTTCCCCCCATATTTTTATGCGGCGGTTGTCAAATAGGACGTTATTGATCTTCAATGACTAATGAGACATATAATTGGTGAAAAAAATAATAGAAAAATACTGCCACTAGTGGATGTATATGTATTTAATTTAATATCATATTAATATTAAAAATGTATCACATGTCAACTTGTAGTTCTTGGTTCCAATTTCTCATCATAAATCTATTGCATGTGTTTTGGGTGCTTAGTATTTTGGTTTCTTGCCGGCGAAACCATCTCCCACTAGGCAACTACCATTTGGTTTTTAATCTACCAAGTCAAAAGCAATAGCCAGAACCTGAACCTGACATATTTATGAATATGCATCAATCTTGAAGGAAATTTTGGCTTCGCTTAGCCACGTTCTTTAATTTTTGTGATCATTGGAACATGAGGTTAAAAACTGAACATTATGTAAACCATATAAAATGATCTTATTCTAAATGAATAAATAAACCAAAGTTCTTAAACAGAAATTCGAAAATCAGATTCATGTGTTTTGGAACAAATCCTATCCTATAATTTCATGTGATTCGAAACAAATATATCAACTTCACTTGACTTTTCAACCTCGTCCTGCTTTGATCTTATCTTATTGGTGATCGTTTACATTCAAATTTGCTGACCAAGTTAGTTCGTGGTTATTTAATTGCATAAAAAACCAGGTTGGCTCCGATTTGACTTTTCCAAATTTAATTGCATAAAGCGTTCTTTATAAATCCAGAAATGATATCATTTTGATATCACTAGCATCCGAAATTTCGAATATCACACATTGATCAATTAAACAGAGATTCTTCTTTTCTTGAAACGAAACGCATAGAAATATAACTAGACCGGATTGTCTAAAAGAAATTGGCTACTTATCTTCCTACTATTTATCATATTTACCACTTTTTTTTTAAAAAAAACAATTTTATTCATATCACTCTATTATTTAAAGGAGAGAAAATACAAAATTTTAAGAGTATATTAGTCGTTTTATATAATTATTTTATATTTGAATTTGTTGAAGGCGGTAATGTCATTTTCCCTCTCGAGGTTATATTGAAGTAAAGAACTTAAAATTCAGCCTAGAACCTTAACCTCCTTACACAGCGGAATAACATGTCAATCAAGCAAACACAACAAAAATTTAAAGCAGAAAACAAAAGAGCACAACACAAACTTACGTGGTTCAGCTAATTGCCTACGTCCACGATGGATCCAAGGATCCTAACCTCTCTTATTATAACTCCCTAGAGATTTTACAAAGAAACCCAATATGAAGAACTCTCAAAAGGACCTAAACGTTTAGTGAACCCTTACTCTACCACGAACAATGATCACCCAAACAACGGTTTCACCCTAGCGCACACAAGCACTTAGTGTCTACCCAGTTCTTCCTCTCTCTTAGAGTCTCTCTCAATGCTTGATATGAAATTAAGGGTATACAAGTGTTTATATAAAGTATATTTCATGCCTATTAACCCTATTCTTTATTGGAGTAAGAGTCTACTTGTTTTGGAAGTCTAAAACTTTTCAAAACTTGAAATTCCGAACCAAAACAAACTTTTTCACGCGTTCTGGCGCTGCGACGCTCGTCCTTGGGCGCTGCAGCGCTGGGCTACTGTCCTGGGCGCCGCGGCACTGAGCCCTGTAGCTATCCGCATTTTCTTGCTCCCTTCGCGTCTTTGAGTCTTGTTTCGCTTCCCCCTTCGTGTCCCACACGTCCTAAACTTCTCTATACGTATCCCACACGTTATAAATTTCTTGTAACTCATCACTTTAGTACTCATCTTAATTCTTGTCCAACAAAATTTATTGAATCACCAATTTTTCAATAAAATTAAATAAAATACCCTTTCAAAAAAAAATAATAAGAGACCTATTTTTAATTTTTAGTTTTTTGTCTTTTAGTGCGTTTTTATTTTAATATTTTTGTAAATATATTTTTATCTTTTAGTGTATTATTAACTTTTTACGTGAAAGACAAATGAATATGCATTGGAGGATGATGATGACCTCCCTATATGAGTTTGTTTAATTTAATCTTTAGAAGTGTATTATATTAATTATGTGTGGTTAAGATTTATTTATGTTTATTATTTATTTTTTATTAACTATCAATTATATACTTATATCATTTTTTATTTTTTAAAAAAGCTCAAATCAGAAGAATTTTAATGGTGCTTACTCGAAACGCGTCTTCTTCCTTTTTTATTTTTTATTTTTTTTATTGCGGTCATTGTTGAATTTCCATTTCTTGGTCGTTAAAAAAAGAGAAGAAAAAACGCTGGTGGCAAAAGAAAGTTAGACCACTTTAGGGAAATTAGGTGAAGCAAGAAGCCAAGAAAAATGCTTCTAGTTTCTACACTGGCGGCCAAAATAAGTTGCTTTCTTTAAAAGCACTTTCAGAATCACTAATCTTTGATTCACCTTAATATAAAAGTTAATTCATACAAGAAGCCAAGAACAATGCTTCTAGTTTCTACGCGGGCGGCCAAAACAATTCGCTTTCTCTGAAAGCACGTTTAGAATCGTTCATCTTTGATTCATCTTAATATAAAAATTAATTCGTACCAAAAAAAAAAAAAAGAATACCAGATTCCACGAAGCTGGCTCAAACTTTGACCACCACTCAATTCTATAAAATATAATCTACAAGTTAGGCAGACTAAAATTGAATTTTGTTTTTCTAATATTTAATTAAATTTATATAGTTTTTTGCAATTAAAATGAGTAAAAAAAAGTGAGGCATAATCATACGTTCATTATTTATTTATTTGTTAAACTAGATGAAAACTATTACATAAAAGGGATGTTGACTTCTTTATAATATTTAATTAACTTCAAACTTTTTTTTCAATTAAAATATAGATATATAATCTTACTTTTATTATATTTACTATTTTTTCTGTTAAAATAGAGGGCTTGAGTCTTCTTTATAATATTTAATTAAATTTATTTATTTTTAAAATTAAAATAGGAGTATAATTGTATTTTTATTTTTTTTTATTTTTTTTAATTAAAATAAATGAAAGTTGTTACCTAACAAAAATATTTACTTCTTTCTAATATTTGATTGAATTTATTTTTTTAATTAAAATAAGAGTATAACTTTACTTTCATTATTTTTATTATTTTCTTTGTTAAATAAATAAGTCTTTTTTCTAGCATGTCATATGCAGTAGGAAAAACCCTAAAACACTCTCAATTTAAAACTCCCCCTCCCCTCTAAAACACCACCTTAAGCTTGAAGTTTCTGCTAAAGAAAGGTTGCTAGCTCTCTCTCTCTCGTGGCTTTTTAAGTCTGCACTTTAAGGTTTTCTTTTAAGTTTATGTTAGTTTGTTAGTTTTTAGCTTTAGATCTCATTCTTTCTTCATTTTCAGTCTTTCCGTCTTCTCTCTCTGTGTCGACCATCCGATACTGTTTCCAGCCATCGTCAACCTTAGTGTCGAGTAACGCTCCTCCACGATCTTGTTGTGTCCCTTGGTCCACGTCGAGCATCCCTCTACCCTATGCCGACCAATCAAGGCTCCTATTAACGATAATTCGACCGTCGCTATTTTGCAGAGTCACCCTCTAACTCTAATCTAACAAAAGAAACGCTCCAACTACTGTCAAGGCGGGGATAAATCATGTCCCTTACAGATGTTTTAAGTCTTGACCAAATGTTGGCCGCATTTCGCTGGACAACAAGTGCCCCTGTTCTCCGGCAACAATTCTAGAAAGTCCGTGACTGTAGGCGACCATTGTTGGCATAGTCTCGACAGACGATCATTACTCTTAGCCTGTAAATTTTTTTGATCCATGATACAATTTAAGCTTAATCTATCGAATATATTGATGTTGTGTTGTGTTGAGGGATATCACGCCATGCACTTCAATTTGACACCTCTATGGCATCAACTAAGCCACAACCTTGATACCCTTTACGCAGCGAAAAATCATAACTCACACCATAAGTAATAACACATAAGATTAACACATCAATAAAGATAAAGAAAATAAACCAATCACAAGACACAAGATATACGTGGTTCGGCCCAAATTGCCTACGTCCACGGAGAATCCATGATCCAGCTTCTTCCTATTGAAATAGATCATAAAGTATTTTCTTACATTATCAATGATCCTACAAGACCCCTTAGTATCTCTCATAGAGACCTTTAAGCATCTACCCTTGATCATTATGACTTCCTAAGACCTCTTCGTATCTCCTCATAAGAGATTTTTACAAGGAATACAATAATAGCCCGAGCATCTAAGCCAAAAGGATCTATGGTGTTTCTCTTTTATTCACTCAAAGAACCTAAAGAAGAAAACACCCCCCAAAGGTTACACCCTAGTGCACCACGCACTTAATGCCTACCTAGTTCCTCTATTCTCTCTTATGGTTACATCTTAAAACCTTAGATGCTTAATCTTAAACAAAGGTTTACAAATGTTTATATAGGGTGTATTTCGTGCTTACTAACCCTATTCCTTGTTGGAGTAAGAGTCCACTTGTTTTGGAAGTCCAAAACTTCCTAAAACTTGAAATCCCGAGCTAAAACCGACTTTTCCACGCGTTCTGGCGCTGCGGTGCTCGTCCCTGGGCGCTACAGCGCTGTCCCTTCTCGCGTTCAGCGCTGCGACGCTGGTCTTCTGTTTTGAGCGCCGCGGCGCTGGAAGCTCTCGCGATTTCTTTCTTCCTTTGTGTCTTCGAGTCCCATTTCACTTTCCCTTTCGTGTCCCACACGTCCTAGACTTCTCCATACGTGTCCCACATGTCCTAAACTTCTCCATACGTGTCTCACACGTTCTTAACTTCTTGTGACTCTCCACTTTGGTATTCATCTCAATTCTTGTCCAACCAAAATTGTTGAATCACCAATTTTCTAACATGTTGTGATGTATTATTGTATTGTTGGGATGTAGTTGTATGAGTATATTTGTATTGGTTTAAGGATAATTGTAATAAAAATGGTGACTTATTTTGTTTCCCTTTCGTGGGAATAGTTTATCTATTGAGAGTATGTTTTTCTTCCTATGCAATAATAGGTTTTCCTCTTATAAGAGATATGTTTTTTTTTTTTTATGAGAGGGTAGATTTTTTGTTTAAAGGTAGTAATAATAATCCCTTATTGGAATAACTCCTCACTATGGAGTTTGTATGTTCTCGTAAAAGTAAAAGATTCGGGTGAACTATAATAAATTTATTTTATCTTTATATAACGTCTCAATAATCTTTTGATTTTATATCAAAAGTTATGCATTATAATATTACAGATTTAATTAATAATATTACATTTGAATGTTAATTTTTTTTAATATTTAATTAAATTTAATTTTTTTAATTAAAATAAAAGCATTATTGTACTTTCATCATTTTTATTTTTATTTATTAAAATAGACAAAAAATTATTATAAATAATATGATTGCCGGTAAATTTTTAAAAATATTAACTCTTTCATATTTCTCTTAAAATCATAAGTTTCAGATATATTTTTTTCATAAAAAAGTAAATATTATTAATTTTACTACAGTGTAAAATAATGCATAGTTTAACAGCTCAATTACCAACTACTTTGTCATTGTCATAGACTCGTAGTCAAACTCAAATATTATACATGACATCCAATTTTCTCAATATAACTACTACATTTTTCAATATGTGGGGATATGAAGAAGATGTGGGATCGTGCTAACCTAATCCCTTCATGACGATGGCTTATTATTTTTAAAATTAGGTAGCTGTCACATATACTATATATATATATATATAGTATATATATATTATTATATAATATAAAAGACATGATGACTTATTTGAAACTTCGGGCATTCATAATTTTTTTAAATAACTCAATTAGTCCCCTTTTTTATATTAAAAAAAAAAAGCATTTGAAGTACACTTTTTAAAGTCAGTAAAACAAAATTCGATTAAATATAAAATTAACTATTATGATTATATGTACCAGTTTACATTAATTTTCTTTAAAAATGTCCTTTATAATTTTTTTTAAAAAAAACTAATAAAAGTATTTAAAAAACTTAGGGACTAACTTGATAATTTAATTAAACTTCAGGTACTAAACTGACAATCTTCCACAGCTTAATACAGCTAATTGCTTGACTAATTCTGTAGCTTTAGCATGACGTTGAATTTAATTTCTTTAACCAATTGAGGTGAAAAATATACAAATGATTATTGACTTTTGTAAATTCATAAACATCAACGGATTAATATTCTCTCTTAATTTCATCTTAATTAACATAAAACATGTGTTAAAAAGATTCCAATTCAACACCCACAGGTGGACCTCTATTGGGGTAAAGGGCCATGGCCCTCCAACCCCAATTTTTTTTAATTTAATATTTATTTTTGTAGTTTTTATATTTTAAAATAAGTATTTTTAAGATTTGGCTGCCAAAAATTTAAAATATGACACTAAAACTCTTATATAATTATTTTAATCTAAAATAATTTTAAATTTTAACATCTAACTCCTCACTTTAAATTTTACGGTGAACAATACTACCACACATAATTATCTAATAAATTATAATTTTTATACATTTTATAATATATTACAAAATTTTATCACATATCATAAAATTTATTATATAATAAATTGAATTACATAACCTACTAAATTATTTATATATATATATATAATGTAATTTGAATTTACTGGATTGGAAGATACAGTCCTTCCAAAATCTCTAAAGAGGGAATAATTTTTCATCGGGGCTTTTATAGAGATGGTGTTAGCGACTCCATTGAAGGAGTCAAAATCCCAGTATTATATATCCTTTATCATGTGCTTCCTTCAAAGTCAGCTTAATTAGGAGAGACAAGACAAATTTTAAAATGAATTAGGTAGACAAAAAAGATGATCAAAACTAAAAAAAAAAAATTCTACGGTATTAGTTGTATGAACGGAAAGAAAGTAGTAACACTAAACAAATTAATAATAATAGTTTAGAGAGATGAGTTACACCTCAGTCACAGACCTTAGTATTATTTTTTCTATATAACATCTAACCTGCCCAAAGGCCAGATGTACTTCCCATCTCATCCCTCTAATTTTTCTTAATCATTTTCCGGGCATAAAATTCGGTTCATTCAATTAGCATGGCCAATTTGGCAACTGCTTTCCTCATTCTCCTTCTTGCAGCTCCAGCCGCCTACGCCGTAGAATACACCGTTGGTGACAGCAATGGCTGGACTTCAGGCTTTGATTATACAACTTGGCTTTCTGGGAAAACATTCACAGTTGGTGATGTTCTTGGTAAGTTCAATCTTTAATTTTTACTAACATTTGTGTTTATAATTTTTGTTAATCAACTTTTCTCTTAGACCAAAATTATATGTGATGTTCAAAAACAGTTTTCAATTATGGGGGAAGTCACAAGGTGGATGTTGTGAGCAAAAGCGATTATGACAATTGCGCTGTTTCAAATGCCCTCCAATCCCACGACGATGGGAACACAAAAATTAATTTGACTGCGCCGGGAACCATTTACTTCATGTGCCCAACAGCAGGTCATTGTGCTAGTGGCATGAAGCTAGCAGTCACCGTTACAGGATCCCCAAGCAGCGGCGGCGGCAGCCCACCCAGTACCACCCCAACTGGCGGCAGCCCCAGCCCACCCTCCAGTTCTGAAACTCCGGCCGCCGGCACACCCCCAGATACTACTACTTCACCACCGCCACCACCACCTAGTGGCAGTGGAGCTGCCAGAATTTTCTCTGGTGTTTATAATTTGATGGCTGTTTTTGTTTCAATGGTGGTTGTTGCTTTTATGTGCTAGGGAAGAGGCAGTGCTATATTTGTATTGTTTGTATTTTCGTTGTCTTGAGAAATTTGTATGATTATATTTGTACGATTAAATTTCGATTTACATGATCGAATAAAAGATTAGCTTACGATTTATGATGAGATCACATTTTTAGGACCCAATTCTTTTTTTTTAGAAATTATTTTGAGACCTATTCAAAATTGATTAAGTTCCATTACAACATCGATACTCAAATCATATGTTGAACGGAATTTTGAGAAGCCATCAGATAAAATCTGCCCACACAACGTTAATTACCGATCATATTGTTCTTTTTTTAAAAATTAATATTTTAGTCAAATTTCTACATAGACCTTCCTCATCATAGGTCTCTTATTTGAAATTCTATGTCAAATTTATGACCAATTTTGTACAGAATTTCACTTCTCCTATAAAAAGAGAGAATCAAATTCCACATCTAAGTGCCAACCACCCACCCCTATAGGGGCTTTATTTATTTATTTATTTTTAAAGAAGAATGAATATTATTAATAAAGAAGACGATCAGTAAAAATATAATGATTAAAAAAAATGCGATGAATGCAACCAATCCGCATCTACATTATTAGAGATGGTATATTTAGCTAAAAAAAAAAACCAAACCCCTGTAGAGACTTGTTGGCTGATTACTGAAATAATTAAAACACATAAATATTTTATTGTTCAAATAGGCTACAATATTAGTTATGCATTACACATTCTCAATTTCTTTTAACTAAACGTGTTCCTGTTTTATAAAGTGAATTAAAAACAAAAAATAAAAACAAAGATTAAACACATGAATTAATTAAAGAGGGTGAAGAGTGCATCAATCATGACTGACACTAACATTTTTTCTTTGTTGTTACTTAATATTTTCATTATACATAACTGACTAAGAGCATATGATTGATATTCTCATTATGACTTGCTAAGATCATTCTCTTTAATTAATTTATATTTATCGCTGTTATTTTAATATGTTTGTTGAAAGAATTACTAATTTTCTTGTAAGGTTATATTAAAATAAAAAATTTTAGTTAAGTTCAATCTTAAATTTTAATTTTTTTAAATAATAAAATAATTTGTATATTAAGTAAAATAGTAAAAATTTAAAATAAAAAATAAAGAGCACAACACAATCACTTACGTGATTTGATCAATTGCTTACGTTCAAGGTGAATCTAAGAATCCTAATCTCTCTTATTAATTCTCTAGAGATTTTATAAGAAAAACTCAATGAAAAACCCTAAAAAAAATTTAATATTTAATATACCCTTATTATACCACAAGCAATAAACATCCCTACGACAGTTTTACTCTAACGCATACAAGTACTTAGTGTCTACCTAATTCTTTCATATCTTAGAGCCTCTCTTAATACTTAATTTGAACCTAAAGGGTTTACAAGTATTTATATAGGGGTTCTTTCGTGTTTACTAACCCTATTTATTTTTTAAGTGAGAGTCCATTTATTTTGAAAGTTCAAAACTTTCCAAAATTTATAAATTGGGAACAAAAATAGACTTTTTTCGTTCTGAGGTCTTGGCGTTGCGATGCTAAGCCTTGATGTGTCTAGCGTTGCGGCGCTAGGAACCTGGCGCTGGGAACCTAGTACTGTGGCACTAGAGTACAAATCTGGGTGCTACTGCGTTGGCCTCTGTTTCCAGCTCTGCGCTTGTTCCCTATTTCCTTTACGTCTTTGAGTCTTGTTTCACTTTTTTTTCGTGTCCTACATATTTTACGTTTTTTCATGCATGTTTCATACATTCTTAACTTTTTATAACTCTCTTATTTGATATTTATCTCAATTCTTGTTCAAACAAAATTATTGAATCACCAAATCTCTAATAGTATTGAATCACATGTATATAGACAAATAATTAACTTGTAAAATATTATAATTAATTAATAATACTAATGCCCTAATGAGACGTGCATTAAGATTAACTGAATTGTTTTTGTAAAATTAACTCCATAATTAATTTGATATTCTAATGATAAGTACGATGTAATGCAAAACTAAATTAGTGAACATTTCTACTCGATTGGCATAATCCTTAGCTATATATTATCTTATGAAATAAGTAGTATGTCAAATTTCACCTCATATATATAAAATCCTTCCAAGCCATCGCATTGAAACCATTTCAAAACTTTTTTATTAACTGGCATAAAGTAAAGTTCTAGATTTGATCTCAACAACAATGAAAAGAGCAAAAGCAATTGCAGTATTTATGTAAAGAGCAAAAGCAATTGTGGTATTGATTTTTATTGTGTGCAGTTTGAGTCGAGGGTTAACAGAAACTAATGAAGCAGTTATATTATCATATTAACAATTAGATTTTGAGCATCAATTGTCATGGTTTAACATGCCATGATTGATGTCACATTTTTCATTTCATTCAATTTGAAATTCACACTCATGACTTTTCGTGCAACCATTTTTGTTAATAACTCGTCAATAGGCTCACCATTAACCACCTTTCTTAGTAACTCATCAATGGGCTCACTATTGACCTTAGGTGTCACCGTCTAAATCAGTAACTATGAATTCTAAATCAAACTTTAAAGTTCGATAATATTTTTAATATTTTTTATTTTATTTTATAATAAAAAATTAATACTTTTCTTAAAATTTAGTTATATCAACACCTTATTGGTTATAAGAGTTATTTATTACATTTTAATTTATTATATTTATTTTTTATTTTTAATCCAATTTTTTCTTTTTTTTTTAGTTGTGACTATTTTTACCTCTTTGTTGTTTTCATATTGATCTCATCTTACTTTAAATTACTCAAAATTCTCTTGATAGAGAGTGAATGACTAATAATGGGGCGTAAGTAATGATCGATGAAACCGACAAAACATTTATTTCCCTATGAAAATTGGTGGTAATTGACATTCACGCTCACCATTTGTGACCAAGTAAAAATAATTCGCTTGTGCTATTAAGAGGTCAAATTGGGTTGATGATGATAAATAATTATGAATAAAAAGACAACAATGCTTGTCTTAGAAAACAAAGGCAGTAATGCTGATTGGACACAAAATGGATGTTTTTGTACAGGTCCTCGGTGTTTTTTAAAAATAAAATAAAAATTATATGTTTTGAAAACATCGCTTAAGTCCAGTTTAAACATTCTATTAATAAATTCCTTAATCTCTTAGATTATTAATGATTTGAATAGTTCTGTCTCGAATAAATATTAGATAAACATTTTGTCATGTATGCTACTTTAACTAGCTGTATTTATTTGTTTATCTTTTAAATTAAATTCAATTTTATAATTTTTTTAAGAAATAAAAAAAATAAAAAGTATCTTATTTGTACCTTGAATAATAAAAAGACTTTTTGAGGTCAATTTGTGATATCTATAGTAATTTATTAGATATATTAGCATAAAACATGGCCAAATAACAAGCATAGGGAGGCCTTTAAACTCAATATTGTAATCAAATGTATATAGTTGTTGGTCAATTTTTATTTTTTAAACTATCCAATCAAATTATTATAGATACCATAAATTGACTTGACTTTTTTTTTTTTTTTTGCAGTATGTGAGGATGGTCATTATTGTTTTTCTTAAATAATAAAATTTTATTTTAAGGAAATGAATAAATAAATAGGTTAAAGTAACATATTGAGTAAAGTAGTTATTCAACATTAAAATAATAAAATGTGTCCCGCTATAAAATGTTTTGAATTTTTTTTATATTAAAGATCTAATTAATTATCATAGACGTCACTTCACAAAAAAAAATTTCTTTAAAAAAATAGTTTAATTAAATTTAAGAGTAAATAAATAAATGAGGTTAAAGTAGATACAAGACAAAATAATTATTTAATTATTCTTCGAACCAAAACTACTAAAATCATTAAAGTGAGAAGGTGAAGGGACTTGTGTAATAAGATGTTCAAATAGAATAAAAAGGACGTAAGTGATGGTTCTTCAAACTATCTAGTTTTTGCTCAATTTTCGACAAGTATTGAGGACCTGTATGGAAAATCTCATTGTAATTGGAACTCATTTCACAACTTGAGTAGATGTAACTTGTAACGCATTTGTTATACATAACTGACTAAGAAGAGCATATGATTGATATTCTTAATTGGGAAAATGTTAGATTTATCTTCAATTTAATTGATATATATCAATTTTATATCTTTTTATATAAATATTTAGTTAGTCTCTTTAAGAACGTTTTTAACTATTTTTGCTATTAATTTTATTTTAGAATAATAATTATTTTCGTCCTTACATGAATTAATTGAATATTTATAAAATAAAAAATGTAGGATTAAATTGACATATACAATTTAAATTTGGAATAAAATTAATATTTTTCCTTCTTACTATGATTGGCTAAGATCAGCCTCTTTATTTATATATATATATATATCTTTATATATCTGTGTGTGTTGAACCACGATTATATTATAAACAAATAACTTGTAAAATATTATAATTAATTAATAATCCCAATTCCCAATGAAAAAGATTATATATATATATATATGTCTGTCACTCACACTCAATTGAGACTTGCACGAAGATTAACTGAATTGTTCTTCTATAATTAACTGCAAATTAATTTGATAGTCCAGAGTTAAGTACCATGTAATGCAAAACTAATTAGTAATCATTTCTACTCGATTAGCATAATCTTTTATTTTTATCTTATCTTATCAAATAAGTAGTATGTCAAATTTCACCTCATATGGTTTTGGGTTTTTTTTTTTCTTGAATAATTATTTTTAGACCTTGTTGATCCATCTTATCATATATAATCAATTTTTACCCAACAACAAAATTGTTTTATTTTATATTAAAAAACAACTATAATACAATATAACTTATGAAATTACAAATAATGTTTTAATGTAAATCTTTTGAATGATATGGTTTTTTTTAACGATTATAGACCGACTGAACAATTCTTTTTTCCTTGTTTTTGTTTTTACATTGTGAATGAAATTTAAAAAAAAAAAATATGTTTTGACTTTTTCTTTTTCAACGAATGAAATGTTTTGACTTTTGATAAAAGTTATAATGATACTTTTTGGATTTTAATTAATTATTAACGATGTTTGAATGAATTTTAAACTTTGATATTAGATTAGATGGAAATCAGGTGGAATTTAACTCAGAATTTTGATAGTGGTAAATATTTAATTAATGATATGAACTAAATATTTAACTTTCTTATATAATATGAGCTTAAAATCACTCTTCAAAGATGTTTTATTGATCTAATTCTAAACAATTTATATAAAATTCAGATAATTTTACCTTGTCCTTAAGGGGTTTCCTTTTCTTTTAAATGATTATTTTATCTTATCCTACATGTAAATCAAACTTTAATTTTAAAAAATGAGACCACAAAAATAATAATTTTGCAGTGATAAGTACATTATAATTAAAAACTATCACATACCCCTTCAAAAATTAAAATTAAATTAGTGATAACTTCTATTATAGAGTAATTTTATTTCAAAAAGTCTTATCTTTTGTTGATAATAGTAATAGTAATAATAATAATAATAATAATAAAATAATATTTACCTCTGACCCTATATAATGTTACCAAGCCACCAAATTGAAACCATCTCAAATATTTTCATTCATTGTTATAGAATGAGTGAAGTTCTTGGTTTGATATCAACAACAATGAAGAGAGTAAAAGAAATTGTCATATTATTTTTAATTATGTGCAGTTTTAATCGAGGGTTAACAAGAACTGATGAAGCAGATGCATCATTATATTCACAACTAGACTCTGGGCATCAGCTATCGTGGTTCAATATGCCATGATTGATGCCGCATTTTCCTCCTCATTCAATATGAAACGCACACTTATGGCCTTTCGTACCATCACCGCTGCCAACAACTCATTAATGGGCTCACCATTGGCCTTGGGTTCCACCGCCTAAACCAACAGCTGAGGATCTTAAATCAAACTCTAAAGTTTGATCATGTTTCTAACTTTGTCATTTCTATCCACCGCTTTTTTGATAATAAAGAGTTAGTACTCTTCTTAGGGTTTAGTTATATCAACATCTTGTTGGTTAGGTTTAGATTTTGACTAATTTTTTTGTGTGTTAATGTTATAAAATAAGAATTCTTTACTACATTTTACTTTATTATTTTTATTTTCACTTTTCATTCTATTTTTTCCTTTTTTTAATTGTGACCATTTTTACCTTTTTGTTATTTTCATATTAATCACTATCTCAAGTAAATGACTAATATTGAGTAGTAAGTAATGATGAAAAGACAAGAGAAACTACTTCTGTTTACTTAAAAATTAAAGTAAGAATCTATAAATTACACGAAATGATAAGTCTTCTCACTTTTAATTTTTATTATCTTATTATAAGATTTAGTATATATATTTGCAATCAAAATAAAAATTTTACTACATTTATTCGTGGGAACAAAAGTAACTCTATGTGGTGTTTTACTTGTTTGATTTTTTTTATCATATAATTATAAATTAGGGGAAATCGAACCCCGACTTGCTGATTAAGGGAGCACCCTATGTGCTGCTTTAGATTAGAAAAAAATAAGAGATTTTTTAGAGAAAATTTCTTTTACTAGTTAAAGGATTCTTAATGAATATAATATATGAATATTGTAGGAGCATGTTTTACAATTTTGATTTCTACATTATATTATATAATGGTTTAAGTTATGTTTTTTTTCAAGAAACCCAAACAAATTTCTATTAATCTATAATAAACATACTACCCAGCCTATTAAGAAAATAAATATATAAAATTAAATAAACAAATCATTATATACAAATTATCTCATACGAGTATTGGTCCATATCTTGACTTTCAAGTTTTATTTATCAATGTTTACAAGCCACGGCAGTTTATATAAGAAGAGTACATGGATTGGGTTACTCATAAACCAAGAAAGAAAAAGAAGAATAGTAGATGGATTGGGTTGAAAAAAAGAGGTGGACTGTTACTAAATATACCCAACTTTCTCGAAAAAGACCCAGTTGTACATTAACTATATACTATATTTAAAAACTCTATTGCGGTGTATTTAGTGAAGTATAATTATTATGGACTCGACCCGAACTAGCCCATTAAAAAACGCATTCCAACTTAGTAGCATTAAATCATTTTATGAAAACTTAAAATTCAAAAGTTTCTTATTTAGAGTTTCGTTGTTTTTCACAAGTAATTCCTGAACTAAGCTATCAGGATATTTTTCGGGAGTAATATTTGAATTAAGCTATCAGAATTATTGGAGTAACATATATAACTTTGAACATATCTCATTTGAATTATATTTTTTATATAAAATATGTATAATTTTAAACATATTTCATAAAGATTAAAAAAATTTTATAAGATAAAAAAATTAAATCAATCGTCATATATAATTTTAAACGTATTTTATGCAAATTAGACCACTTTTATAAAATAAGATGAATAAATTAACTGTCAAATAAATATAATATTAACAAAATATTTCACTTTTTTTGTTTGTTTGCCCGTATAATATTTGTTTCGAAAAATAAAAATCTAACATTAAGAAGGTATCATTAAACACCAAAAATTAAATAGAAGAAGTATATAGACACGTATTTGATTTCCAAATAATTTTATTTTTACCATCTTCTTAGGGTTTTTTTTTTTAAGTAATTATTTTTAAACTCTGTCGATACATCGGGATCATAGATAATCAAATTTTTATAAGATAAGCTAACGTAACCTTGTTGATATAAAAATATTTTATTTTATATTAACAAACAGTTATAACATAATATAATTCGTGAAACTACAAATAAAGTTGTAATGTAAATATTTTGAATGATATGATTTTTTTTTTAATAATTATAGACCGACTGAACAATTCTTTTTTCATTATTTTTGTTTTCACATTGTGAATGAAATTTTTTTTGAAAAAAAGTTTTGACTTTTGATAAGTTATAATGATACTTTTTGGAGTCTTAATTAATTATTGACGATGTTTGAATTAATTCAAAACTTTGGTATTAGATTAGATGGGAATTAGGTGGAATTAAACTCAAAATTTTGACATTGATAAATTTTTAACTAATAATGTGAACTAAATATATTTAACTTTCATTTTGTTTTCTTATATATTATGTGCCTAAAAGAATTAAAATTGAACATTAACATTATATCATTAAATAAAATTAACATCCCAAATAAAAATAATCTAATTCTAACCGATTTATATAAAATCCAGATAATTTTACCTTATCCTTAAGATTTTTTTTTTTGTTTTAAAGATTTCTTTACCTTATCCTACATGTAAATTAAACTTTAATAAAAAAAAAGTGACCAAAAATATTATTTTGCAGTAATAAGTACAATATAATTAAAAACTATCCCGTAACCCTTCAAAAATTAAAATCATATTAGTGATAACTTCTATTATAGAGTAATCTTATTTCAAGTAATTTTATCTTTTTTTTTAATAATTATTATTATTTATCTCTGATCCCTATATAATGTTACCAAGCCACCAAACTAAAATCATCTCAAGCATTTTTAGTACTTTCAGTAGAGTGAGTGAAGTTCTTAATTTGATCTTAACAACTATGAAGGGAGTAAAAACAATTGCTATATTATTTTTTATTGTGTGCATGTTCAGTTAAGAGCTAGTAGGTGAAGCAGCTGCATCGTCATATCCACAATTAGACTTTAATTATCAGTTGTCGTGGTTTAACATTTCACAGTTGATGCCACATTTTCCTCCTCATCTAATTTGGAATTCACACCCATGGCTCTTCGAGCCACCACCTTTGCTAGCAACTCATCAATGGGTTCACCATTGGCCTTTGGTGTCACCGCCTAAACCAGCAACTATGGATCCTAAATCAAACTCTAAAGTTTGATTATATTTTTAATACGACTTTTTTTTTATAATAAAGAGTTCGTTCTTCTTTAAGAGTTTGGTTATATCAACACCTTTTTTGTTAAATTTAACTTTAGGATTTGACAGAATAATTGTTAATGTGAATGTGCAATAAGAGTTCTTTATTACATTTTAGATTTTTATTTTTATTTTTTATTTTTTATTTTCAATCCCATTTTCCCTTTATTTTTTAATTGTGATTATTTTTACCTCTTTGTTATTTTCATATTAATCACTTATCTCATCTTACTTTAAATTACTTAAAATTCTCTTGATAGAGAGTAAATGACTAAGAGTGGGGTGTAAGTAATGATTGATAAAAATAATAAAACATTTATTTCCCTATGAAAATTGGTGGTATTTGACATTCGTGCTCACCATGTGTGACCAAGTAAAAATAATTCGCTTGTGCATATTAAGATGTCAAATTGGGTTGATGATGATAAATAATTATGGATAAAAAGACAACAATGCTTGTCTTAGAAGACAGAAACTAATGCTGGTTGTCCGATTGTGTCTATTGTAATGGAAGCTTTCATACAGGTCCTCGCTCTTTTTTTAAAAATAAAAGAAAAATTATATGTTTTGAATAACATCGTCTAAGTCCAATTTAAACATTCGATTATTCAAATTCCTTAATCTCTTAGATTATTAATGATTTGAATATTTCCGTCTCGAATAAGTATTAGATAAATATTTTGTCGTGTATGCTACTTTAACTAGCTTTATTTATTTATGTTTTAAATTAAAATTAAAATTAACATTTTTAAAAAAGAAAAAATAAATAAAAATGATCTTATTTATACCTTGAATAATAAAAAGACTTTTTTGAGGTCAATTTGTGATATCTATACTAATTGATTAAATATATTAACATAAAACATGGCCAAATAACAAGTTTAAGGAGGTCTTTAAACTCAATATGGTAATCAAATGTATATAGTTATTGGTCAATTTTTATTTTTTAAACCATCCAGTCAAATTATTATAGATACCATAAATTTTTTTTTTTTTTGGGCAGTATGTGAGGATGGTCTCTTTTTTTCTTAAATAATAATTTTTTTTTAAGAAATGAATAAATAAATAAGATAAGTTAAAGTAGCATACTAGTAAAATAGTTATTCAACATTAAAATAATAAAATGTGTCCCGCTATAAAAGTTTTGAAGAGTTTTTTTTTTATATATATTAAAGGTCTAATTAATTATCATAGACGTCACAAATTGACTTCACAAAATTTTTTTTTTAAAAAAAATAGTTTAATTAAATTTAAGAGTAAATAAATAAATAAGCGAGGTTAAAGTAGATACAAGACAAAATAGTTATTTAATTATTCTTCGAACCAAAACTACTAAAATCATTAACAGTGAGAAGGTGACGGGACTTGTGTAATAATAAGATGTTCAAGTATAATACAAAGGACTTAAGTGATGGTTCTTCAAACTATCTAGTTTTTTTCTCTATTTTTGAAAAATATAGAGGACTTGTATGAAAAATCTCATTGTAATTGGTACGCATTCCAGCTTGTATTGAGTAGTTGAAACTTGTAACGCCTTTATTGTACATTACGCAGGAAGAGCATATGATTGATATTTTTAATAGGAAAAATGTCTGTTTCATCTTTAATTTAATTGATATACATTAATTTAATCTCTTTTTTTATATTATAAATACTCAATTAGCTTTTTAAGGACATTTTTAGTTATTTTTTACTACTGTTTTTATATCTGAATAATAATTATTTTCCTTCCTACATAAACTAATTGAATATTTATAAAAAAAATATAGAATTAAATTGACATGTACCAATTAAATTAGGAACAAAATTAGTATTTTTTCTTTCTTATTATGATTGGCTAAGATCTTTCTCTTTATATATATATATATATATATATGTGTGTGTGTGTGTGTGTGTGTGTTTTTAACCACGTGTATATATATAAGCAAATAACTTGTAAAATATTATAATTAATTAATAACCCCAACGCCCAATGGGATACACTATATATATGCCCGTCACTCACACTTAATTGAGACTTGCATGAAGATTAATTGAATTGTTCTTTTACAATTAACTGCATAATTAATCCGATGGTCTAGAGATAAGCACGATGTAATGCAAAACTAAATTAGTGATCATTTTTTACTCGATTAGCATAATTCTTTATATTTATCTTATCTTATCAAATAAGTAGTATGTCAAAATTTACCTCCTATGCCCTTATATAAAATCATCACACTAAAACCATCTCAAGTTTTTTTTATTAATTAATATAAAGTGAAGTTCTTGGTTTGATCTCAAAAACAATGGACGAAGCAAAAATAATTGCGATATTCATATTATATGAAATTTTAATCAATGGCTAACGGGAATTAATGAACCAGGTGCATTGTTATATTCAAATCTAAACTTTGGGTATCAACTATCGTGGTTCAACATATCATAGTTGATGCTACGTTTTTCTCTTCATCCAATATGAAACTCACACCTATGATTTTTCATGTCACCACCTCTGCAAACAACTCATCAATGAGCTCACCATTGGTTTTGGGTGCCACTGCTTAAACAATCAACTATTGATCATAAATCGAACTCTAATGCTTGATCATATTTTTGGTATTCTCATTTTCTATGCACTATCTTTTGATAATAAAGAGTTAGTACTCTTATTGTGGTTTGATTATATCAATATCTTGTTGGTTAGGTTTATGTTTGGAAAGAATTATTTTTTCTGTAATGTTATGATCAAGCAATAAATAATAAAATTTAGCATTTGTATTTTAAATTTGTTATTGCATTTATTTTTATTTCCATTCCCGGGATGATTGTGTTATTTCCTCTGTTTTTTTTTTTCACTCCACAACGAAATTATTAGACATAATTTTTTTGTTGGGAAGAATTGACTATATATTAGACTGCATATCGTATTTACAAAATACCCATACAGTCTTTGCTCCATAAACAATTGTAATTAAACATTATTATATTAAAAAAGAAAGTTGTACTAATTTTTTAATACCTACTATTATTCTTTTTAAAAAAAAAAACAAATTATCACTTAAATTGGGAAAAACAATACTAATAAAGGAGATAATAAAATATTTTTTTATTTTTTTAAATGATAAAAATGCAATCAAGGGAAGCAGCAGACAAATTCTCTAAATTCTAAATTATCTTCTTTATTATTAGATGACATGGTTGTAATCGAAGAATTATTTTTTTCTTATTCAATTGTGAATATACATAAATATTTTTGTAGTTAATTGGTGGAATAAATTATGAAGTCGATGTCTCCGCGGATATCACATGAAGAAAGAATTAGGTCTTTCGTTATTGAAGGAAAAGTTTACATTCATATTTTTTAACTTCAGCCAAAGAGAAAAAGAAATTAAAATAAGAATTGCAAAAATGAGAAAAGAAAAGGAATAAACATGCTATATGACAGTGATAATTTGACTTTTGATAAGTAATAATGATAAGATGCTTGAATTCGAGTTGTTGATATTAAATTGGATGGGAAGGTCAATTTAAATTCAAAATTATGACATTGCTTCTTTTCTTTTTTTTTCTAAAAGTGCAGTCACCACTAATTTTTTTTTTTTAAATAAACATTAATATTACAAATTTTACATTGCTTGATTCTGCATATTGTATCTCAATAAATGAAATTATAAAAAAAATTCTGACCACAATTGGAATAATGAATTTTTTTTTTTGCCTTTACTAATATTTAAACTTTAATTTAAATAAGGAAGTGCACGAATTTTGCCATTAGAATAAACATCTAGACGTTATTACTAAATTATACTTATAAATATAATATTAACAAAATATTTAACTTTTTTTTTTAGTCTTGTATAATATTTGTTTAGAAAATAAAATTCTAACATTAACAAGATATCATTAAACACAAAAAAATTAAATAGCCAAACTATGTAGACACATATTGGACTTCCAAAATTATTTTATTTTTATCATCTCCTTAGGGTTTTGGTTTTTTTTTAATAATTATTTTTAAGCTTTGTTGATACATCGTATCATATATAATCATTTTTTACCCAACAACAAAAATGTTTTATTTTATATTAAAAAAACAACTATAATACAATATAACTTATGAAATTACAAATAATGTTTTAATGTAAATCTTTCGAATGATATAGTTTTTTTTTAATGATTATAGATCGACTGAACAATTATTTTTTCCTTGTTTTTGTTTTCACATTGTGAATGAAAAAAATATATATGTTTTGACTTTTTCTTTTTCAACGAATGAAATGTTTTGACCTTTGATAAAAGTTATAATGATACTTTTTGGAGTCTTAATTATATTAACGATGTTTGAATAAATTTAAAGCTTTGATATTAGGTTAGATGGAAATAAGGTGGAATTTAACTCAAAATTTTGACAGTGGTAAATATTTAATTAATGATATGAACTAAATATTAAACATTTTTTTTCTTATATAATATGAGCCTAAAATCACTCTTAAATGATATTTTATTTATCTAATTCTAACCGATCTATATAAAATTCAGATAATTTTACCTTATCCTTAAGGTTTTTTTTTTAAATGATTATTTTACCTTATCTTACATGTAAATCAAACTTTAATTTTAAAAAATAGACAAAAATAAATAAAAATTACAGTGATAAGTACAATATAATTAAAAACTATCACATACCCCTTCAAAAATTATAATCAAATCAGTGATAATTTCTATTATAGAGTAATCTTATCTCAAGAAGTCTTATTTTTTGTTGATAATAATAATAAATAAATGATATTTACCTCTGACCCTATATAATGCTACCAAGCCATCAAATTGAAACCATCTCAAATATTTTCATTCATTGTTATAGAACGAGTGAAGTTCTTGGTTTGATATCAACAACAATGAAGGGAGTAAAAGCAATTGCCATATTATTTTTAATTATGTGCAATTTTAGTTAAGGGTTAGCAAGAACTGATGAAGCAGCTGCATCATCATATTTACAACTAGACTATGGGCATCAGCTATCGTGGTTCAACGTGCTATGGTTGATGCCGCATTTTCCTCCTCATCTAATATGGAACTCACACCCATGGCCTTTCGTACCATCACCTTTGCCAGCAACTCATCAATGGGCGTACCATTGGCCTTGGGTTCCATCGCCTAAACCAGCAGCTGAGGATTCTAAATCAAACTCTAAAGTGTGATCATGTTTCTAATATTGTCATTTCTATCCATCGCTTTTTTTATAATAAAGAGTTAGTACTCTTCTTAGGATTTGGTTATATCAACATCTTGTTGGTTCGGTTTAGATTTAGGTTTTGGCTAATTTTTGTGTGTTAATGTTATGCAATAAGAATTCTTTACTATGTTTTACTTTATTATTTTTATTTTTAATTTTCAATCGCACTTTTTCCTTTTTTTTAATTGTGACAATTTTTATCTATTTATTATTTTCCTATTAATCAATATCTCAAGTAAATGACTAATATTGGGTAATAAGTAATGATGAAAATAAAAAAAAAAAATTATTTTGACAAAAGAAACTACTCCTGTTTGCTTAAAAATTAAAGTAAAGATCTATAAATTACACAAAATGATAAGTCTTCTTATTTTCAAATTTTATTATTTTATTATAAGATTTAGTATATATATCTACGATAAAAATCAAAATTTTACTATATTTATTTGCAGGAACAAAAGTAACTCTATGTGGTGCTTTACTTGTTTGATTTTTTTATCATATAATTACAAATTAGGGGGAATCGAACTCCGACTTGCTGATTGGGGGAAGCTCCCTTTGGGTGGCTAGCACCCTATGTGCTGCTTTAGATTGGAAAAAAAATAAGAGATTTTTTAAGGAAAATTCCTTTTACTTGTTAAAGGATTTTTAATGAATATAATATATGAATATTGTAGGAGCATGTTTACAATTTTGATTTCTACATTATATTATATAATGGTTTAAGGTATGTTGTTTTCAAGAAACCCAAACAAATTTATATTAATCTATAAAACAACATACCACCCAATCTATTAAGAAAATAAATATATAAAATTAAATAAACAAATCATTATATACAAATTATCTCATACGAGTATTGGTCCATATCTTGACTTTCAAGTTTTATTTATCAATGTTTACAAGCCACGGCAGTTTATATAAGAAGAGTACATGGATTGGGTTACTCATAAACCAAGAAAGAAAAAGAAGAATGGTAGATGGATTGGGTTGAAAAATAAAAGGTGGACTGTTACTAAATATACCCAACTTTTCTCTAAAAAGGCCCAGTTGTAAATTAACTAAATACAATACTATACTTGAAAATCTATCACGGTGTATTTAGTGATGTAGAATTATTATGGACTCAACCCGAACTAGCCCATAAATAATGCATCCGGACCTAATAACAGTAAATCATTTTATGAAAACTTAAAATTTTAAAGTCTCTTATTTAGAGTAAGTTTAGTTGAACTTTTTAAATAAAATTTTTTAAAATAGAATTTTTAGATGTAAATTTTTTTTTATATAAGTTATTAATTATTTAATTATCAATTAAATTTTTTTTTTAAAGTATTAAATCATTTGATTATATATTATAAAAGTTCTTCACAATTATAAAATTACCAAAAATGACATTTAATAAATTTTATATTAAATTTCTAAACAATCAAATAATTTTTATATATAAATTTAAATTTTAGTACGTATTTTTTGAAATTTAATTTCTTAAACACAATAATAAAGTAAAATTAAAACATAGTATTCAACGAACCAATATAATTTATTGTGTTTGGTACAAAAATTAAAAATAAAGTAATACATTTTTTGTTTATATAATAAAATAATCAACAAAAAATTTTGGTAGATTCTTGTAAAAATATAATAGTTATAAAAATACAAAATTTTTGAGATATTATGACTTTTAAGAAAATATTAAAAATATGTTAGTTAAATATAGTTTATTTTTATTAAGGGTACACTATGAAAATAAAAAAAGAAATTATTAGAGTATATGTAACATTACACAAGTCTTATAAAAGCTCAAAATGCATTACTCTTAAAAGTCCAAAATTTGAGATTTTACAAATAAAAATAAAATAGTTTTTTTAATCTCCAAAAACTCTTCTATAATTACAATCAAACATCATCAAAAAATTTGAAAAGAGCTATTAACACTAAAAAAGCTTTTTTGACCAATAAAGAAGCCCAACCAAATGGGTACTTAGGCTACAAGAGCGTTCAATTTTCATTATTCTATCATTGAAACAAAGACAGAGACATGGCTGGCAAGTACGACAGAGAGTTTTACCTTCGGTACAACGTGGGGCACAAGGGCAAATTTGGCCATTAGATTTTAGAGCTCGAGTTCGGGCTAGATGACAAGCTTTTATATGCAAATAATTTCAACTACAAGAAAAATACCATGATTCGCAAGGAGGACTTCCTCATCCCCGCCGTGCTCTGCGCATCATTATCGAGAGCGAGGTCTCACTATTCTTTCTCTCTTAAGGTTTTTTCTTTAATTGACTTTTTATTTTTACTGATTCTAATGAATTTATGTTATCTACGGTATGTGTTTGAGATTATTTGAGTCAATTACAATTCTTTTATAATGTTTCTTTTCAAATTTTTGTGGGCTTTTAAAAATGTTTTTTAAATTACATTTTAGGGTTTATAATTATCTTACCATTCTTGGTAAGTTCAATCTTTAATTTTTACTAACATTTGTATTTATAATTTTTGTTAATCAACTTTTCTCTTAGACCAAAATTATATGTGATGTTCAAAAATAGTTTTTAGTTATGGGGGAAGTCACAAGGTGGATGTTCTGAGTAAAAGCGAATATGACAATTGTGTTGTTTCAAATGCCATCCAATCCCACGACGATGGGAACACAAAAATTAATTTGATTGCGTTGGGATGAACTATTTACTTAGTGTGCCCAACACCAGGTTATTGTGCTAGTGGCATGACACTAGCAGTCACCATTATAGGATAGTTAAGCAGCGGCAGCAGCCTACCCTGTACCACCCCAAGCGACGGCAGCCCCGGCCCACCTTTCAGTTCTGAAACTCCAGCCGCCGGAACACCCCTGGATACTACTACTTCTCCACCACCATCTAGTGGTAGTTGAGCTACCAGTGTTTTCTCTAGTGTTTATAATTTGATACTACTACTGCCAGTGTTTTCTCTAGTGTTATATTCTTCGTTGTCTTGAGAAATTTGTGTGATTTTATTTATACGAAAGGCATAAATTTATATTTATATGATTGAATAAAAGATTAGCTTACGATATATGACGGGATCACATTTTTGGGACCTAATCTTTTTATTTTTCAGTTTTTGAGAAATTATTTTGAGACCTTTTCAGAATTGATTAGTCATTACAATATTGATACTCAAATTATACATGTTAAAGTGCGTTTTGATCATACCTTAATAAACTATCAGATAAAATCTACCCACATAATATTAATTACTGATCATATTGTTCTCTTTTAAAAAAAAATATTTTAGTCAAAATTTTACACAGACCTTCCTTATATTAGGTCTCTTCTAATATGGTTTGAAATTTTATATCAAATTTATGACCAATTTTTATCTCCATTTGTACAGAATTTTACTTCTCCTATAAAAGAGAGAATCAAATTCCACGCTACCCTACCTTATAGTCATAGGAAAGGTTGGACACGATTCAATTCAGTCTAATTTTTATCGAAATTGAATTATTTTTTTTTTAAAGGATAATGATATTTGCTAGTATAGAGTGCATTTTATTTTATTTTATTTTATTAATTTTAATATGTTAAATATTAACTAATAAAAAAATAACTTTTTGATAAAGTTAAAGAGCATCGAACTGAGACCTTAGAAAACAAAAAGTCTTACTTTGCCAACCGAGCTTAGGCTTTTTTTTGGCAATGAAAATACATTCAAATTTTATATTTACATTTAAATATTAATATAATTTAAAAAAAAAAGAAACAACTAAAAGGTATTGAGTATTGAATCTGAGACTTCAGAGATGAAAGAAGAGTAACATCATTTTAGTGATTTTATTATATTACAATTTAGATATTAATAATTAAAAAAAATTAATGGGTGTTGAACCTATAATCTCAATGAACCGTAACTCGCTCTTCTTCAAAAGAGTTAAGCCTTTTTTTTTTTTGTCAATGAAAATACATTCAATTTTGTTATATATACTATTTTAAATATTAATATAATTAAAAAAATAAAATACCAATGGACAAATTCGAACAAGAGGAATCATAAATAAGTTAGAGCAACACTACTATATAGGCTAAAGCACCCTTTTGATGTGAGACATGAACAATTTATTTTTATTTTAATATTTTAAAATATAAACAATTAGACGACTAGTTTTTTCGGTTTTGTTTCGATTTATAATAAAGCCGAACTGAATCAATTGGTTATTTATATTTTCAATCTTATAAAACTATTTGATTTATAAAAAAAAGAATAAATCGAACCAACTGTTTCAATTTAATATAGTTTAATTTTTTAATTTTTAATTTATTTTATCCACCCTTAATTATAAGAACTTTTTATTCTTTGAAGAAAGAAGAAAGACAATCAGTTAAAATACAATAACTGAAAAAAAAAAGTCCAACATAAAATGTAACTAAACCATATTTGTGTTATTACAGACTACATATTTAATAATAAAAAAAAAAAACCAAACCCTCAAAGGAGCTTCTTGGTTTATTACTGAAAAAATTAAAATATATAAATAGTTGATTGTTCAAATAGGCTACAATTAGTTATGCAATACACATTCTCTATTTCTTTTACTAACGTGTTCCTGTTTTATAAAAGTGAATTAAAAAAAAATAAAAAACAAAGATTAAGCACATGTATTAATTAGGGGGGTGTGGGGAGGAGTGGGGAGAGTGCGTTAAGACTAACACTTACATTTTTTCTTTGTTGTTATTTAATATTTTCATTATACATAACTGACTAAGAGCATTTGATTGATATTCTCATTATGAATGGCTAAGATCATTCTCTTTAATTAATTTGCGTTTACCGTTTTTACCCTACTGTGTTGAACCACATGTATATAAATAAATTACTTGTAAAATATTATAATTAATTAATAATCTCAATGTCGTTGCATGAAGATTAACTGAATTGTTCTTCTACAATTAACTGCAGAATTAATTTAATATTCTAAACATAAGTATGATGTAATGCAAAACTAAATTAGTGATCATTTCTGTTCGATTACCATAGTCCTTATTTTTGTCTAATCTTAAAAAAAAGTGTAATTTTTTTTTTATGTTACAAATGTCTATATTACGTTAGACTATTATACAACGAAATTTTTTTAAAAGTAATTTCTGAATTAAGCTATTGGGATTTTTTTCGAGAGCAACTCCTAAATTAAGCTATTAAGATTATTAGGAACAACATGTATAACTTTAAACACATCTCACTCGAATAAAAAAGTTCTCATAAAATATGTATAATTTTAAACATATTTTACCAAAATTAAAAAGCTTTCACAAAATAAAAATAATAAATCAATCGTCATATATAACTTTGAACACATTCTACATAAATTAGAACACTTCTATAAAATAAAATGAATAAATAAACCGTCAAATAAATATAATATAAATAAAATATTTAATTTATTTTTGTTTGTCTGTAATAATATTTGTTTAGAAAAATAAAAATTTAATATTAAGAGGGCATCAGTAAACACCAAAAATTAAAGAGAGGAAGTATGTAGACACATATTGAATTTTAAAATAATTTTATTTTTACTATCTCCTTAGGGTTCTAGTTTTTTTTTTCAAATAATTATTTTTAGGCCCTGTCAATACATCGGGATCATAGATAATCAAATTTTCATAAGATAAGCTAACGTGACCTTGTTGATACAAAAATATTTTATTTTATATTAACAAACAGCTATAACATAATATAATTTGTGAAACTACAAATAAAGTTGTAATGTAAATCTTTTGAATGATATAATTTTTTTTTAATGATTATAGACCATTGAACAATTCTTTTTTCATTGTTTTTGTTTTCACATTGTGAATGAATTTTTTTTTTTTTTTAAGTTTTGACTTTTGATAAGTTATAATGATACTTTTTGGAGTCTTAATTAATTATTGACGATGTTTGAATTAATTCAAAACTTTGATATTAGATTAGATGGAAATTAGGTGGAATTAAACTCAAAATTTTGACATTAATAAATTTTTAACTAATAATATGAACTA
This sequence comes from Ailanthus altissimus, assembly GCA_946807835.1. Classification (NCBI taxonomy): domain Eukaryota; kingdom Viridiplantae; phylum Streptophyta; class Magnoliopsida; order Sapindales; family Simaroubaceae; genus Ailanthus; species Ailanthus altissimus. The sequence continues at coordinate 36,696,302 of OX327684.1, forward strand.
AATATATTTAACTTTCATTTTTTTCCCTTATATATTATGTGCCTAAAAAAATTAAAATCGAAGATTAACATTATATCATCAAATAAAATTAACATCCCAAATAAAAATAATATAATTCTAACCAATTTATATAAAATCCAGATAATTTTACCTTATCTTTAAGGTTTTTTCTTTAAAAAAAGAAGGATTTCTTTACCTTACCCTACATGTAAATTAAACTTTAATAAAAAATGTGACAAAAAATATTATTTTGCAATAATAAATACAATATAATTAAAAACTATCCCGTAACCCTTCAAAAATTAAAATCATATTAGTGATAATTTCTATTATAGAGTAATCTTATCTCAAGTAGTCTTATCTTTTTTAAAAAAAATTAATAATTATTATTTACTTCTGATCCCTATATAATGCTACCAAGCCACTAAATTAAAATCATCTCGAGCATTTTCATTAATTATAGTAGAGTGAGTGGAGTTTTTAGTTTGATCTTAGCAACTATAAAAGGAGTAAAAATAATTACCATATTATTTTTTACTGTGTGCATGTTCAGTCGAGGGCTAGCAGATGAAGCAACTGCATCGTCATATTCACAATTAGACTCTGGCTATCAGTTGTCGTGGTTTAACATGCCATGGTTGATGTCATTTTCTCCTCATTCAATTTGGAATTCAAACCTATGGCCCTTCGTGCCACCACCTTTGCCAACAACTCATCAATGGGCTCACCATTGGCCTTGGGTGCCACCGCCTAAATCAGTAACGGTAGATCTTAAATCAAACTCTAAAGCTTGATCATATTTTTAACACGGCTTTTTTTTTTATAATAAAGAGTTCATTCTTCTTTAAGAGTTTGGTTATATCAACACTTTTTTCGTTAAGTTTAAGTTTAGGTTTCGATAGAATAATTGTTAATGTGAATGTGCAATAAGAGTTCTTTATTATATTTTAATTTTTTTTATTTTTTATTTTCAATCCTATTTTCCTTTTCTTTTTTAATTGTGACTATTTTTACCTCTTTGTTATTTTTATATTAATAACTAATCTCATCTTACTTTAAATTACTTAAAATTCCGAGTAAATGACTAAGAGTGGGGTGTAAGTAATGATTGATAAAAATAATAAAACATTTATTTCCCTATGAAAATTGGTGGTATTTGACATTCGTGCTCCCATGTGTGACCAAGTAAAAATAATTCGCTTGTGGATATTAAGATGTCAAATTGGGTTGATGATGATAAATAATTATGGATAAAAAGACAACAATGCTTGTCTTAGAAGACAGACACTAATGCTGGTTGTCCGATTGTGTCTATTGTAACGAAAGCTTTCATACAGGTCCTCGCTCTTTTTTTAAAAATAAAAGAAAAATTATATGTTTTGAATAATATCGTCTAAGTCCAATTTAAACATTCTATTATTCAAATTCCTTAATCTCTTAGATTATTAATGATTTGAATATTTCCGTCTCGAATAAGTATTAGATAAATATTTTTTTGTGTATACTACTTTAACTAGCTTTATTTATTTATGTTTTAAATTAAAATTATAATTATAATTTTTAAAAAAGGAAAAATAAATAAAAAATTATCTTATTTATACCTTGAATAATAAAAAGACTTTTTTGAGGTCAATTTGTGATATATATACTAATTGATTAAATATATTAACATAAAACATGGCCAAATAACAAGTATAGAGAGGCCTTTAAACTCAACATGGTAATCAAATGTAAATAGCTGTTGGTCAATTTTTATTTTTTAAACTATCGAATCAAATTATTATAGATACCATAAATTGACTCGACTATTTTTTTTTTGGTGCAGTATATGAGGATGGTTTTTATTTTTTTTCTTAAACAATAAATTGTTATTTTCAAGAAATGAATAAATAAATAAATAAGATAAGTTAAAGTAGCATACCGAGTAAAATAGTTATTCAACATTAAAATAATAAAATGTGTTCCGCTATAAAGGTTTTGAAGTTTTTTTTTTATATTAAAGGTCTAATTAATTATTAGACGTCACAAATTGACTTCACAAAATTTTTTTTCTTAAAAAAAATTGATTAATTAAATTTAAGAGTAAATAAATAAATAAGTGAGGTTAAAGTAGATACAAGACAAAGTAATTATTTAATTATTTTTCGAACCAAAACTACTAAAATCATTAACAGTGAGAAGATGAAGGGACTTGTGTAATTATAAGATGTTCAAATATAATACAAAGGACTTAAGTGATGGTTCTTCAAATTATCTAGTGTTTGTTCTATTTGTGAAAAATATAGAGGACTTGCATGAAAAATCGCATTGTAATTGGTACGCATTCCAGCTTGTAATGCATATCACGACTCATTCAGTAGTTGTAACTTGTAACGCGTTTATAGTACATTACACAGGAAGAGCCTAAAATCACTCTTAAATGATGTTTTACTGATCTAATTCTAAACGATTTATATAAAATTCAGATAATTTTACCTTATCATTAAGGTTTTCTTTTTTTAAAAAAAATAATTATTTTACCTTATCCTACATGTAAATCAAACTTTAATTTTAAAAAATGAGACAAAAATAATAATAATTTTGCAATGATAAGTACAATATAATTAAAAACTATCACATACCCCTTCAAAAATTAAAATTATATTAGTGATAACTTCTATTATACAGTAATCTTATCTCAAGAAATCTTTATCTTTTGTTGATAATAATAATAATAATAATAATAATAAATAATATTTACCTATTACCCTATATAATATATAATAACAGAACTTGAAGAATTAGATAAAATAACAAATAAGAAGAAACAAAAAAATTGATATAAGCTACAGATTTTAAAGACTAAAATAAAGTTATTAATTTTAAAAAAAGAATAATCAATGAAAATTAAAAGGATAATTCAAACTTGATTAGAGCCTAAATTCCGATATCAAATGATGTGAACTTCACAAATAAAAGTGAAACCCGATGCTCAATAAGACTCATTTGTCAAAAATTGTTCTAATTTAGATTTTTATATAAATAAAAATAAGAACCTTGACCCGTTATCTATAAGAGATAAGAACCAAAGATTGTAAATGTCACACTCAAGATAAATGAGAAGTTGTGAGTGATAAGTCTACAAGATAAAATATTGACAAAGTCTAATAAAAATTATTTGAAGAACTTAAGAGAATACTCTCAACATTAATATCATCAATTTTGTTTCTTCCCCCCATCTCTCGTGTATTTATAGAGATATCTTGAGATGTTTAGCATTTATTACAATAATTAATGACAGCTTACAACTATTAATTACCAACTACTGCCAATAACTTAAACACTTGAGATTCCAGCACTTATTATAATAATTAATAAAAATTTACAACACTACCAATAAGTTAGGTATTTGAAATGTTAGTACTTATTACACCGATTAATAAAAATTTATAACTACTAACTACCACTTAAGATTTCAACACTTATTATTAATAATTAATGAAGTCGATGTCTCCGCGAATACTTCAGAAAGAAAGAAAGAATTAGTTCTTTCATTTTTGAAGAAAATGTTTATTTACATATTGAAGGAAAAACTTTTTCATTAACTGGCATAGAGCGAAGTTCTTAGTTTGATTTCAACAACAAATAGAAAGGAGTAAAAGCAATTGTGGTATTGATTCTAATTATGTGCTGTTTCAGTCAAGGGCTAGTAAGAATTGATGAAGGAACTACATAGTCATATTTAAAAGTATGCTATGGGCATTAGTTTTCGTGGTTCCAACTGCCATAGCTGATGCCACATTTTTTTCCTCATTCAATATGGAACTCACACCCATGACCTTTTGTGCCATCACTTTTGTTAGCAAATCATCAATGGACTCGCCATTGGCTTTGGGTACCATTACCTAAACCAATAGTTGTTGATCCTAAATCAAATTATAATGCTCGATAATGTTTTTTATTTATGTTTGGAAAGATTTTTTTTTCTGTTAATGATATGATCAAGCAATAAGTAATAAGATTTCTCATTTACATTTGAAATTAGAAAGTCATTGTATTGATTTTTATTTTTCATTCCCAGTATGATTCTGTTATTTCCTCTTTTTTTTTTTTTTCAACGCTCACATCGAAATTATTAAACATAATTTTTTTTGGAAGAATTGATTATAGATTAGACTGTATATCATGTTTACAAAATACCCAGATAGTGTTTGCTCCATAAACAATAGTTATTAAAACATTATTCCATTGAAAAAGAAAGTTGTACAAATTTTTTAATACCTACTATAATTCTTTTTTCTTTTTAAGAATAACAAATCATCACTTAAAGTAGAAAAATAATACTAATAAAGGAGATATTAAAATATTCTGAAAAATCAAAAAAAAAAAAATTGATCAAAATGCAATCAAGAGAAGCAACAGACAAATTCTCTAAATTCTAAATTATCTTCTTTATTATTAGATAACAGGGTTCCAACTGAAGAATTATTTTTTCCTTATTCAATTATGAGTATATATAAATATTTTTCTCATTAATTGGTGGAATAAAATATGAAATTGATGTCTCCGCGGAAATTACAGAATTAATTATTTTATAATGACAATCTAAACGGTTTTAAATAATACTAATTCAAAAATGATTGCCATCAATTTAGAATTCATATCACATAAAATATGATAGAAAATATCACCGCCCAAAATTTAATTCGGCTAAAGTTGAGGTACCCAAACTGTCTATAACCCATCCCAATAAAAAAATATTAATATATATCTCGAAAATATTAGGATATTAATTAAATAATAATAACAGTAATATATAGGATATCTTATCCTTCAAGGATTTTTTTTTTAATGATTATTATACCTTATCATACGTGTAAATCAAATTTTAATTAAAAAAATGTGAAAAAAAATTATTTTGCACTAATAAGTATAATATAATTAAAAATTATCCTGTAACCCTTCGAAAATTATAATCATGTTAGTGATAACTTCTATTATAAAGTAATCTTATCTCTTATCTTTTAAAACAATATATATATATTATTATTATTTACCTTTGATCCCTATATAATGCTACCAAGCCACCAAATTAAAACTATCTCAAATATTTTCAATCATTACCATAGAATAGTAAAATTCTTAGTTTGATCTCAATAGTTATGAAGGGAGTAAAAGCAATTGTCATTTTATTTTTTATTACGTGCAATAGAGGGTTAGTAGGAACTGATGAAGTAGCTGCATCGTCATATTCACAATTAGACTTAGAACGTCAATTGTCATTGTTTAACATGTCATAGCTAATGTCACATTTTTTTTCTCATCCAATTTAAAACTCACACCCAATGCCCTTCGTGCCATCACCTTTGCCAATAACTTATCAATGGGCTCACCATTGGTCTTGGGTGCCATCGCTTAAACCAACAATTGTAAATCTTAAATCAAACTCTAAATTTTGATCATGTTTTTTATATCTATTTTTTTATAATAAAATTTTAATACTTTTTTTAGAATTTGATTATATCAACACTTTATTGTTTAAGTTTGGGTTTGGACTGAATAATTTTTAATGTGATGAAACAATAAGAGTTCTTTATTACATTATAATTTATTGTTTTTATTTTTCATTTTCAATCCGATTTTTCCTTTTTTTTTAGTTGTGACTATTTTTACCTATTTGTTATTTTCATATTAATCACTTATCTCATCTTACTTTAAATTACTCAAAATTCTCTTGATAGTGAGCAAATGACTAATACTGGGGTGGAAGTAATAATTGATGAAAACAACAAAACATTTATTTCCCTATGAAAATTGGTGGCATTTGCATTCGCGCTCACCGCTTGTGACCAAGTAAAAATAATCGCTTTTGCATATTATGAATAAAAAGACAACAATGCTCATCTTAGAAAAGAAAGAAAATAATGTTGGTTGTCCGATTGCGTCCATTGTAATGGAAGTTTTCATACAGGTCCTCTTTGTTTTTTAAAAATAAATAAAAATTAACATGTTTTGAATAACATCAATTAAGTCCAATTTAAAAATTCTATTATACAAATTCCTCAATCTCTTATATTATTAATGATTTGAATTGTTATGTATCGAATAAATATTTTGTCATGTATTCTACTTTAACTGCTTTATTTATTTATTTATCTTTTAAATTTAATTCAAATTTATAATTTAAAAAAAATGAAAATTAAATAAAAATTATCTTATTTGTACCTTGAATAATGAAAAGACTTTTTTGAGGTCAATTTGTGATATCTATAGTAATTTATTAAATATATTAACATAAAACATGGCCAAATAACAAGTATAGGGAGGCCTTTAAACTTAATATGGTAATCAAATGTATATATGTAGTAACCAGTATCCATAACCGATAAGAATATGTATATTTATATATATAAATATACGTATTTTATTTGCATGTGAGTGATCCTTGATTTATATATTATTATTAGTAGTGTTTTTATAGATTAAGGATATACTATTAGTATTGGGTTTATTTGCAAGACTTTGGAATTATTTTAGGGACCAAATTGTTATACTTTGAAAGTTTTGGGGGTGAATTCGTAAATACCAAAAATTAACCACTTAGTATAAAAATACACTTTTAAAAACCCTAATTCTCTCATTTTGGTCGAGCTACCCATTTTTAGAGAGAGAAGAGAGAAATAAAGGAGAGAGAAAGAGAAGAAGAAGAAGAAAAAGAAGAAGAAATTGGAATTTTGGATCTTTAGAGGTATATCACAACTAATTATCAATTTATTGGTGTTAATTAAGTTAATTTCTTTAAGTTTTGATTTCTGGAAATATGTATAATTAAGGATTTGATGTGTATTTCGTTTGATGTTGTGAGAATTGATGATGATCTATAAGATAGTTTGATAAATCATGATGAATTATGGAATTTCTGCTGGATAACCTCTTGATCTAGGAATTTTATAAATTGTTGTGATTCGATTCTGGTTTTGAATTTTGAGTATATGAAATTAGACATGTTTAGGATCATCTGAGACTTTGAATCGACTGAAAATCTCGGAAATTGAATTTGTAGTGAATTTACCAAAATGACCCTGGAATTCTGGAAATTTCCTGTGTAAACAGTATGATACAGTGGAAAATAATTTTTGACCTGCTGAATGATCTTTAAAAATTATGAATTTGTGGAATATGATAATTTTATATGTCTAATATGATATACTCGGAATTGAGAATTTGGATCAATGTGGTTGAAGTGTTATGAATTTCTAAAGTGTATCAGCTCATTGTAGTATTTGATTAACAGATTTTTAAAGTTATGAAATAAAATAGTTTTAAAATACTTTTGGCAGTTATTTGGAAGCCAAATATTTATCATGGACTGAGATATGTGTCAAGAGTAATTATGTGGTAGTTTTATAATTTTTGAGTTAGTATATGATTTTATAAAATTGGGAGATTGAATACTGTTCAGTAAGTATCTTGATCCTGTCAGGTTTGTAGTTTGGATTCGATGGTATGTATGGAATGGATTGTGTAGGAATTTTGATATAATATTCATATATAAGAAGTATATATGAGTCAAGAATGATATATTCTGATTTCGGAGTAATTGGACATCATTTGATGTATTAGAAATTTTTGTTAAGTGTAAGTGGTCTGAATGACAGGTTTTGAGAAACCAAATATTTAGACCAATTTGATGTGATAAATGCATTGTGTATAATTTTGTAAGCTATTTAAAGTATTTTGTGTGAATTGTGAGGCTTATGAAAGGATTAATCTCCATTGATAGGTTAAGGAGATTTAAGCCTTGTAGCTGAAAGTGTTAAGAGGTAAGTATACTAGACTTACTACTGGAATCACAATAAACATAATAATTGTTTTGTATGATTTTGTAAATGGGGTTAAGAATATGTTTATGATATGTCAAAGTATATTTTGATATGAAATGTGAATATATGTTTATGAATGTGAGCATTGACATTGAGCATGGACATACATGTGTTTTTGAAAGTGAGCTTTCCAAAATAAGATGCGTTTAACAAAGAAAGCTTTTGAAGTGTAATATGTCCATGAGAACTATTTTGTGATTTGAGGGTACTTGAACTCACTGTTAACTTAGTAGGCATTTTATGTGATTTGTTGAGCCTTTATGTGTGGCCTTTCCTTCGGGATTGGTATATATTATGTGTTCCGTATGTAGGGAGGATCCTATTGGTACCTAAAGGAAGTGTGAGTCATCACATTCGTGTGGTGGCGTATTGGTACATGTGAGAGGACTCACCGATGATCAGGGTGAGGGTTTGGCTTTTACCTTCGGGCATAAGCGTTATATATGTGTGATTTAAAGACCTCACTTGTACTATTCTTCTCATACGGTATGTCACCTACGAGTGACATTTGGCTCATTATGTGATATGTGATATGTAAGTCCTACTAAGTAGTAGTTGAGTGATGGTATTCCTATTATGTGTTTTGAAAGAATGTGTAAGCGCTTACATGATATGTGATTTGATAAGATTATGATTTTGATTGATCACAGCATATCATACATATGCATTGTGTACATATATGTATTTGTATTTGATATATGAAAAACTAGTATGCTTACTGAGTTTTATACTCATTATAGTTTATGGTGATTTCAGGTAAATAAGGTACATGTGTGCTTAGCGGATTTGGCAAGGCTTCTGCTGTTCCTTGGGTTCCCTAAGTTGTTAGGTTGCTAAGTGTTTCATTTGGGGACACGTGGGATAAGATATTTGATTTGTCCCTATTGAATAAATACTTATGTATTATTTTATTGTGTGTGGTTGGATTTAGTTTAAGTTTCACCAAGTGTAGTAATGGATTGATTTTAAGTAAGAATTTGCAATGAATATATTCTGGGCTTCCGGTAACAAAGTTGCTACTGGTGACGTAGTAGAGTGTTAATCTCTGAGAAAACTCTGCGTATCTCCGGTTTACTAATTGTCCCAGTCATAATTCAATTGCTATAATTCTGAAAGAAATTAAAATGAATGTTTAAGTATTATTGAATGAATGTAAGTGATGTCGTGTGTCAGATCTTTTGGGTCTGGGGCGTGACAGCTTTTATTGGTATCAGAGCTAAGATATGATTCTGTAGACTTTTAAGTGTCGAGTCAAGGGAACCGAGCAGATGCCAAATCCTTAGGATTGTATTTGTAGCTTTGTTGTGTAAAAGTTTGACATATTCCTTAAATTTTGTATGATTTTGTGAAGATGACACAGTATCCAAGAGCTGCTAAGATTGTTGTTGTTGTGGATAATGGTACCTTGTGGATCTTAATGTTACCATTTAGATTTTCTTTTAAGTTATGACTAATATGCTTAGTAAGAGTGATGTTGAATATCTTATAATGATAATTTGCATGTGATAGAGCAAATTGAGATAATTTTCTCAATGACAAAATATAGAGAAGTAGAGTATTGAAGACATCAATTGAAACAACTTTTATTGAAAAGGAAAACAACAACACAACAACACAACAACACAACAACAATAGCAGCAACAAAAATACAATAGAGGCTACGGAGTGAGATTTAAGTCTATTTTGCGTTTCTTCTGACTGTCATGAGTAGACCAATCTAACTGATGCAATGTTGGATTAGACAGAGGAATAAAAGACTGCAATTGATCAATCAGTTGATCAACAGTTAAAGCTGAAATAAGAATCCGTCGTGCTAGAAGTGGGATGAATTGTGTTCCCGCTGCATAGTCAAGAAAAGATATCAACCCGTCGTAAAAACCATTAACATTTAACAAACCAATGGGTTTTTGGTGGATTTGTAATTGTGCCCATGAGACAATTTGAAAAATTTCCTCCAAGGTCCCGAAACCTCCTGGTAGAGCTATGAAAGCATCCGCATGCCTAAGCATTTGAGCCATTCGCTCGTGCATAGATGAGACTTGTAACTCATCCCCAATTGTTTTTCCTACAACATTTTCAATAGCTAGAGGTTTTGGAATGATACCCAAAACTCGACTACCTTTATTGTGTGCAGCTTTTGCCACAGACCCCATTAACCCTCGGTTACCTCCTCCATATACTAAATGTATATTTCGCTCAGCTAATACCTTACCAAGATTTTCTGCAACTTTTGTAAACTCTTCAGTATTCCCAGGGTTGGATCCACAAAAGACACAAATTTTTGTGAATCGACGAGCTGAGGTTTCCTCCATTGTTATGCTCACCCTAATCTTTGAATATTTTTGAGTTTGTATAAGGATGCAATAATAATGTATTTATAGAGAAACAAATTGATAATAGCTGTGGAGCATATGTGTAAGTATGTTCAAGTATATATTTTTTTCGATTCTTGTGAGGTAAAAAAAAAAAAAAAAAGAGAATGAGTTTTACTTTATCATTTTATAAGGGACAATAGGTCGCAAAATCTTGAATAAATATATGTTGATATGTAAGTGTGATAAAAAAAAATTGTGTCGGAAGTGTGATAAGTTAGGTAAGATAATTAAGAAAAGTCAATAAAGGCCTATTTCATGGATTTAGGGACTTAGCCATTTTGGCACTAATGGTCGACAATACATCAATGACTTGAAGACTTTTTGAGCTAACAATTGGACTTTGGACATGAGGCCAAATTAACTTTATTAATTACAAAGATTTTGTGGTCTTAACATTAATTTTTGACCGATAGATTAAAAGCAGATATGAAGAAAGATAAAGCACACTTGACATAAAGATAAAGCAGTAATCAGTCTCTCTTTGATGTGATAGAGCAACACGGATCTAGTTTCTGTGAAAATAGAAACAGCAATGTAGGTCAAAATGAGTCTCCTTGGTCGCTTTCATCTGTGTCGTATCCGTGAGAGAGGAACTTATGGAGTTGTTGTTCCCATACATTGAATGAGGGCTCTGGCGGAGTGGAATGTGGGTCTACCATATCTTGATCTTCTCCAGGTGAGCTGGTCTGGATGAGGGATGTGCTGGCTTCCTCTTGGATTTGGGTGTCGGTTGGATAAGGTTGGGAGTCTTGAAAGAGGGATAAGTCAAGATTGGGTTGGTGTTGGTCAAGTTCTGTCGGGATAACTGGCTGAGATTGGGTAGGTTCTGTCGGGACAGTTAGCTGAGGCCATTGGTGAAGGTTATCAATTGCTTGTCTGTATCTGGCATAATAAGTCATGTTTGGGATATGGTGATGATGAGTAGAGTAATCTGTATTTCTGAGATGTGAAAGATGATATTTTTGTCTTTGTTGGAATTTGAGTATATTGGCAAAATTCAGGTCTTCTGTAAAGTCATCTTCAACTTGTTCCCAAGGTGCAGCATCTTCTGGGGAAATCCAAACAGACGGAGGAATTATTTGATTTTCCTGAGCAAGAATTCTTTCAAGTTCTCTCTTTTGCTGAATTACTTCTTCAGGCCAGAGCTTAATTGATCCCTTTAGTGAAAGGGTAAATGTGAAGTAATCCTTAACAGTGGGGTAATAATGAATCTCCTGATCTGAAATAATCATACCCTTCCGTTGGAGAAGTAAGACTGACCAAAGATGTTGTCTGGGGACTGCAGCATTTGTGTTGTTTGCAATCATGTATTGAAATTTAGTTATCCACCATGTCTTTGGGTAAAACCATTGGAGAAAAATCAGGGCTGGATGATCTTCATCACATTTTTCTAATTTTTGGAGGGTTCTAAGTAATGGGAATTCCATGGCGATTGTATACAGATCCAACAGGTACCATAACAAGTAAAGGACAGGTTTGGACCATTGGGAAAATGGGAAAAAAGAGTGCAGGTGAAAGAAAGGGTATTCTAAGTTGAACAAAGGGCCACCAAGAACTGTGAGGCCGTGTTCTTGTACTGCTAAGATGGCGTAGTGTCTGATGAATTCTTTGGCACGGGAATGGAGTGTTCTGGTTTTGATTAGGTCTAGAAATTGTGGTGGAGAAAAAGGAACAGGAGGAGTTATGATAATGGGATTCATTATGAAGATGGTAAGAAGGTTGGTTTTATTTATTGCTAGAAAAGTGATTATGAGGTTTAGGCTATTTATAGAGTTTTATGAAAGAAAATCAATAATCGTTTTGTCCTTTCCTTTTACGTGGATGACGTTAAAGGAATAGTTAAAAGAATCATATTTGCCATCGCAGTAATTGTGCTAGTAGAATCTTTTCTATTTGAAATCGAGCATATTAGAAAAAGCAGACATGTCAATCTCAATGAGAAAATGATGTCCAATAAGGTGGACTATTTTTTTTTTTTTAAGAGTTAAAGTAAGAGATATAATGTTAAGATCTATAGTTTAAGAATCAGTTGAACTAAAGGTCTTTTTATTGAAGTTGATTTTTGATCGTTTAAGATAATGCTTTCAATATTCTGATTTGAATGACAACTTAGTTGCGTAGAAATACTACATTTTTTTTTTGAATGATATCAAGGTAGTGAATGATATTATGACGTATGAGTATATGTTGAAGGGATTAAAATTTTTAAAGGAGTTAAGAATTTTATGTAAGAGATTAGTATGGGTATTCTACATCTATGTTATTCTTTAATGAATGAAAGGTGAAGTGTATAGATACCCATTAAATATTGAACGAATGGAAAAAAAGAATAAAAATATGTGTGTATAATTTTATAAGTCCATAATGTGTGTCATATGTTTATTTTATGGATATATGTTTCGTACTCCTCTCGTATACTCAGCTATGAGCCAACTTAGAGATAATCTAACATATGAATGAGTATTTATTAGGATTTTGGACCACAATGAGCAAATCCTATATACAATGAAGATTGCTTTGTAAATGTTTTATGAATAAACTATACAGTTGAAAAGGAAAATTGAGAATGAGAAGAAGAAATGAGATCTAAGTATCCTCATCTATGTGCTTAAGTTATGAATTTCGAGGACGAAATTCTTATAAGGAGGGGAGAATTGTAGTAACCAGTATCCATAACCGGTAAGAATATGTATATTTATATATATAAATATACGTATTTTATTTGCATGTGGGTGATCCTTGATTTATATATTATTATTAGTAGTGTTTTTATAGGTTAAGGATATACTATTAGTATTGGGTTTATTTGCAAGACTTTGGAATTATTTTAGGGACCAAATTGTTATGTTTTGGGGGTGAATTCGTAAATACCAAAAATTAACCACTTAGTATAAAAATACACTTTTAAAAACCCTAATTCTCTCATTTTGGTCGAGCTACCCATTTTTAGAGAGAGAAGAGAGAAATAAAGGAGAGAGAAAGAGAAGAAGAAGAAGAAAAAGAAGAAGAAATTGGAATTTTGGATCTTTAGAGGTATATCACAACTAATTATCAATTTATTGGTGTTAATTAAGTTAATTTCTTTAAGTTTTGATTTCTGGAAATATGTATAATTAAGGATTTGATGTGTATTTCGTTTGATGTTGTGAGAATTGATGATGATCTATAAGATAGTTTGATAAATCATGATGAATTATGGAATTTCTGCTGGATAACCTCTTGATCTAGGAATTTTATAAATTGTTGTGATTCGATTCTGGTTTTGAATTTTGAGTATATGAAATTAGACATGTTTAGGATCATCTGAGACTTTGAATCGACTGAAAATCTCGGAAATTGAATTTGTAGTGAATTTACCAAAATGACCCTGGAATTCTGGAAATTTCCTGTGTAAACAGTATGATACAGTGGAAAATAATTTTTGACCTGCTGAATGATCTTTAAAAATTATGAATTTGTGGAATATGATAATTTTATATGTCTAATATGATATACTCGGAATTGAGAATTTGGATCAATGTGGTTGAAGTGTTATGAATTTCTAAAGTGTATCAGCTCATTGTAGTATTTGATTAACAGATTTTTAAAGTTATGAAATAAAATAGTTTTAAAATACTTTTGGCAGTTATTTGGAAGCCAAATATTTATCATGGACTGAGATATGTGTCAAGAGTAATTATGTGGTAGTTTTATAATTTTTGAGTTAGTATATGATTTTATAAAATTGGGAGATTGAATACTGTTCAGTAAGTATCTTGATCCTGTCAGGTTTGTAGTTTGGATTCGATGGTATGTATGGAATGGATTGTGTAGGAATTTTGATATAATATTCATATATAAGAAGTATATATGAGTCAAGAATGATATATTCTGATTTCGGAGTAATTGGACATCATTTGATGTATTAGAAATTTTTGTTAAGTGTAAGTGGTCTGAATGACAGGTTTTGAGAAACCAAATATTTAGACCAATTTGATGTGATAAATGCATTGTGTATAATTTTGTAAGCTATTTAAAGTATTTTGTGTGAATTGTGAGGCTTATGAAAGGATTAATCTCCATTGATAGGTTAAGGAGATTTAAGCCTTGTAGCTGAAAGTGTTAAGAGGTAAGTATACTAGACTTACTACTGGAATCACAATAAACATAATAATTGTTTTGTATGATTTTGTAAATGGGGTTAAGAATATGTTTATGATATGTCAAAGTATATTTTGATATGAAATGTGAATATATGTTTATGAATGTGAGCATTGACATTGAGCATGGACATACATGTGTTTTTGAAAGTGAGCTTTCCAAAATAAGATGCGTTTAACAAAGAAAGCTTTTGAAGTGTAATATGTCCATGAGAACTATTTTGTGATTTGAGGGTACTTGAACTCACTGTTAACTTAGTAGGCATTTTATGTGATTTGTTGAGCCTTTATGTGTGGCCTTTCCTTCGGGATTGGTATATATTATGTGTTCCGTATGTAGGGAGGATCCTATTGGTACCTAAAGGAAGTGTGAGTCATCACATTCGTGTGGTGGCGTATTGGTACATGTGAGAGGACTCACCGATGATCAGGGTGAGGGTTTGGCTTTTACCTTCGGGCATAAGCGTTATATATGTGTGATTTAAAGACCTCACTTGTACTATTCTTCTCATACGGTATGTCACCTACGAGTGACATTTGGCTCATTATGTGATATGTGATATGTAAGTCCTACTAAGTAGTAGTTGAGTGATGGTATTCCTATTATGTGTTTTGAAAGAATGTGTAAGCGCTTACATGATATGTGATTTGATAAGATTATGATTTTGATTGATCACAGCATATCATACATATGCATTGTGTACATATATGTATTTGTATTTGATATATGAAAAACTAGTATGCTTACTGAGTTTTATACTCATTATAGTTTATGGTGATTTCAGGTAAATAAGGTACATGTGTGCTTAGCGGATTTGGCAAGGCTTCTGCTGTTCCTTGGGTTCCCTAAGTTGTTAGGTTGCTAAGTGTTTCATTTGGGGACACGTGGGATAAGATATTTGATTTGTCCCTATTGAATAAATACTTATGTATTATTTTATTGTGTGTGGTTGGATTTAGTTTAAGTTTCACCAAGTGTAGTAATGGATTGATTTTAAGTAAGAATTTGCAATGAATATATTCTGGGCTTCCGGTAACAAAGTTGCTACTGGTGACGTAGTAGAGTGTTAATCTCTGAGAAAACTCTGCGTATCTCCGGTTTACTAATTGTCCCAGTCATAATTCAATTGCTATAATTCTGAAAGAAATTAAAATGAATGTTTAAGTATTATTGAATGAATGTAAGTGATGTCGTGTGTCAGATCTTTTGGGTCTGGGGCGTGACAATATAGTTCTTGGCCAATTTTTATTTTTTAAACTATTCAGCCAAATTATTATATAGACTATTTTTTTTTTGCAGTATGTGATGATGGTCATTATTTTTTCTTAAATATTAAAATTTTAATTTTGAAGAAATGAATAAATAAATAAATAAGATAAGTTAAAGTAGCATACAGAGTAAATAGTTATTCAACGTTAAAATAATAAAATGTGTCCCGTTATAAAAATTTTGAAGTTTTTTTTATATTAAAAGTCTAATTAATTATCATAGACGTCACAATTGACTTCACAAAACTATTTTTCTTAAAAAAATAGTTTAATTAAACAAATAAGTAAGGTTAAAGTGGATACAAGACAAAATAGTTATTTAATTATTCTTCGAACCAAAACTACTAAAATCATTAATAGTGAGAAGGTGAAGGGACTTGTGTAATAATAAGATGTTCAAATATAATACAAAGGACTTAGGTGATGGTTCTTCAAACTTCTATTTTTGAAAAATATAGAGGACTTGTATGTAAAATCTCTTTGTAATTGGTACTTATTAGAGCTCGATTTTTTTTTTTTAAATGAGGGGATTATAATATTTTTATCAATATTTTCGCACCACTTGAAGGAGAGGGGGGGTCGAACCCAAGCGAGGATGTGAGACCCCTATGCTCTATTAGAGCTCAATTAAGTAGTTGTAACTTGTAACGCATTTGTTGTACATAACGCACTAAGAGCATACGATTGATGTGTTTAATAGGAAAAATGTCTGCTTCGTATTTAATTTAATTTAATTGATATATATTAATTTAATATTTTTTTTATAAATATTCAATTCATTTTTAGTTATTTTAACTACTATTTTCATCTCTAAATAATGATTTTTTTTTTTTACATAAACTAATTGAATATTTATAAACAAAAATGTAGAATTAAATTGACATATACCAATTAAATCAGGAACAAAATGAGTATTTTTCTTTCTTATTATGATTGGCTAAGATCATACTCTTTATATATGTGTGTGGGTTGAACCACGTGTATATATATAAACAAATAAGTTGTAAAATATTATAATTAATTAATAATCCCAATTCCCAATGGGATACATTACATATATGCCTGTCACTCACACTCAATTAAGACTTGCATGAAGATTAATTGAATTGTTCTTCTATAATTAACTGTAGAAGTAATTTGTTAGTCTAGAGATAAGTACGATGTAAGGCAAAATTAATTAGTGCTCATTTTTACTCGATTAGCATAATTTTTTATATTTATCTTATCTTATCAAATAAGTAGAATGTCAAATTTAACCTCCTATGCCTTATATGTAAAATCCTATCGAGTCATCACACTAAAACCATCTCAAGTTTTTTCATAAATTAGTATAGAGTGAAGTTCATGGTTTGATCTCCGAAGCAATGGAGGGAGCAAAAGTAATTACGATATTCATTCTAATTATGTCCAATTTTAGTTAATGGTTAAAAAAAATTAATAAAGCAGTTGAATCGTCATATTCAAAATTAGATTATGAGTATCAATTATTGTGATTCAACATGTTATGGTTGATGTTACATTTTCTTCATCGTCCAATATGAAACTTTCACTCATGGCCCTTCATGCCACCACCTCTACTAGCAACTCATCAATAGCTCACTATTAGCCTTGGGTGCTACCACCTAAACTAACAATTGCGAATCCTAAATCAAATTTTAAAATTTGATCATGTTTTTAATATTTTGTCCGTGGGATAATAGAGAGTTAGTATTTTTTTTAGAGTTCGGTTATATCAATATTTTTAGGTTTAGGTTTCAACAAAATAGTTTTTTTTTTTTTAACGTGATGAAGCAATAAGAGTTATTTAAATATTTTAGATTGTTATTTTTATTTTCCATTTTTAATCTGATTTTTTCTTTTTTATTTTATAGTTGTGATTATTTTTACTTTTTTATTATTTCATATTAATTACTTATCTCATCTTACTTTAAATTACTTAAAATTCTCTTGATAAAGAGTAAATGGCTAATATTGGGGTGTAAGTAATGATTGATGAAACAAAAAAACATTTATTTTTCTATGAAAATTGGTGATGTTTGACACGAGAAACTACTTATGTTTGCTTAAAAATTAAAGCACGAAATGATAAGTATTTTCATTTAAAATTTCATCCTTTTATTATAAGATTCAGTGTATATATCTGAGATTAAAATTTTAATATATATATATTAAATATAATCTTAGAACTTCAAACATTATAATTTACAATAATTTTATTGTTTAAAAAAAAACATATTTTTATTTACATTCATGCTCACATGTGTGATCAAGTAAACATAATTTGCTTGTGCATATTAAGAGGTCAAAAATTTTATTCGCAGGAATAAAAGTAACTCTATATGTCCCTTTAGTTGTTTGGAAAAATAATAAGAGATTTAAAAAAAAAATAGTATATTTGCTTATTATTTAACAAATTTAGAGAGATTCACAGTTAGACTCGCTTAGTCTATTTATATTAGGTATTCTAATGAATATAATATATGAATATTGTAGGAGCATGTTTACAAATTTGATTTTTACACTATATTATATAATGGTTTAATTTATATATTTTTTGTAAGAAACCCAAACAAATTTCTATTAATCTATAAATCAACATACCACCAAGTCTATTACGAAAAGTAAATCTATAAAACTAAAAAAACAAATTACTATGTACAAATTTTATATACAAACTATCACATACAATTATTGATTCATATTATAACTTTCATGTTTTATTAACCAGTGTTTCACATACAACTTTCATAAAGAGTTTGTATGTTTAGTGTACATCGATTGGGTCATAAAAACAAAGATTGACTGTTACTAAATATACCCAACTTTTTTCTAAAAAGGCCTATGTTGTAGATTAACTATTATACTATGTTAGAAAAATCTACTGTGGTGTAGTTAGTGAAATAAATTGGATTCGAACCCGAACCGGCCCATAAATAAAACATCCAGACCCAATAACAGTAAATCATTTTATGAAAACTCAAAATTCAAAAGCCTCTTATTTAGGCTGCGGGAGCATTCGATTTTCATTCTTCTGGCATTGAAACAGAGACGCAGAGACATGGCTGGCGAGGAAGACGGGGAGTTTTACCTTCGGTATTACGTGGGTCACAAGGGCAAATTCGGCCACGAGTTTTTGGAGTTCGAGTTCAGGCCAGACGGGAAGCTCCGATACGCCAACAATTCCAACTACAAGAACGATACCATGATTCGCAAGGAGGTCTTCCTCACCCCCGCCGTCCTCCGCGATTGCCGCCGCATCATCGCCGAGAGCGAGGTCTCACTCTTCTTTCTCTCTCTTAGGGTTTTCTCTTTAATTTACTTTTTTATTTCCACTGGTTCTAATGAATTTATGTTATCTAGGGTTTGTGTTTGAGACTATTTGAGTCAACTACAACTCTTCTATAACGTTTCTTTTGAAATTTTTCTGGGCTTTTAAGAATGTTTTTTAAATTGCATTTTAGGGTTTATAATTATCTTACCATTCTTGACTATTTGTGTACTTCGATTGACTTTAAACGCATCGTTTGTTAACGGGTTTTATGGTTTTTTTTAGTTATTTGCTAGGCCTAGTCCCTAAAGACTGTTAAAATGGGGAGTTTTTTTTTTTCCTTTTAGATCATGAAGGAAGATGATAACAACTGGCCAGAACCCGATCGTGTTGGACGGCAGGAGTTGGAGATTGTGATGGGAAATGAACACATATCCTTCACTACTTCAAAAATTGGATCGCTTGTTGATGTCCAGAGTAGTAAAGATCCTGAAGGCCTCCGCATATTTTATTATCTTGTTCAGGTCAGCTCAGCTCGCCTGCGTTTAGTTTCTTTATGCAACTATATATCAGATTTAGTTTCCAGCCTCTGACTCATTGGAGTGCATTTTCATTAAACTGATAATTGCTGGGAGAAGTAGTTACAATTTTATTGCCATGTTTTTCAAATTTTGTTGATTGCTTGATTTTTTGTGTGTTGTAAGTTAAAGATTAGGAATTAATATCATAGAAATGTTAGTTTTGTGTACCCATCTCAAGGTTTTCACATAAACTTAGAAATAATGTTACTTCAGGTATTCACTGTTGAGGTCTTGTATTTCCCGTTTTGCTAATTCCTGAAGTTGCCAAGTAAAGATGAAGTCTCCATGCCCTAGTGATTTCCCCTGCATTCTCTGTCTTCTATGGAGAAGAATATGTTCAGTTACATGTTGTTTACAAAGATATCAATGTTCAATTCCTGTACTTGAAAAAAAGTGTTTTATGAAGTTATATGGGTCAACTGAAATGTTGGAATATTGGCTTGCTCATCATCTTGCACTGTTTATTGAAGGATAAGTTTTCTCAACATATCTTTGGAACTATTTGGAATAGGAAATAGTGCTTTACTCAAATATTTATCACTTACCTTTGGAGTTGTGAATTTTTCTCATACTTATCTAACAATTGCTTTGTATGAATACTTGAATCATTTTATTTTGTTTCCCAGCAGTTTTATGGTGGACTTTGCATCATCTTGACGTGAGAATTATGAATTGTTCTTGCCTCTGCATTTTATGCCTCTGTAACACTTCTGCTTGTTTATTTTTGTGGTTGCAGGACTTGAAATGCTTTGTGTTCTCTCTCATCTCACTTCACTTCAAGATCAAACCCATATAAATAGAAGTATGGTTTCTGCTATACATTGACTATTCCAGTGTTTTGGGTTCGTTTTTTTAACAGCTGCTTCTTTAGCATGTAGGATTTTCCATTTGATTTTATTTTGTGTTTGTTATTATCTTGGTTTGTGTCTGGTTTATGTGAGGATATGTGGATTTGGAGATGTTGGGTGAGAGCAAAATTGTTCTGTTGTGAAAGGCTCTTTAGATTTTTGTGAAAGCAACAATGTGTTTGCCTCTCTCTCTCTCTGTGCACTTGAGCACTGGGATTCGGAAAGTTTTTAAGATGAACACAACCTCATGAATAGTTTCTCATGCAATTTTCTAGGGACTGGTCTCCTTGCTATCCAACTCTTGTATTTGAAGTTGAACTTGTTTTTAGTTTGGGAAAGAAATGGTTCTGCAGGAACATATAAGTCATCAAGGAAGTTGATGAATTATGATTAAATAATTGTGATCAATACCCTTAAATAGTTTGCTGAGTGGGGGAAAAAATATACAAACATGGAACTCTATGGTTTTTGAACTGTTAAAATGAAATATTAAGTCGTTAATTTAATTGTTTCAAAAGATGTCCCACCGAGATTGCACTTTGATTCAACGAAGAATGTATGCGTAATGGCTAATGCTGTAAATGTTATCATCGTATGTTATGCGATCCTCAATCTTATATAAATATATATGTATTTATATATATATATATATATATACACACACATATAGGATCTCCAATGGCAACAAAATCTTCATAATTTGGACGAGCTTATCATAACTGCTGTAAGAATACATTTCGCACGATATAAAAATATCGCAGTTTTAAAACTACAGTTGCTGTGAACGAAAATGTTTACTTCTATGCTAAATTGACCGATTGCTTGAAGCGGCTTGTCAAGGAACTGATATAGCCACTTGAAAATTGGTCAAAACGAGCTGCCACAGAAGTAGATCCCAACCCCCGTGGGCCCGAAATGAAAATCAACATGTTTAATTAGAAAGTAACTAATGGAATCGTCGGATCGTAATTCGCCTCCAAAAGTTCAGGCTAATTACACTATGTCAGGCATGTTTAATAATAGATTTCTGAACGTCAACCTGTCATCGGCTTCTTGATCTATATACAGTATACAAGTGAACAAAATCAAAGCACATAAAAAGAAATGTCTCTAGTGAAAATCTAGGCCGTGATTGGATCAGACCACCTTCTCTTTACCTCCGATTTCCACTGGACTTCCTTGAGCTTCCCATCTAGTCCGTAATTCCTTTCCATAACAAGATTGATTCCCTCATCTGAATACCAACCGACTCCAATACAAAGGATGCCCTCCTTGTTAATGTCAACATAACCTGTCACCCCTCCGGGCAGCCAAAGGGCGGTCACATCTCGCATGTCTAGCATCTCTTCCTCACCAAAATAGACTGAACTCTCAGGCAAGCTCCTCTTCTTCAGGGTTTCTGTGCAAAGAAACACGTATGGGGTACCATTGAATTCCTGTGTTACCAGATCCTCACCAAACACTGGTGTAGCGCTTACCTCAAAAACCTTCCAGGATCCAGTCAGCTCTGATGGCTGGGTTCGTTTCCGCTGTGAAAATGGCTTTAAGTCAAACTCCAGGTCACTGTTCCGATGGTAAGTGAAGTTAGTTGTACATTAGTCAAAAAATGTAAGCTGGTAAAATGTTAAACCTGTACTCAAATCTAGACCCAAACCCACCACAGTGCAAACTTCTGTGACAAATGGGTTTGAAGTATAAAAATACCTTTCATCGCGGATATTTGCAGGACTGACCCACTGCTCCTCATAAACAGCAACTCTCATTATCCGTATGTTTGAACCCCCGTTATTGAATTCTATGGTATGAACAATACGGAGTCTTTTGTGGCAACCTTTAACCAAACACTGAGGAGACCCAAAAAAATTGAATAAGTAGCTTACTTTGTATAAGATACTATAGTCTGACCATGTATTTCTAACTTCCTGCAGTTCAACTTAAAAGAATCACTAATCAATAAGTAACACGGGGTGCGCAACCAGACAGACTAAAAGGCTGCTGGTATCATGCATTTAACTTCCTCCAGTTTATTAATGCCGTAGTATAAGTAAAATTGAAATCACTCAGCTATAACTTAGTAAAATTGGGTGCCCAACCAACTGTTGCCCCACTAAAAAACTCAATCATAGCAGCAATATGGAATATCAACTTCCTGGCACTAATACCACATGCTAAACTTACCTGCTCAAACTTGAAAGTAGGAGAAAGGTAATATTTCGATTCATCAACTTCACCAACTGGAATATCAACTGGACCCCTAGAATAAGATCCATCCTGCCAATCGGCCAGAAAATCATTAAATTGTTACCAGAACAATCAAAAAAGAAGAAGTAAAGAACTTCGTTTCCATGTGAAATCTCAACATTATTATATTTCTTTATCAACATGTACATGTGTCATGGACCATGGTTGAATGATATACTATATTCCTCACAGACACTTCACACCACGCTATATTAATTGTAGAAAAATATTTTGCAAACAAATAAAATGCACTAACTGAATCAATCAAGAGTACTTCCTAAATCACAATGATTTAAATGACACCATTTTTGTATATGTCTTTAAATTGGTTCTATACAAGTTGTTACTGCTTTGCTTCATATAGTGTAAAGACAATTTCACGGCCACATAACGTTTTCAGAAGTAACTTTTTCTTCTTTAATTTTTCAATCAAATGACAGGAAATAACTAAATCACCTTTTCAGGCTGGATTACATTCATACCTCAAAGAAAACAAGGCCAGGTTCATTACCCATGACATCTTCTTCCATCACATCACTTGTTTCAAAGTTAAAAGACTCAAAATTAGGCAACACATGATCTTTTACGCTTTCATCAACCATTTCCTTCGCAGATGAAAATGAATTTCCATCCTTATGGTGAAGTCTTGCAGCGTACTGGAGGAATTCACCATAAGGGTTCAAAGTCACCCAATTTATCTTCCTTTGAATTTCAGAAGTCTGTACCCCGGAAAAGGATGGTACCGCCTTAACACAAGAAAGAGTATAACAGTCATATAGGTGTTCATTCTTATTTCCAATTTCAATTGGCTCCATTTCAGCAGTGATGGGCGAAAACACAGCTCCAACCCCCTTCCATATCCCACTCACACTGCTAGCAAATGTATTCCATGCTGGCTTTATTACAGGTTCCTGAAAAAACAACAAAATATACCACTCGCTGCATTAAGCTACACCCAGAGTCAGAGGCATAAAATAGTTAGGCACTACACTACTACATACAAAAACCACGAATGCCCTCATACCACTGTACAGAGAAACATGGCTTAATATCCTTTCGACGCACAAAAATCACCTGATATTCAACATGAAACACAAGACCCCTAATCCGATAGGGCCTAAACTACTAATACAAAAGTAATAAAACTAACATATTCTGATACCGATCAATAAAAGATTGAAATCAGTTTTATTCAGAAATATTAACATGACATTCATCATTTAGCACGAATTAAAATAATAAAATAATATATATATATATTATTTCATAAAAAGGGATAAGTACCTGAGTTTGAAGAACAGTTTCAACTTCCATTAACATGGCAGCAGAGACCATGACTTGGCCACTCTTCTTTCTCTTTCCTCTTCTCCTCCTCTGTTGTTGAGCTTTTTTTGCCAATTCTCTTTCCTTAGCTTTCGCCATTTCATTGTCAATGCTCCACACATTTTCCTTTTTGCCCCTGACTTCCACTCTCTCTTTGTTTCCAGTCCTCCTTTGCTGAGCCTTCTTGTTGTAGCTTTGTGTTATCACTAGCTTCCTAGGGTTGCGCTTGGACAAATTGGAGCTCAAATATGGAATAGTTGGTGGTGATGAGAGACTGAGAGCGTGCTGAAACCCTAATTTTGCTGTGCTGTTTAAATGAACACATCCTGATGATGATTGCATATTTGATATTTCCAATTTTTCACTTCTAGAATTTAGATTCAGATTACAGACTGATGCTTCAAATTTTCTTTGCCTTCTATATCGTTTGCTATTGAAACTCCGTATACATCCGTAAATAGCCCTGACATGATAACTTACAAACACATAAGCGTAATTATGTAATTCCAAATTATCTGACAAACACATATTTGCTTATCGAGTTCTTTGTTTGTCGTCTAATCTCACTCTCTTCTTCTCACTTTTTTCTTCATATTTTTTTGGAAATTTTCGTATGTAACTCAAAAAAAATATATAATAAATTTTTTTTTTATCCTAATCAAGCATTCAATGAGATTAACACTTTTTTTATTTTATCCTTATTTGCATAATTTACAAAAATATATACTTTTAATTTATTATAATTAATAAATTTAATCAATAATTTATTTTTATAATAAATAATTAAAATTAATTATTTAAATAAAATTTATTTTATAAAGGTAATTACAAAATAAAAAACAAAAACAAATATCCACGATGCGTACGCCAGTGGTGCTCTTTGCCTTGTGCGCTTTGCCAATGCGCACTTGGTTTGCCTTTTTTTTAGTTATAAATTAATTAAAAATAATAAAATAATTAATTAAAAGATAAATTTTATTCTTTTTTATTAAATTAATTAAAATTTAAAATTTTAATCAAATAACAAATATTTAAAAAAAAAGAAAAATCAGCTTATTTCCTTTTTTAATTATAAATTAAATAAAAACTAAAATAATTAATTTAAATTAAATTAAGAAATTAATTTATCCTTTTTTTATTAAATTAATTAAAAAAATAAATTCTTAAATTTTGAACTATAAATCTTAAACCTTAAAATTCTAACCCTGAATAATAAATCTTAAAACTCTTAAACTCCTAAACTCTGAATCAAAAATTTTAAATCATGATTCTTAAACTTTAAACTTTGATGTGACTCTCACGACAAAATTTTAAAATTATTTAAAAAATTATTAGTAAAACAAATATTTAACTTTTTAATTAATAAAAATAATATAATAATAAAAACAAAATTTAAAATAAGAACTAAACTTAAATAATTTACGTATTATTTTAATATTTTTAATTAAAAATTAATTAATTAAATTAAAAATTAAAAATTTGGCCATATGGTGCCTTCACGTGAAGCTTTACGCACGCTAGTGGGCTGACGCACAGGCATCGGTGGCGATTTGCTTTTTTTAATTTTATAATTACTTTTATAAAATAATTTTTATTTAAGTAATTAATTTTGGTTATTTTTCATAAAAATAAATTATTAATTAAATTTATTTATTAAATTAAAAATATATACTTTTTGTAAATTATCCAATTAAGGTTCAAATGGGAAAAGTGTAGTGTTTTTAATTAATATAGTATTAAATGTTTGATTGGGGTCAAAAAAAAATTTATTAGACTTTTTCTAGGTCACATACCAACATTTCTCTTTTTTTAAAGACTTCTTCTCACTTAAAAAGGGTAATTATGTAACTTTAAATTCATTGACAAACACAATATTTGCATATTCATTTCTTCGTTTGTCATCTAATCTCACTCTTTTTTTCTCAACTTTTTTTTTTTTGAAAGACTTTTAAAAGAAAAACTCTCATTCTCACTCAAAAAGGTAATTATCTAATTTCAAATTATTTGATAAACACAATATTTGCTTTATCCAATTCTTCAGTTGTTGTCTAGTCTCACTTCTTTTTTTTTTTTCTCTCTTTGAAAGACTTTTTTTTTACTAACACAATATTTGTTTATCCAATTTTTTAGTTGTCATCTAGTCTCGTTATGTTTCTCTTGCTTTTTTTTTTAATTTTTTGAAACTCTTCTTCTCACTTAAAACAAAGAAAAAAGTCTTTTGTTATAAATTAGGTATTTGTTATTGATTCAAAAGATTAGTCTGTTAGGTGATATTACATAATTACCCTTATCTATCCAAAATTTATCAAATTTCTATTCGATGTAGGACATGACATTTCTCTCTCACTTAATCACGTGACGCCTTCGTCATAATATGGCTCAAACTCATGGGTCAACCTGGTCCGTAATGCCTATCTTTTGACGGTATAGAGAATATATATTCCACGTGACAATTTTTATTACGATAATTTGTAAGGCTCACATACGAATGAGAATTTAAAGTTTACTCTAATATCAATTATCACGAATCAACTAGCGCTAGACACCACTTGTCACGGACTTACTTAAATCCGTGCTACCTTAGAGACTCGAGTGTTAAGCAGCTTAAAAAAATACTCAAAATCCGAAGATAGAGATGACAAAAATGCTCAACAAATATTCAATAGAATACTCACAATATTACAATTAAAGAGAATATTACAAAGTTAAAGAGAAAATTACAAGTTTGAAAGATTATAACTTTGAATAATGATTTGCTCAAATGAGAGCTCCACCTATTTATAGTGCAAACTATATATAATAGACGGTTATAATTTATTCTAATCTAACAATCTACATTTAAGTAAAAAATGTACTAAATTTTATTCTCAAAAGATGCCACCTTTCACCATAATATTTCAAGAATATTTTGTATATAGGTTTCTTTATAACATATCATCTTAAATGGATTTGACCCATTAATTAACCTAAATTTATTGGGCATGATAACTTCTTGGAAGCCTTTTCGCACACTAAATATTCGAATAAATGTCTACAAATATTTAGAACTGACACTTTGCATAAATTTCAAACAGTAATCTATTCGGGTTACTTGCTCCAGATCATATTGACCTATTACCTAATAACTGGGCTTTTTCGTCTAAACAGGTCTGCTGATTGGACTAGCAATATACGTGCCTTTATTGATCATGGGCTCAAACAATAATGGGTAGGCACCCCCCTCCCCCCCTGGCGGGAGTTTCAGAGGTCCAAAAAGGCCCAAAACCCGAATCTGCTAGTGCTAATTATTAACACGCGACCTGAAGAGTAACTGACTCGAACCTACTAAAGGCATAAATGTGAGTGGGTTCCTTCAAGCCTTTGTCATTATCCCAACTATTATTGTAATGTCATTATTTTTTAGAACAAATAAATAAATACATTTGAAATAAGGTTTTTTAGATGAATGTACAAATGACATGTGGGGTACCAAATAAGACTTTTTGGAGACCTACAATTCCGTGTGTACGTTTGGTCAGCACACCCAACTTTAATCAGTGGACAGAAATGTAAAGAACCTTTTTAGGTGCAACTACGAATCAGATCCTCTTTATCTTGGATTTGGACGTCAGCTGAAAAGGAATAGTGAAATGACTTTTCTTATTGCTCCACTCCGAAGGCCCTTTATCGTCATCTCCTTTTCAAAATCCCCCCACTACTGTTTTTGTAAGATCCATTAATATGCTTTCCATCCACTTCATAATTAAAATAAAATAAATATATATATTTTAATAAATAAGTGTCCAACCGAATAGATTTCAATGTTTGGTAACCGTTAGATTTCGTTACATCCGCAATTAAAATAGAAAATTACACGTGGCTCCGTGTCTAAACACACACACCAAAAAAATAAAAAGTTTTTGTTTTCCAATTCATGTTTGTGTCAATTGTCACTTTTTTTTCCAAGCAATTACATAACACCAAATAAAAATTTATTACATATATAAATAATTGTATTTGTTAATGTGTTAACAGTTTAGTAGTAAAAAATGTTAATAATACCTTTATTTTTTTATTTTAGTGGAGATCTCAATTTTAAATCCCTCTCCTCCTATATAAAAAATAAGTATTTAAGTATTTAATTATTTTTATAAATAATTAATTATGCTAGTTAATATTTTATCATTTTTACATATATATTATATGACATATGTCCTAATACAATTTAATAATAACTATAATATTGTGCATAAATTATTATAAAATAATATTAAAAGATTGACAAACATTTTTACTTTTTATATGAAGATCGTTAATTTAAATTTCCTTACTGATATTAAAATAATAATTATAGTACCGCAAAAAGTACTATCAAACGGGTCGCTTTGTGATGTATTTTTGAAGCATTCGATTACACAATAAATTATTATTTTTTTATTGTTATTATTATTATTATAATTATTATCATCACTTATAGACATACTATTTGTACAAGGATCAAATACTAAATTTTTTATGAATAAAATAAAATTTAAAAATAAAAAACGAAGGGCCAGCAAATACATGGACTGTGATCCGACAAAGGTCTTAATCAAATAGAGTTTACACGTTTGATTTTGATTCTTTTGCTTCGATCAATATAAATATACTATTTGTTTTGTTGGTAAGGCATAAGATAACATGCTAGCCACATCTGCACTAAATCACGAGCTTTTTACTTTGATCAACGTTCCTCTTTGTTGGATAGCTGAACCCCAAAATACGTATCCCCCGTTGATAAAAATAAGAGGATATTTTTCTCATTATTCTAAAAGGATGATTTAATTTTATCAATAACTAGAAAATTAAAAACAAAATGAATATCTAACTTTTTAGCAAAATATGTCATCAAGAATATTTTATTAAATTAAAAAAAATTTATATCAATGTGCACTAAATGATTAAATTGCCTTTTACACTTTAAAAGAGGTTGATATAACAAAACATTCACAAATTTTATGAAATTCCATTTTTCAATATAATTTTTGACTTTTTTTTCTTAATAATAATAATAATAAAAATAATAAAATTATGAATTTTAAGAAATTAAAAGAATACAAAAATTAAAACAATAATAAATAATTAAATTTAAAGAGTTTTATTTAAAAATTAAATTTAAATACAAAATTAAATAATAAAAATAAAAATAAATCTAAAAAAATATTTGTCGAAAAAATTTACCCAAGTCACAAATTTGATTTTTTTTCTTAATAATAATAACAAAATAAAATAAAATTTTAAAAAATATTAATTTATTAATTTTAAATATTAAAAAATTAATAACAATGATTAATAATTAAATTTAAAAAAGTTTTATTTTTAAAAAAATAAAATACAAAACTAAAATAAAAAAAATAAAAAATAGATCTAAACAAAATATTTATCGGCAAATTTTGCCCGGGTAGCAAATTTTGACTTTTTTCTTAATAATAATAACAAAAATAAAATAATAAATAATAAAGTAAGGAATTTTAAAAAATTAAAAATTTAATAACTATAATAAATAATTAAATTTAAAGAGTTTTATTTCAAAAAGAAATTAAATACAAAACTAAAATAATAAAAATATATCTAAACAAAATATTTGTCAACAAATTTTGCCCAAGTCGCAACAGGTGAGGCCGGTGCTGACCGCCACCACTGCATCCAGCAGCGGCCACTCCTGACATTTTGGTCCAAAAAATAACTCATTCACACCGCACCATTCTCAACAACTTCAAAATGTCATAATCAACTCAAAATCATAACTAAAAATATCTAAAAACTAATAAAAAAAAATAGTAGTCGAAGAAATCAGCAACAATAACACTACTTCACCGATCAAAACGGTAGTACCGTTTTGATCCAAAAAAATTGCTCCTTCGACCACATGCTTGCCTCCCTCAATCCTGAGATCGATGGCATCAACAACTCTAAATCCAACCCTCTCTCCACCTCCAACCCAAACTCCACTCGCTCACCTTTCTTCAACACCGCCACTTACATTGCCTAGATCTTGGACACTTATTCCAAGCCCTTTTTGGCTAATGTGCTTAAGTTTCAAAATGGACAAAGAGAATAGTTTTTAAATTATTTATTTTATTTTATTATTATTATTATTTTGAAAATGTTTGAGGGTTTGAATGTGAACCCTGTTTGATAACATTTTCAATGTTATTTGGTAACGAGTGTATGGTTGTTTGGTACAGTTGGCATAAATAACTCTATTATTTTTAAATATGTTAATTTTGACAATAAATTTATATTAATTAAGTATTAATGCATATTATGATAAAAAATTAAATATTAATGTTGATTTTTTAATTTTTAGGCATTGGTGAAATTATTTCATATTTAAAGAGTATTGATGATAATATTTTAAAATTAAATTAAATTAAATAATAATTAAAAATTAAAAAAATTCCGAAAACATATAATGTAATCAATGTCCTAGTTCCGATAATTAATAATATTTTTCACGATTTCTTGGATGACCAAACTCGGCCCACCTGAGATAGCTTTTGTTTATTCCCTTTGTGAGTTCCGATTTAAGAAAGATATAACATTTATTATATTATCTTATCTTTGATTACACCAATAAAAAAATTTTATGCCCCGAAGCTAATGGTACATGCCCTTGAACGAGTTAACAAATGGTCACAGCTTTAACTGATTTCCGGGCTATCAGATTCGGATACATGAGAATATAATAAGATCATAAAATTAACGTGACATTTACTTGGTCTTTTTAAAGGTCAATGGGTAGTTTGGTTAGTTGGATTGGAATAATAAGTATTATATTATATTCGAAGATCTTTAACTGAGCTACAGAATCAATCTTGTTTGCAAATCTGGATAATTTGTTAAAGAATTTTTTTTTTAAAGAAAATTTATTGTATTTCCGTGCCTCGAATTTGTCAAACTTGAAGTTTTAGGTCACATTAGCTGAACAATTTATGTGCGTCATGTATGGCCAGTGTTTTGTTTTTGTATTACTTTTTTTTTTATACATAATTATTTTCTTGTTTTCCTAAAAATATTTATGGCTTAAACTCGCAACATCAAACGTATGAATCATCGTAATCGTCTATGATTTTCAGTCCCCCGTGCGAGTCTTCAATTTCCTTATCCGAGTTAGCCACGGTGTATGAAATTTTATTTATTATCATTATTATTATTTTTTGTGGTGGGAATAATCACAATGAATATGATGGTTTTGTCGAGAAGCCCCCTATCCAACATAATGCAGTTCGTTACAGTGGGCATGCTTAGTTGGAAAGAAAATATTGTGCCGGCAATGGCATGACTTTACCACCTAACATATCCTTTTAAAGAAAAAAAAAAAAAACAAACCAAATTAATAGTTACGGTATTTTCTACTCATTCGGTAAAGGCCTCGTCGCCAAAAGTAATGATACGCCAAACACGCAGCCACTCATGAAATGCCCTCTTTCTTTACAACACCAAGAAACTAAACTTATCCCCTCGTTGGTAAAAGAAAACAAATATATGTCAAATAAGAATCATTTTCAATCTTATTTTCAACAAGATTAGCAGATTGTGATAATTCAATTTAGATTTGTCAACACACGAGTGATAATCTTGATTTCAGCCCAAGAATGACAGGGACCCGAAATTATCACTTTGTAATTCTCACCCAGCATCCTGACATTATTGATAACTGCTAAATTAACTTACCTTGGTACGAATTATATGGATAATTAGGACAATAAAATATTTTAATTTGTGCTTTTTCGAAAGGCTAGCGAAAAGCAACGCTAAAAGAATGGAGTATTTAATTTACGTGCAAAGAAAGATTCAGTGGCAAATAAAGTGACCATTGAGCAGGCTTTTACATTTTGGAGACCCACCGCCATGCCATGCCATGCCCATGCGTGTGGACCATGACTCTAATTTGGAGGTATTTATTCACGTCACGAGCGAGCAAGTACAAATGATGTTTTGCTGTGGGGCCACCCATCAATGAACTCCATCCATCGTGTTATGGCCCATGTTTTGCAACATCCCATGTGAGTTGCGACCCTTCTTTCTCTCTTTATCAAATTAATTTTTATCGTTAAACATCTTAAAATATATTTTAAATAATTATTAAATATAATAAATAATTTTAAATTTTCTATTATTTTATTATTTAATATTATTTAACATAGATATTTAACATTAGTCATTCTTATTTTTTCACCTTACCTATTATTATCATATAAAATTTTGTTACTCATTTCATGTAATTCGGATGGTCGTACAGTGCCCTTTGATTTTGTAACCACTCAAATTTAATTAAAAATAAAATAAAATAAAATATTTAAATTTAAAGATTTTAATATTAATTTGAGAGATATAATTATTATTGATAAATTATATCTATAACTAGCATCGTTTCTGTTGGTACGATGACATCGTATGAACATAGCCTTAGTCAATTAATTAGTGTGACAAATATTTATGGTTCGATTCATCCTTTTGAAACGAAATGAAAAAAAAAAGAAAAAAGAAATTCTCTCTAAAGTTAACCAACTTTTATTTATTTGTTCGAAAACCAAAATTGCTTTTATTAAAATACGTAGGAGCAAAATTACAAAACTAACCTAGCAGCTACCTTTAATGAGAGCGCCTTTCTTCCCTTTTTTCTTTTAAAGCACATGCTCCACCATCATCGTTGACTCATTTCGCAATCCGTTACCCGGAAAAATCTTAAAACCCTTTAATAATAATAATAATTTCAATTAAGCAAATTGATTTTAAAGATTCAAGAGCGTTTCCTAATTCAAACCTTTTTCGTAATCTCCGACCCTCACCTCTCTTTATTAAAAAAAAAAAATAGGCCCCACTTTTTTTTTTTTTTCTAAAGAAACCCCAAACTCTAACAAGGCCATCGAGCCGAAACTCAAACGCTCACACACAGAGAGAGAAAGAAAGAGAGAGAGTTTGTATCGTATATTTGTATTTGCAACTTCTCATTAACGCCTCTTTGTAGATCTCGAAACCCTAGCTTTCTCGTTTAAAGATTCTTTACATATTTCTCTCAAGATTCTTTTTCAAGAACCAGTTCGCGATTTAACCGAGCTTCGTTTTAGCGGCGGCTTTTTAATTAAAACTCATTCCCTGTTTGGCTGATAGTAGAGGTTAGAACTCTTATTGATTCTGTTTTTCTTCAAATTTGGAGTCTGTTCCTGCCATTGCCAATCCGGTTCGATACTGATTATTTACTACATTTTCGGTTCCGGTTCGTTAGCGAGCGAGTTCCTGCTACTTCAGGTACTGTTTAGATTCAGTTCCGGTTCAATGAAATTCGAAATCGTGTGTGCGGTTTAATTAGAATCCGATTATTTTATTCATGTGTTTTTGTTTTTTTGAGTTGGCTAGGGTTCGTGAATTGAAGACGATGATGAAGTGGTGGATGAAATAAAGGGAAGAGAGATACAGAGATGGATGAGAGAGGAGGAGGTTCGTTTGTTGCTGTGAGGAGAATTTCTCAAGGTCTCGACCGAGGCAATACCTGTCATTCAACTTCAGGTATTTTCTCTCTCTTTTTCTCTAACTAACACATGCTCGCTATAACTCTCACTAAAGTTATTTGTTTTTTTTTTCTTTGAATTTTACTGATATTTGGATCTGGAGGTTAACTCGTGTTTGCTTAGCTTCCAAAAAATTCTCGATAGCTTCATGTTTACGGAGATTCAAATTTGTTGTGGTGGGTGAGCTTGTCCTGAACACAAAATTTTATTTTGAGTTCTTCTTGTTTTATTTTATGGAGAATTTATTTTCCGTGTTTTTAATCTACTGTAACTGTAAATTCCTCGTTGACATTTGATAACACATATATCACCTAGTATTTATTTCTCACGAAACTCGTGATTGATAAGAATTACTTTTCGTGCTGCTTCATTATGATTGAAAATTTGAAGAATGCGCATGTTTGTCTGGATCTTAGTTCCTATATGCAATACCTTTCTTCTGCTCTAAAAATGCTGCATACAGCTATGTAGATTGTAAAAATTAAGATGTAATTACTGTCAACATTGTGGGCATTTATGTCGAGTTGTTTGAAAATTGGGAAAACAGCTGTGCTTGAACATCAGACATTCTCTTACAACTTTGTGGTACACTATTTTTGGAGTGAAAATTAGATGAATTCCATTGTTACTGAAACTGTGAAGTTGAGGAGAGATGATAACTCAATCTCCGCAGTTGAAGGTTTAGAAAGTCCATTTTTCATGAGCAGGTGGTTTTATTTGTTACAGCTGAGGTTGTGGCAGGATCAGCTGCGTGGCTTGGTCGAGGTCTTTCTTGTGTTTGCGCACAGAGGAGAGAGAGTGATCCTCGTCCTTCTTTTGATTTAACCCCAGCTCAGGTACATATTTGGATTTGATTGAGTGGCAGTTGTTTGCACACAGAAGAGACAGAATGATCCTCGTATTTTCTTGTATTGTTTTCCCTTCTATCTAGCTATTGAAAAGCAATCTTGGTTTTCAAATCTACTTCCAGGTCCTATTTGTCTCAATATTGAATTGTAGTTAATGTTACAGATGTAAATATTTTAGTTTTGGCTTTGGTTCTGCAGGAGGAATGCTTGCAGAGGTTGCAGAATCGGATAGATGTTGCCTATGATAGTTCAATTCCTGAGCACCGGGTAAAAATATCCCTTGAAATTCCATGAATACTGTGGGCTTGATGTAAGATGCTTATGCTAAAACTGTTTGATTATGTGGCATTGAATTTTGCCATCCTTGGTTTTTCATCCTTGTAGCCCCCTGTTCATTGTTCATTTGGGAATAAAAATTATCTTTATACTTAGGTGATCAACGATTGCTGGATGAAACCCCTCTTCTCATTATATATGCTATTATTACTCTGCTATAGGAAGCTTTGAAGGCTTTGTGGAATGCTGCTTTTCCGGAAGAAGAACTTCGAGATTTAATATCTGAGCAGTGGAAGGAAATGGGTTGGCAAGGAAAGGATCCATCGACAGATTTTAGGTATATCATCAGTCGTCCGTCTTTGTTTATTTATTGTTCTAATTTCTTGTTCCACTTAAATTCTTGCTTTTAAAATTTTCCGTATTTCTATGTCTGGCAGGGGTGGTGGTTTCATATCATTGGAGAATTTGTTGTACTTTGCTAGAAATTTTCCGGTATTTTTTACTTGTGCTGTCTCTTACACCATATAGTTTCTAACCCCATTTCTCTTTTGTGCTACATGTTTCATAGTAAATTTGATTTTTGGAAACTGTTAAATTATTGTAATGACAATGTCTGGAACTTATCTGCGATTCTATCATGCTGATGCTATAATGAAACATATAATTTCCAAATATTGTACATTTTGGGGAAGAAAAAAAAAATTTCAAGACCAATGAAATGGTTGGTGTTCAAAATGGAAACAATACGGTTATCATTTGGGTTTCATGTACAAAACAAATTTAACAGCTTGATAAAATGATAAAAAATTAAAGAAACATTGGTGTCTAGTTTACATCCTTTAGCTCCTTGGGCAATTAGTTTGCGTGCTTGGGGCACAAGGTTGGTAACTATGCAGATGCTTTGTAGCTTTGGCTTACCTACATGCAGAAGTAGATATATAAATGCATTTCAGAGAGTTATAGAGAGGTTTCCATGTTTGATCAATTTATTTTTAGTTTTGTAAAAGTTGTAATCCCCTATTCTTCTTTTTATTAGGCATTGATTTGGGTCTGTTTTATTGGTTATTTTCAGAAGTCTTTCCAGGATCTACTTCGGAAGCAAGAGGGTGACCGGTCAGTGTGGGAATACCCATTTGCTGTGGCTGGTGTTAACATTACATTCATGCTCATTCAGATGCTTGATCTTGAAGCAGGTGCATAGCATTTATTTTTTAAAAATTCTTAAAGAATAATTCCTTTTCTGAGAAATCTGAAAGAAAAACCACTTAACTGTAGTACATGTGTTCCAGTTCTCTGTGTTACAATTAGTAATCCTTTTTGATAGAATAATGACCTTTCTAAGTTAACATTGAGCTTTAACTTTACAGTCAAACCACGAACAATGGTGGGAGCAACTTTTTTGAAGTTTCTTTCTGGTAACGTCAGAATACTTCTAAGTTCTTACAATAGTTTTTGTCCATACAAAGTGTGAAGTTGGTCCACTTTGAAAATTTTGTTGCAATGAATATTCATGATGACTTGAAACAATTATGCTCTTCGCCCTGCAGAAAATGAATCGGCATTTGACCTTCTGTATTGCATCACGTTCAAGCTGATGGATCATCAATGGCTTGCAATGCGTGCTTCATACATGGATTTTAATGTACGTCTTACTTCAACCAGCTATTCTCTGCAGAGATAGGAAAAGGATAGAGGAAGAAGGATAATTTATCTATATATGGGTACATTTCTTTTGCTAGCAATCTGTTTCACCATACAGTGATAATTTTCTACTTTGCAGACAGTAATGAAGTCCACACGTCGACAACTGGAAAGGGAGCTACTGTGTGAAGATCTAACACGGTTGGAAGATTTACCCTCCTACAGCCTTCTTACTCCATAGAATAGTAGTTCCAAAAGTTAACAAATTGGCTTGTGGCAGCAAGATGGCTGCCATCATTTGGGAAATTATCCTTTGTTTTTTTTCTTTTTTGGCTCATCTCTTTTTTTTCTTTCTTATAACTAAATGGTGCTTTGTACATGATATGGCGCTCCCCCTTGTAGCTCATCTTAAAGCCATCTTAGTGCATTTTCCACTCGATTTTTTAGGTAAGTGTCATAAATTTCCCAAGCTTTCTGCGGGATAAAAAAGGGTTATTGAGTTTGTACGGTTTGAGACTAGTTACCGAAGTAATTGGGTTGTTTTAATGTGTGAACTGATTTGAATTCGTGCATCTTGCAAAGATCATCGCCCCTGGTACAAAGCAAAATAGCGTAGCGAGTCCTGAGCTATTATATTTATTGACTTTCAGATTTCACCACTCGGTTCTGGACTGCAACAGTCCTGTCAAAGGTGATTCATGATCACTTGGCAACTTCTAGCTAAGTTTCTAGACCTCAAAATTCCGTTGGTCTAAATATAGATTAGGCCATTCATAAGACGCCCGCCATTTCCCGCAAGGCTTCCTCGTTCTAGAAACAGCCTAAATACAAGTTGCCAAGCAGTATTATGCTTCCACATCTTAGCCAACGTCAATATTTGGATTTAGGCATTAGTATAGTCTATTTCGTGCAAGTTCAGTACCGTTCTAGAAACAGCCTAAATGCAAGTTGCCAAGCAGTATTATGCTTCCACATCTTAGCCAACGTCAATATTAGGATTTAGGCATTAGTATAGTCTGTTTCGTGCAAGTTCAGTACTTAACGGTAAGAGGTTCAGGCTTCCATTAATTTTAATTATAGCAACAATGTCATTCAATGAAGAACGAACCAAATAGCCTCAAAGTGAACTCACCAACATCTAGGGGGTTAATTGTGAAGGCCGAATCAACTGAAAAGCTGAAAAGATTGTTTACTCATAGATCGTCATCCGTTAAGTGATACATCAAGAATCCGCTCTTTAGGATAAACAAGTAATCATCAGCCATATTAAACATACCATTTATACCCACTCTCAATGGAAAACAAGTCGAATCAGCTGATATTTTAACTATCTTTCTTTCAGATAATACAAATGTTGGTGATAAGGAAGAGACTAGTGGTGGCAAGAACAAAATGAGAATAGTGGTAAGAGTAACTGATTTTTGATCAGGCAGCAGGCCCAATAACTGCCTACCAAGCATTACCACAAGTTCATTAACATATCCAACCATAATTATAATCGACCGAACACTTAGACCCCTATCAAGCACTATTTCACGTAAGTACTCAAGGGATTAGTGGCACTATTTCAAATACAAAAATGACATCCTAATCATACAACATTGAACCAAGTAATCAGATTATAAGTTAATATAGTCAATAAAAGGGCTTAACTTTACTACAGTGACAATTACGATAGACTGGAAATGAAAGGAGCTCATATAACCAACTTAATTTAACTCAATAACAGTTGATAAGCAGTAATCATAAAAAGGAAACAAGAGATAGCTTGATGGAAGCAATGGTTCAGCTGAATCAAGTGAGAATTTACTCATAGATCCATGGGTGAAGGCTGCTATGCCAGCTAACAGGGCCTTCAGGGAACCATAGTGCAATCTCTTTCCTGGCACTCTCAACTGAATCACTTCCAT
This sequence comes from Ailanthus altissimus, assembly GCA_946807835.1. Lineage (NCBI taxonomy): Eukaryota > Viridiplantae > Streptophyta > Magnoliopsida > Sapindales > Simaroubaceae > Ailanthus > Ailanthus altissimus. The sequence continues at coordinate 36,734,416 of OX327684.1, forward strand.
GGATGACGTTCCTGCAAATAATTTCTCCACATTAAATATTTCCAAAATGTCATCATAATCGTGTTGAATATTTGATAATATCAAATGCACTCGTGCATCAATGTTACCTGCCAATCTCAATAGCAAAGTCACCACGGATGGTTCCAGGAGCAGACTCCGCAGGGTTGGTGGCTCCAATGATCTTGCGACCAGTTGTCACAACATTCTTACCCTCCCAAACCATAGCAACAACAGGGCCAGAGATTATGTACTCAACGAGCCCACCAAAGAAGGGCTTAGATGAGAGATCCTCATAGTGCTTCTCAGCAAATGAGCGCTCCACAGTCAATAGCTTCAAACCTTGAATAACACAGCAGATCAAAGATAGGCACAAAAAAAAAAAAAAAAACCCAAATTGGTTCTAAAAGTATGCCGTGAGATTAGAAGATCTACAGTAATAATTTTGTTCCAATTCTCCATAATCCAACATTACAAGAGAAATCTAACTATTATACCATTCAAATAGAAGCTAAGGCCCTCTATAAATTAGCCTACAAAGCCATAATTTGGAGCGTTACAAACAAGAATCAACACAATCTTCAAGAAAAAAGGCAAAAAATTACCTTTCAAGGAGAAGCCTTTCTTCTCAAATCTGCTAATGATGTCACCAACCTGAAACACACAACACAAATAATTGAGAATACTCGGCAATATAATCACAACAACCAATATATATATATATATATATATAAAACTCAAAAATCTACCTTTGTTTCTAAAACATGCAAGACCCATAAACTAAAAACCCAGTTTAGATCTACGAAATTCTTTCACTCAATAACTAAAAACCCATAAACCCAATATTATCTACTCCACACGCAAGAAAGAATTATCAAATAAATAAATAAATAAAATACAACAACTAATTATGATTAAAGAGAACGTACAAGGCCTCTCTGGACCCCATCGGGCTTGATCATGATGAAAGTTTGTTCCATCTCTATGCGTTTTCTCGGAGATTTAAGAGCCCACGACCACGAAACTATATGAGATGACAGTCGCTGATTGAGAAGAAGAGTTTTATGCTATGCATATTTATAGGTGGGGGCGTGAAGCAGAAGCCAAAACCTAACCCTAATATCACTAACGAATATTCGCTCTTGAACCGGCGATTTTTTTTTTTTTTTTTTGGCACTTTGGTCCGTCGTTTAACCGATAAACACGTGCTCTGTAATACTTTTTTCTTTTCAAAAGTTTTTCCCTTGCGTTTAGGCTTTGACGCCCAATATCATCGACCCTTCGCCATTATTGTATTAATAAAAATTAAAAAATTAATAATCACTTAAAAAATAATAATTATACAATTATTTTATTGACAAATATTAAAAAAACTAACAATTACTTAAAAAACAGTAGTAATTAATTTATGATAAATCAATTAGAATATAAATTTTATATTGTTATTAATTTGTAACACATTAATTGAGATACAAATCCTATAAAATAACTTTACAATAACTAAATATTACGTTAATCCAAGATTGGTATCATCGAATCTTATATTAAAAAAAAAAAAAAAAATGTATTCTGTTCTAATGTGAAAATAGATAAACCAATAATATCATAGGGTTCTAAAGTCAAAACCAATTGTAAGGGGTTTGTAGCGAACTCGGCAAATATCATGGGCCAAGGCGGGATCAAATAATTTTCAGCTAGAGGGCAAAATCTATATGGGCTTGAGTTGTTTCAAAGGGCACGTCGTTTCGATCCAAGCCCACTGAAAACGAAATAAAAACTAATGCTTGTGTTAATTATGGAGTAATTTACGAGGATAAAAACAATACCATTAAAGCTATCAATCAGCTCATTTTTTGGATGAACTGAGCAACCAATTATTTACTTAAACAAGTAATCATCATAGCAAATTTATGCAGAGCATATTGTTTGATATAAATACTCCTTGATTTTGTGATTCATATCTCTAAACAAATTGTGGTTATTTTATTTTTCTATTTTTTCATCTCAGGCGGTAGAGCACTCAGGCCTTTTTTTTCCCTAATAGATAAATCTTCCAAGAGTTTGACCTATTCTCGAAGGAATATTACAAAGGAATTTGTAAAATTTATCTCAACAACGAACAAAAATGTTGAAGAAATTGATGACAGTCAAAAACTTGCATTAAAAGACAATGGGGGAATAATTTCTAATAAGAGGTACTAACATTTCTTGGAGCTTCTCCATACGTTTCTATCTTTGTTCCCTTCCTTAATTGTATCTTAGTTTCAAAGTTGACAATGACACAAGAGAAACTTCGAATACGATCAAATGAAAAGATGGGTATCGAGTCGACATTATTCTCAAGTACTGTCTACATATTCAGCTATTTGGCTGACTACGGGATCTGCTTTGCCAATGGAGTCTAGGTCTTTTGTAGGAGGCGATTGCAATGTTCTTGCTTATGCTGTGTTATATGTTCTTGTTGCTGTACACACAGTAGACGCTTACTTGCGAGCATCATTTTGAACCCGTCACCCATGTATGTTTTTGAATTTGTGGGCATAAATTCATCTGAAAATTCATCATCAATTGCTTGACGAGGGATTACATTTACATATTATGGGTGTAATTCATAAACTTAGATTTAAGATAAACTTGTTCCATTCCTAAAATTTGAAATGTATCTACCCTTATCCCCCATTTTAGAGAATAGAAAATAAACTTGGGTCTTCTACTTAGGTGCTTGGATTATCATCCACCCAACTGTATGGGTTTTGATATTTATATAAAACTGCAAACAAGTTTAATGATATTGGAGTAAGATAACCTTTTAAATTTTTTTTAAAAAATTGCAAATAGATTAATGGATTTGTAGCATTTTTTACCAGTAATTTGTTTTATTTTTTTTACGTATGTTTGAACAATCATAAAAGGGTAAAGTCAATGGGGCTAAGGGCAAAAACTCAAACTTAAAGGGGCAAAAATATTATTTAAAGGGACAAAAGGTTAAAATGGATTTATGTATTTAACGAAACCGATCCTTAATCGGTTCCATCACTAATTAAAACCCTAAAAATTCTAGAAAGATAAAATAATATCCAGAATTGTCTAAGTGCCAACACATATATGTATACAAGGAAAAAACTTATGATAAAGTTGGTAAAGTTTTTTTTTTTCCTTTTTCCCTCTCGTTTCAAAGAATTTTATTATCTGTTTCAGCACGAAGATGAAGTTGGTAAGGATGGTTAAGGCTCACCTGAAGGAACAATAATAATTCCTTCAAAAGTTGAAACCCAAATGAATAAAATTATTTTAATGAAACAATTACATTTTACAAAACATATAAAAGAGAAAGACAAGGGTAGGAAACATGGCGGGGGCCATCAAATATCTGATGCATCACTCTATCATCATGAGATTTGTAAGACTTTAGGAATCGATTATTGAGAGTGCCATGATTGTTGCATGGAATTCTGCATATACTGCCTTTAGCTACCCCTCTCTCTCTCTTCTTGTTGCTTCAATTTGTAATCTCTTCGAAAGATTTGTTTATTACACTTTTGAATTTTTGTATTTCCGAAATCATGCACTTGTCGGAATTCCAACAAGTAAACTCCTATCTCCTTGTCTTATTATTGCACAAAGTAATTGCTGTAGGGTAGTATTTTCATAGAGTTTTATTCAAACAGACTTGCCTAGTTCATGTAATGAGAAACATTTGAATATTTATCAAAATTTTATAACACATGTTATAAAATTATGTTAAAATTATGAATTTATCAAATAATCTTATAATATAATATTATAAATTATATAATCTATTAAATTATTTCTATATATATATATGTGTGTGTGTGTGTTTAGAAGTAGTGATAGTATTACTACTAATTTTCTCACTTTGTTTAGTCTTCTCTCAGTATTACGAGGCCTCTCTAATTCGTTCATGCACACAGCACATTCGACACCATGTGCACGAACGTTCCTGTGTTTTGGACCGTTTAAATTAAAATTCATCTACTGTTCATTGTTCATATGTACCCCTGATTAATTCAAAAGTCAATACTTTTTTTTTTTTGTAATTTGCGATATATCGATCAAGATAGTTGATACCTTTTTTACATTAAGTATTTTATTTAATTGTGTTTTCTTTTTTTTTTTTATTTTAATATTATCATATTATATTCTACGAGAAAAGTATACATATATATATATTATTTAAAGGGACAAAAAGTTAAGTGGATCCGCTTAATTAAATATTATATTCTCTCTTCTTTATTCTATTTTTCCCATGCGTTTACAATTTCTGTTTTTTTTTTTGTCTTTTGTCTTTCCTCTTTTCTCTCAATTCTTTATTTGATAATATGAAAATATAATTTTTACAAACATAAAAAAACTCAACAAGATGTAGTGTTATATAATTGAAAATTTTATACTGTGTTACAATCATCAAAACAACTGCATTCCAAAACTAAGAAATCAAGAAGCCATGGCCACTCTTCTAAGCCCTAGTTTTTTCCTGTTCATAATTGCAGTAGCTCTCCTTGAGCAAATGAAGCGTTAGAGAGAAAAGAGAACTAAAAGTTAAAGATAAAAAAATTGTGGGCGCACATGGGAAAGAAAAATAAAGAGTAGAGAAAATTGAGTAATTATTTGTGTGATGAGTTCACTCGGGGTTTTAAAAAATAAAAAATTGAGTAGACAAAATGTGTTGTTATGAATTTTGTCGTCTATCTAAAAATATATATATATATGTGAAGTAAGGTTATAATTCCATAATTGATATATAAAATTTATATTTTAATTAATATATTATAATTTGACTTTTTAATTTTTATTAATGTAATAATTATACGAACATATTAAAGTCACATCAAATAAAATATAAATTTTATATTCAGCTTTGTAAACAGAATATTACTGATATAAATGCAATAATACTATATATACAAAGTCACTTATATCATCTATGTGACTTAATATGGTTGAAAGAATATATATATATATATATAGAGAGAGAGAGAGATAATCTGATGATAATTTAATTAATCATATTATACTATATTAAGTAGTATGAGTAAATTTATATAATTTAGTTTGTACATATAATAGAGACTAGAGAGATAATTCTACCATCGCTCTACAAATAGAACTTGTTTATGTGTTTTAGAAGAACATTAATTAATAAAATTTATTAAATATTGAAATTTTTTTTAAATATTATTTTAATGTAAAAGTATATTTAAAATTAAATTTCTTTTTTTAAAAAAAAATTAAGAGTGTATTTGAGAATATTTATTTTCTTATAAAATAAATATTATTTTATATTATATTCATACATAAAAAAATTACTTTTTTTTTCTAAACAATAAACACGGCTAAAAGTACTATAAATTTGAATTGGTCTTAGCAAAGGCATCACAAAGTCATATATGAAACTATTGAGCTGACATGCTTGCAATCATATTCTTGGCTGCAGTGGCTACCACTAAATATAAAGCAGCACCAATCTACAGGTTTTCCCCAAGAACTCTTATATATGTCGTACATTGGTGAATGGTGATTCACGTGGGCTGATCTTTATTACCAAGTTGAAGCAAATTCTAATGAAATTGTTGCAGCATCAGTACTGTTATTTCTCAGCTTCCTCTTATCACCTATGGGCCAATTAATGAATTCCCAGAAACAGACACGTGTAGGCCGTGTGGTCATGGTGAAGTCAAATTCTCATGCACAGAAAATTATATGCATGGGATTGGATAGGATCATAAAGATGACTAAACCCTTTTGTGAACTCCTAAACAGAGTCCTACAGGAACAGAACCTGAGCCCTTGTTGTTCCTCGAGATGACCTAATTTTATGAGGGACAAGCCTGGAAGCTTGGCTCTTGACTTTATATGTAAAGGCACAGGAGCACGCACGCATGGAATATTAACTTTGGGATATTAAAAAGCCTCTGCAATATTCAAGACCCTTTTTTCACTTGCAGCTCATGCTTGAAACGACTAATGAAGAAGTTAATACACATAGCATATAAATGAGATAATGAAATATATGGAGAGCACTCAAGACTCTTTTACTTTACCAACGATTCCAATGATCAGATTTTCGGTATATCCTCTACTCAGTATCTCTTGACTTCTGAAGGGAACTTTTTGAAACAATGGGAATGAGTATACATATTTCGGCATATTTTGTTTTATTTTCCAACTTTCCAGCTTTCTTTTATCCATCGGCCCGCTTCCTCCTCTTAAGTGATAAAAGAGGTAGACAAAAAAGAAAGGGTTCGGCCGACCAACTTTCGATAAGATATGTTAAATTCTTCGATAGTATAAAAAATTCCATGAAAATGAAGCCTTTAGTTAATTAATTCTGTAAGATGAACCTCAATTGTGAAAAATATATATGTGAAGGAAAACCTGATAAAATCCAACAAAACTATAATAAGGCATCAACTTATATAAAACGGAATTTAAAGAAATTAATCCGAAGACAAACTCTTAATTCTAAGGATTTATATAAGCTAATTATTAAGAAATTCAAACAAAAGTTATTGTGACAACAAAAGCGATGATGGTATTACATTTCCTTGAAACAAAAGAAAACACGAAAATTAATTGAGACCAATTGTGGTTGAGAAACATGAAGCATTTTAATTCGTCTGTTCACTAGTTTTTTATTTATTTTTAAATTGTAATTACGGTAGAGATTTAGAGAAAATATTGCATTACTTGTATTCGTATTGTTGAATGCTTGAGTATTTAAAGAATTTACAATATCAAAATAAAAAAAAAGTAAACCTAAAAGAAAAATAAACCTAATAAGAATAAATCAAAATAAGAGAAAGATAAACTTAAAAAAAGAAATAGACATAGTAGGTTGAGTAGCCAAAGGATAATTTAAAAAAAAAAAATTTAAATTAAATTAAATCTTTTAATTTTCTTTATCATGTCCCAGCAAGATAGAGCTCTGGGAGAGAGTCCAATCTTGTTCATTAAGAGAAAAAAAATCGGAAGGGAGAGTCTAATCTTATTCTTCAAGAGAAAAAATTGAGTGACAAAAGTTATTTAGAGAGGGCTTTGCTGCTATTAGAGCGAGCAGTGATGTAGTGACAAATATTACCATGTTGCAATGAAAACTCTTGAAAAATGTTGAAGCACTTACTACTAGACAGAATCAGACCGCTATTGTTGATTTGACTTAGTGGAAAATACATTGTTAAAAAATAAACAATTTTTTTGTATTATTAGTAATTTTTTCTTCATTAAAACAAGTGTCAAAAGCAAAAAAAATAACAATCACAAAATGATAGAAATATATAGAGAAGAAATTAAAGATAGGAAAGGAAGTCGAATACTAATTCAAGTTGTTGAGTTAGAAAGATTTTAAAACTAGAAGAAGAAGAAAGTATTAACGAAGGAAAAAAAAAACTTTTAAGAATGTAAGGGAAAACCCTTTAAATAAAATAAAAAAATAAAAAACTTGTGTGAGAATGAAACGAGTGAAACCCTTAAAATCAAGTAAAAAGTATAGACAATTTTGAGAGTGGAATGAAGTTAAAAAACCCATTTAAGAAAAGAAGAAGAGAAATAATATATAGGAGTTTAATCTCATAACATAATAGAATGGAAGAGAGATAATTTATAAGAGTTTAATCCCATAACAGAACTAAAATAACTTAGAGAGAGAAGGTATATATCTAGAAAATTATTGGGGTTAAGGATAATAAAAAGTTGGTTGAGTTCCTACGAATTACGAAGAATAATTTAATTATTTATGGCAGTCATTGCTGAGGAAAGAAAGGATGAAAATAATAACTGACCAAAGTAGTGGGTACTATTTATAGTTATTGGCAGCGGTTATTATTTATGGGGATACTATTCACATACATAGTTCAAAGGTATTATTAATACTCATTCTTTACGCGTACTATTGACGGGAAGGAAAAAACACATTGATGGAGGAGAACTAAATATGGTGTTAAGAAATTTGCTAATGGTTAAAATTTAAAAAGGAAAAACATAAAACAAAGAATTGGTCATAAACTCATTTGGTTACTGTATAACAGACCCTGTTTGGCCACGCATAGCGTAGTGGTTTTGGTTGGCCACTACAAAACGGCTTGGTGAAGGTGAAAAATTAACTCGAAATGCTTTAATACCATACAGAGATTTAGAGAGAATGAAAAATATTGTATTACTTGTATTTTTATTAGTGAATGTTTAACTATTTATAGAGTTTACAATAAATTAAATTAAAAGAGAAATAAACTTAATAGGAGTAAACCAAAATAGAAAAAAAATAAACATAAAAATAAAAATAAACTTAATAAGTTAAAAAAAAAAAATCTCTAAAATAAATAAATTTAAATTTGAACTAAATGTTTGATTTCTTTTATCAATTAGTAATAAATCATGTCTATTTTGCACCTTCACGAACTCTTTCTTAGTAATAAAGTTTAATAAAAACTGTTCCTTTCCATGATACATAATTTAATAATTATCAGAAGTCCAAAAGCACATCGATGGATCAACAAGATGTTTAGTTTAATTAATAATTATACATGTCATACAGTCAATGGTTTTCGTTAGAAAGAAAGAGGAACTTTTTAAAGTAATTTGCAGTTGTAAGTTGTTGTTGTTGTTGTGGGGGAAGTTGGGAAGGTCCTTTCATGGAGAATGAGTTACTGTGGATGAAGTAACAAGTGAGAGTGAGTGGATGGCCAGGACAATTGCAGAGACAACCCAGAAAAGAAATTGAACGTGGGGTTGGGGTTGGGGTGTTCTCATAATTATAAGTTTTCTTCACTTTTTTTTTTGCAGAAAAATAGAAGGTGGTCCGTGTGGACTTATTATAATTATTCATTTATCTATCTATATACATATATTGGAATTTGATTTGGCACCATTTCACAGGCCCTATCTTTCAACTATCCCTTAGACATTTTGACACGGATGGAAGGTTTTCATGTTTCCTACTACTCATTGCTCCTAAGACTTTAACTCTCTCTCTTATTATTATTATTATTGTTATTATTTATAATAATTACTATTATTTAGAGTAATTTTTTTATTTTGTACTCAAATAATTTGGTGGTAGATTTGCAGTGTCTTCTTTTTTTTATAACTAAAATAAAGATTCGAGTTCAAAACCCTCTCTTTGTATAAAAAAAAAAGTAATTTGTTTAGAAAGGAAAAAGGGTTTATTTTACAAAATACAGTTTTATATGGTCTTTTTGTAATTACATTATTAAGTCGGCTTTGCAAACATTGGCACCAAAGATTGAGTATCATTAATTATTTTGAAAAATTTACAAATCTTCATGGTACAACACGAGTTAAAAGCAATGCTTGTAACTATCTCCAACGAATTCCAATTAAGAAAAATCTTTGTTAATGATGCTTGCTTAAATTAATCAAAACAAAGCATGTACTTTGAGTAATGTAAGGATAATCAACCGCTCGATCGCTAAAGGGGATGTGACTGCATATATATAGAATGCTCCACTTCAATCGATTTAAAAAATGTGGCCAGTCAAGCAAGTTATACTTCTTTTGGAGTATGCAAGAAGCAAGCGATTGAACAAGCACACCTCTTTGTTTTCCCTAAAATAAGAAACCCCCACTATTGAAATTATGTATTGATAGAAATAGAGAATTTGCTGGTTATCTTTATGTGTTTTCACAGTTTTATTAGTTTCGTCTTTGATTTTTTTAAATAAGTATTAGTATCCTCTTTTTAGAGGAATAATTGATCACTTTTAGAAGAAAACGTAATAAGAGTAACTGATAATCTTTCACGGGAATATAACCACTGTTTAATGCTGTCTAGCATTGGTTGAATTTTGCATTTTAATGGGTCTTATTGGCAACCGGACTAAATTATATCCCTGGGAAAATGATTGTGCTACAGCAAAACTTTGACATATATATCATTCAGTACTATTTATAGGGTTTGGAAACATGAAGAATTCGACTGTCCAAATAAAAGATTTATCGTTTAGTATCAATAACGCACTACTATATATACATATTATAGAATCAAACTATACATTTGCTGTATAGTTCATAGCACTTTGCTTAATTTCACTGTAACAAAAGAAAAAAAAAACACGATGCTGGTGGATAGATTTCATAGATGCTGTAGCTTTACGTTTTATGAAGGAAAGGAAAAGAAGCTCCTTTATTATTTCATATTTATTTATTTATAATTAATATGTTTTTACTCTTCTAAAATGTCTACTGCGAAATTATATCATTCAAGTTGTCAATCAGCAATAAACAAGCAAGCATCTCTTATATATCATATCGCATGGACATTCAAATACTCGTGCATTTGCATATATTCCTACATCCATAGCCCATATACTGATTTTATTTATTTATCTTTTTGGCAATTTTAGTAATCACATGACTTTTCTCTTACCTTTTTTATTTTCCTCCTATTTTTTTATTAAATATTTCATAAAAATTCATTTTAACTTGAGAATGATTATGAACGTAATAATTTACCCATATATACTTTGAAGTTTGAAGTCTATATTTTCAAGACCAAATAAATTAACCAACCACACACTCTATATATTACATCAAATTGAACATTTCACAATAATATTTCTACATGTCAAAAGTAATTTGGGATCCACCTCATAACCTAAATATGAAAGCTATTTGTTTTAGCTAGTCATCATTAATGATAGCGCCAAGAGCGTTTTAATTTGACATCAAAGATAAAAATTCATGAGAACAAGGAAATACATGGAAACGTGTTTTTGAAATTATAACTTATAATATCCACTGCTGTTGTAATGTAAATCCATGAAAGTTTAAAGTATTACATAAAATTTAACTAATAATTTATATCATATTTCCACATATTTTTCTTAATAAATAAAAAATGTAAGTTTGATTATATATATAAAATCACTGAAATTGTGTAATTAATATTTCCCCTCATGCAGTCAAAACTTACCATATAAAAATATGCAGTTAATATACTAAAATATATATGTTTGCAAAATATATTGTAAAATAAATATTATAAAATAAATTTTTAGTAATAATTTTTAAAACCAACTTTGTATGGGGGCAAGAATTATTTATGTCATAGTCCCTCTTGGTTCAAACCACAGATTCGCTTTTAATAATTCGATTGCTACTGTACATGTAGAGGCTAGCAGCCACTGTATGATCTGTAGATTATATAGAAGCCATTAGAAGGAGAATGTAATAATTTTGCAGGAAAAAGGAAACATTCCATTCCATTCCAATTCATTCAGCGTATACGCGTGTTGACTTGGGTATTGTCTCGTGTGTGAAAACACAACTTCAAAAAGCAGCCAATACCCATATAATTTCTACACCATTAGAGTTAAGAGTTATAGTTGCAGTTACAGAGCTCTCAATTGGAATATTACTGTACGATCGATTGTTAATTATAGCACCAGAGCCTGTGACAAGTAACCCACAAGATCAAACAAGAAGAAATACAACAGCAGCTGTATGTTTTAGGGTTTTTTGTTTTGGAAGGTTAATAATGGAAGGAGAAAAGTCATCAGGTTCAGGTGTACCAAACTACGAGCTACAAGTCTCTTTCTCCACACCACAAGCCATTCACGAAATGGGGTTTGTTCATTTTGAAGAGAACCAGGTCTTGAGTTTCTTGGCTCCCTCGAACTCTCAGTCTTCTTGCATATCTCAGCCTCTTAATACTAGCAACACCAACGATACTGCCTTAGGGTTTAGTCATCATAACCAACAGGTGGTTGATTCTGTGAATTAATGTTGTCCCTTTTATAAATTACTGAGGGATTTTAATTATTCCATGCTTTTTTAATTTCTAGTTCTTCTGATATTAATAAAGGAATGAGTTGGTTTCATTAATTTGCTTTTGTATTTTGTTCTCTAATGGAAAATTTAGGTAGGATCATTGAATCCCAAGGCTGTTATCAACGAGAATTGCACTGGTAATGCTAACGATGACAACAATTCGTGGTATTTACCTTTCTTCTTCTTTCATTTTTTTTTTCTCTTTTCTTCATTAATTCATGGATATTTGTTCTCTTTGAATACATGCACGCACACGCGTGCACGCATAGGCACGTACCAGAGAAAATATTCCTTTAAGTCCTTTAACAGAATCTGGAAATTCTAGCCATGAATACTGCTTCAGTGCATCCATCAATATCTTTATTGTTTTCTTTTTCTCTCTGTCTCTCTTAGTGGGTTCTGAAGAAGCAAGTACTTGGATCCATCAAAGTCTTGATAAACATTGATACCCGAATCCACATGTCTACCTATAGATCTAACTTTATGTTTCCAGATCATAATGATTCCTTCCCTGTTCTATTATGAAGCAAAACAGTATGAGCACTTGGGAAATTTTTGCAGGTGGAGGAGCTCATCCTCAGAGAAGTGCAAGAAAACCAGGAGAAAGCTTAGAGAGCCAAGGTTCTGTTTCCAAACAAGGAGTGATGTGGATGTGCTAGATGATGGTTACAAATGGAGAAAATATGGCCAGAAAGTTGTCAAAAATAGTCTTCATCCAAGGTAGTTTTTTAATTGATTTCGATCTCAGATTAATTACGCATCAGCACCTATCATTTATGGTTTTTCTTATTAACAAATTTGTTTCTCATAGAATAAAATCGATATCTAAACCAGCTTAATTCATATTCTCAAGTGCTTTACCTCTGCTAGTTTTGATGATTTACCATGAACGTTTGTCAACACGTTTTAAATATCATAGTGTATAAATTCTACGTTCGCACGTTTTAAAATTTGAGGTGTATATACAATATTATTTAGCTATTGTACTATTAAAAAATAGCGTTCTCTTTGGAATGATTCATTTAATAAGAGCATATATGTTGGTTAACTCGTTAGCAAAAAACTAAGTGATGAGAAACAAATCAAAAATACAAGTAACTTGTTACTATTATCGTGACAACTAAAATGAATCATTCCAACCATTTGGGTTGCTTGAAATGGTGACAACTAAAATGGTGAAAATATATATCAATCAAACAATAAGTAGACTGAGGGCTGGAGACAAAACAAGAAGACTAAGAGAATAGCTATGCTACAGTATCCCAACCATTTGGGTTGCTTGTAATCATTGAAGCAAAGAAAACTTAGAAAAGGATGATTGAGGGTGCTGCTTTTAATTCAGGCATATATATTTAGCCAAATTTCTTTTGCAGTTGGTGGGCACATCAAATATGTTGGTTAATTTGCCCCTCCTTCAAATTTAAGCAATCCCTTTAGATATCTCTATGTTGTTGACCTTTTGGTCCTTTAACTCTAGATATGGTAAAAGCTATAAGGACTCCTACGAATTACAATTTATGTTCGAGCTAGGTTTCCAATACATTTAAGTGTAATAGTATGAAAGTTTTAAGCTATTTAAAAAATAATAATTCCTATAAGGTACAATTTATTCTTGAGTAATAGAATTATATTTACATAGATGAGATACAAGATTGTATCGCAACTAATGTGACACATATGATATAACACCAAATCAATAATGCAATAGTAGTTTAGTCAATATATACTAATATGTGACAATTATTAATTTCTGTTGCATCAATTTGTTGTATCCCAAATATGCAATTATAGTATTACTCTTTTATCTCTAGCTAGGTTTCAATATGTTTAACTGTAATAATCTGAAAAGCTTTCATAATAATATGCTTTTAGCTAATTTTCTTTTTCCTTCAACAACCAGCAATAAATTGTAGATTGGTTATTTTCTCATGTTGATCAGAAAAAGCAAGTGTTTAGCATTAGTTGGTGTTTGTCGCATTGCAGAAGAAGTGACCTAGTTATGAATATCAACTGCAATAAGGCAAATTTGTTTCATGGGAGACATTCCCTACCATTAATTCATATTTCATACACAATGCATTGATGCTTTTGTTACCTCTTTTTGAGTTCAAACGAGGGACGACTCATTTGAAGAGGCTTATTATGTCCCTTTAACTAAGTGTAATTTTTCTTTATTTTAATAAAATTTTCTCATTCCACAAAAGTTCACCTACAAAAAAAAAGAATTTATTAGTTACACTCTTAATAGATTCTATAACTATCAAAAAATTTGAAAGGAATAACAATATTTTTATTTAAAAATTCAACAATTATATTTGTATAATATTAAACAGTAACATAGTTATAAATGATTAAATAGTATTGTGTAAATAGTGAATTTATATTGTGCTATATTTAATAACTTTTTTCTATTTATTAGATTAATATACGATTGATATTGAATATATGCATTCTAACAAAAAAAAAATATCTATATTAAATAATAATTCATAATACAATGAAGTTTCATGTTATTCTTATTAATTATTTAATAGTATAATTTTATTAATTTTATTATTTATACGGTGTATTTTTATAATTCGATATTGCATAGACGCAATTATTGACTTTTTAAAAAAAAATTCTTATATACTTTTAAAATTAATTTATATTATTACAATTATAATGATAAAGGGGTTTTTGGATATTATTAAATATTAAGAGGTTTTTGATAATTACCCAGTTGAGTGCGGACTCGAAACATAATGCATATATAACATACATGGCATGAGCAGTTGACCAATATGGTTTATGATTAATCGTTCTAATGATATATATGAACTTTTGTCTGACTCAAGACATTTAAAATTAATTTTAACGTTTTGCATATACGGGGGACTTGCATGATGATTTAACAATTAACACAGCAATTTCTGCGAATAAGTTTTGCAATGGCGCATGAGAATCTCATTAAGAGGGTACTAATCACTATATGTTAATTGTTTCTCTGTAATATTTGTACATCTTTTGAATTTAATTAACTGATTAGGCTTTAATTATCATATATTTCTGATCTGATTTAATTTTTTTTTTATGTGAATGTAATGGCAGAAGTTATTACCGTTGTACGCACAATAACTGTCGAGTGAAGAAGAGGGTAGAACGATTATCAGAGGATTGTCGAATGGTGATAACAACCTATGAAGGTAGACACAACCACTCTCCTTGTGATGACTCCAATTCATCCGAACCCGAATGCTTTACCACTTTTTAATTCATTAATTAGCACCTTGATTACTTAATTAAGAAAAAATATATAGTCTATATATTTGTAAGGAATATACTTATAATTTAATGGATTTAGCATGTGTTAGTGTTTGTCAAATACTTTAATTACTTACCATATTATGATAATTTATGATTCTATTTGAAGATCATCAATCAACCACCATGAAATCAGAATACTCTCATTATCTTCGTGTTGCCTCTATGTGTGTATCAAACTAAGTTAGTATGTGAATGTATGGAATATATATGCTGATATGAACCGTTTGCTAGATTGTTGAATTGAATAAACCCTAGATGTTGAACGTGTTTGCTAGAATATTACAAATTAGAAATAGCCAACTGGCAGCCAGTACCTACATGGAATCTATTGAATGCCATCACAAAATCTATTTGCTGAAATATATATTATATTGATCATATGCATCGAGCTAGAAGAAGAGAAAGCAAACTAGCCAGATTTTTTTTTTTTTCATTTATGACAAATAGATTTTTTTAATTAGTTGAAATATTATGACAGAATGCTCTTTCTGTGGAAACTTTTTGGTAGAAAAGATCTAACTTGACCCAATAATTTATCTGCAAGTCCATTTCATTTTAGGGTTTTGATTAACTGAACTGAAGGTTACATTATATAGTATCTGATACTGAAGTGAATCGCTGAGCTCTTCACATTCAGCTTTTGACATGAATTATAGGTGAAACTTATGAAGAGGCTTTAGCTGGAGTTCATAATTACCAGCTCTCTTGGATCCTCAAACATCTGTCACCACAATCATTAGCGATCAATTTCTCCAATAAAACTTATGCTCTTCGGCAAAATTATTTTATTAACTTAACTTCGTTCTTAATATATCATAACTTCAGGATTTAAAAAAAAACTGGTCCGGGCAGCGTCCCTCGTAATTGTTTAATTAGATGCCGCTTACTCTGATCACCGCGTACGTCAATTTGTTATTGTTTCATGAAACTTAAGATATAACATTGAAAGATGCGAAAATAGATAAGTGTTGATTCTGATTCAGTCATCATCAGAAAATGTTGTCCTGAAATTTTAGACATTTCAAAATTGGAGATGATGAACTTTGTACTGTAGCTTAAGGTTTAAAGGTAAACGAACAATATGGCATCATTATCCGTATTCCGTAGATCTTTCTGCGTCCTTTATTTTCTCTTTGGATCATGGATAGTTGTGAATTGGGCTTTGTATACTCTACTAGCTTTTCGGGCCTCATCACAAAAGATTAGCGGCCCACTGATTTTACTCCAGTATCATTCTCACTACACTTTAGTACTAATTTTACTCTTGGAAAAATTTCGTAAATAGCCCTTTTATTTTTTTAATATTCTTTTTTAACCAAATACAATATGATTATACTTTATTAACCAAATAAATTACTTTTGGACAAGTATACCTTTTTACTGTTTGTATAGTACTCGCTACAGTGTACAGTAATATTTTTGCTACAGTGATTAATTAAATCAAAATTAAATATTTTTTATTTATTAAAATTATATTTTTTATATTAGTCATTTATTTATTTTAATCATATTATTATAAAATTTACATAAATAATAAATTTATTTAATGTACTTAAATTAAACTAAATAAATACACTAACTAATATAATTTTATAAATAAATAAAAAAATTATTATATTTTTTTATTAAAATTATATTTATTAATAAGTAAATACAATAATAAAATTTAAATAAATATAATTATTTATTTATGAATAATAAAAAAATAAAAAATTTAACAGTCACAAAGGCTATCTCAGCTATCGCATCTCGGGCCCGAGATGGCCCCGAGATGCGATGGTGGCTATCATGCCATCGCATCTCGGGCTCGAGATGGCCTTGAGATGGTCCCGAGATGCGATGGTGGCCATCGCATCTAGGGCCCGAGATGGCCCCCCGAGATGCGATGGTGGCCACCGCTACAGTGTACAGTAGTATTTTTGCTACAGTGATTAATTAAATCAAAATTAAATATTTTTTGTTTATTAAAATTATATTTATTTTCTATTAGTTATTTATTTATTTTAAATTTTATTTATTTAAATTTTATTATTTTATTTACTTATAAATAGATATAATTTTAAGAAAAATAAAATAAAATATTTATTTATTTATAAAAATTATATAGTTAGTGTATTTATTTAGTTTAATTTAACTACATTAAATAATTGTATTATTTATGTGAATTTTATAGTAAAATGATTAAAATAAATAAATAACTAATATAAAAAAATATAATTTTAATAAATAAAAAATATTTAATTTTGATTTAATTAATCACTGTAGCAAAAATACTACTGTACACTGTAGCGGTGGCCACCATCGCATCTCGGGGGGCCATCTCGGGCCCTAGATGCGATGGCCACCATCGCATCTCGGGACCATCTCAGGGCCATCTCGAGCCCGAGATGCGATGGCATGATAGCCACCATCGCATCTCGAGGGCATCTCGGGGCCATCTCGGGCCCGAGATGCGATAGCTGAGATAGCCTTTGTGACCGTTAAATTTTTTAATTTTTTATTATTCATAAATAAATAATTATATTTATTTAAATTTTATTATTGTATTTACTTATTAATAAATATAATTTTAATAAAAAATATAATTAAATTTTTATTTATTTATAAAATTATATTAGTTAGTGTATTTATTTAGTTTAATTTAAGTACATTAAATAATTTTATTATTTATGTAAATTTTATAGTAATATGATTAAAATAAATAAATAACTAATATAAAAAAATATAATTTTAATAAACAAAAAATATTTAATTTTGATTTAATTAATCACTGTAGCAAAAATACTACTGTACACTGTAGCAGTGGCCACCATCGCATCTCGGGGCCATCTCGGGCCCTAGATGCGATGGCATGATAGCCACCATCGCATCTCGAGGGCATCTCGGGGCCATCTCGGGCCCGAGATGCGATAGCTGAGATAGCCTTTGTGACCGTTAAATTTTTTAATTTTTTATTATTCATAAATAAATAATTATATTTATTTAAATTTTATTATTGTATTTACTTATTAATAAATATAATTTTAATAAAAAATATAATAATTTTTTTATTTATTTATAAAATTATATTAGTTAGTGTATTTATTTAGTTTAATTTAAGTACATTAAATAATTTTATTATTTATGTAAATTTTATAATAATATGATTAAAATAAATAAATAACTAATATAAAAAATATAATTTTAATAAATAAAAAATATTTAATTTTGATTTAATTAATCACTGTAGCAAAAATATTACTGTACACTGTAGCGGGTACTATACAAACAGTAAAAGGGTATACTTGTCCAAAAGTAATTTATTTGGTTAATAAAGTATAACCATATTGTATTTGGTTAAAAAAGAATAATAAAAAAATAAAAGGGTTATTTATGAAATTTTCCCTTTACTCTTTATAACTCAAGACTTTGACTTGGTCAAGAGATGTAATTACTAATAGACAAAACCTAGTTTATGAAGGATCGTCTCTCGGATTAAAGAAAAAAAAAAGAATCAATAACGGCAGCGATTTAAATACAGATTTTATCAGTATTTTATTTAAAATTTTAAAAATTATAAACTAAAATAAAAGTGAAAAGTAACAGAGCAATGTTGCATTAGACTACTTGTCTTCTTATAATTAGATCTCCAAATTTTTAAAATGTTCCGAAGCATTCAAATTCGGGTCAATATCAACAAAAACATCTCTAAATAAAGTTTTAGCACATGTCAAATGTGTTTAAAAAAAAAGGTAAAGCGAAACGAAGCACAATGTATTTTTTGATCCACTGAATTTGATACTAATTTGAGACTTTCACTTAGTCGAAAGGAGTAGTTACTTGAAGTTCTCAAATTATATAATATTATAAAAATTACCTCTTTATTTTTGTGTCTTTCTTAAAATTAGAAGAATGTATTATTTTTTTACAAAAAATATATTTTGATGTTTAAGTTAATATGTATTTATTTGAAAAAGAAAGTGTTGTGTGTTGAAGATAGTCTATTTATTTGAAAAATAAGATATTGTGTATAGAAGAATGCTTGTAAAGACAAGTTAGATAATAAATAATGAATACAGTATGAATTTAAATTATTTTTAAAATATGCATGTTTGAATTTAAATTCTGATTAAAAGGAATACGAATCCAATTTGAAATATATTTCTACTTGAGCACTTTAAATAGAAAATATGCTGCAATTAACTGATACAAATTATATTTAATTTAATACCTACTAACGTGAGATTTTAAACTTAGTCGAGAGGTGTAGTTACTAATAAACGAACTTGGTCAATGACCACTCGCCTTTTTGATCCATTGAATTGGATACTATGCTGTATCAATTACCAATAGTAAAATTCCGCTGTGATACGTTGATTACAGTTTATAAAAAGGACTTAATGAAGAAATTTTGATTTCCTTACTTCAAATAATTTATGTTATCCAGATTCTAATAAAAAAAAAACAGGTTGGCTTCTTCCAAATCTGGCAAATTTTCATAATAAATTTTATCAAATCCGATTGAATAATAAATCAATAGCAAGCTGCAACACCTGTTGCTAGCCAAGACAACAAGAAGATTTGCATTCTATAAAAGCAGCAATCAAAGCTATGAGCCAACAAAGATAAAGGCAATAAGAAAGAAAGAAACTATAAAACTTAGAAAAACGAAACTCATAATCAGATTGTGAATCTAAAAATTTTAGAAGCCAAATCAGGACTTTAAATTTCAAACATAAGTCTCGGCCATATTTATTCAGTACTATACTCATAATTTTTCCCCATAAACCTTTATATTAAGCAGAAACAGTAAAGAGAAAAAAAAAATGATTCGTGAAACATGAACCCTACCGCTGTTTTTCTATTTTTTTTCCTGTACCTGATTATAACTGATAAAAGTAAGGATCTGCTTCAGATTCTAGAAATGCAAGTACAACAGTTGGAGAAGATCGAGGAAACTCCATCAGCTTCGGGATAATTTCCCCTGCATTCTTATTTCCGTTCACCCAGTTAATAGTCATTTTCTTCAAGACGTGTCCATTCTTCAACAGAAACCTCACCACTTCAAGTTCATTTTCACTAGCTTCAACCTCAAAAAGCTCAACATTCTTGGGATGATATGTCAAACATGGAATATCATTATCCAGTAATTCCCAATTTTAAGGCTTATAGTCCTGAGTTGCTTAAGTTAAGAGCATGAAAATTTACTTGTTTGACTGTTTGACTTTGAGGGTTAGATAAGGATCATCCCTTTCAAGGGTGAGAGAGAATCCCTTATTTATCTTATTCTTTCTTTCCAACGAAATTCTCTTGCTATTGAGTTAGAGGAAACACTCTCTAATGCCGGGGGATATTTCCTTTCCTTTCTTAACTAGGAGTTCCTTTTTTGACTATGGAACTATTAGATAAAGAAAGGTAAGTTGAAACTGCTTAATCTGCGCACTGTCAATAGGAAACGTATTGATGCACTAGCAAGTAACGGAAAACAGACAAAAGTAATTTGTGAATTTTTTTAGCTGTTTATTCCTTTAGTGTCATGCCAACACATTAATCAACTTATGTACCTTTGATCATTTTTCTGTAGGTACTCAATTCTCTCAAGGGATATCATTTTGGACTTTTAAATGCGAAGTTTCTTAAAGTTTTGCTACAATATCAACTGATTATATCATACTAATTAAAACCAGCCATGAATTATACTTTGACAGAAATGAATTTCAATTCACCAATGCCATCTACAATTGGTACTACACAAGAAAAATGATGTCTAACAAAACCAATAACTTAGGGTGTTGAAATTACCCATCCAAACAATATTCTCGGGAGCTTCTAGATTTGGATAGCAGGACAGCAAGATGGTTATCTGACACTCATTAGCTTCTACAAACATTGATAAAGAGTTCAAATTATTGAATGGAATGGAGAAGCGGTCCGGAATAAAAAAAAAAAAAGGCATCAAGAAACTGAAGCCACAACAAAAGATAAAAAGTAAGCCATTATGCAAAGGAAGAGCAACTATTATAAACAGAGTTTTGACTACCAATGACAAATATAAATAATAATGATTCAATGATAACCCTCAAAATGAATTGAATAAAAATGCCAAATTGGAGGAAATTTGTAAAGAACAAAACAAGGGAAATGAACACATACCTCTAAGGAGCCAAATAATAGTTTCAGAGCTTCAGTATTGCAAATTCCTTGGAGAACTGTATGAGATTCATAACTACATTCTTCATAATCTGGTTCTTCAGATTTGCTTATTAGGTAAATATACCTCCGTAAAGAGTTTAGGTCCTTAAGAGTATAGTCTGTAGCCGATGGACCTAATAAATTGAAAGACACAAGATTTGGGCAAACTACCGCAAGCTTGCAGTTATGTAAACCGTCAAGTTCATCACTTCTATCATCAGCTAAATCAACATTATCTATAGTCAGTTTCTTCAAGTTACCTGAAGAAATTTCGAGATTTTCAAAATCACAAAAAACGCAAGCTTCCATATTCAAATCCTCCAGTGGGGCTGTTTGAAATAAAATCTCGAAGCAAATTCTCATGCGACAACTCAACACTTTGTAAATAAAGAGACTCGAGCCGGCTAAAACCCCCACCAAAAGCTGGCAGCTTCAACACAAAGGTCTTATCAAAACATCATATCAGTGCCTCCAACGATTCACCAGTCGCAAAGTGTTAAAGACAAACAAAGTTTTACATAGGCTAAAAATGGAGAGAATTATGTGTTTATAAAAAATAAATTATATCTTTATTAATATGAGAATTTTTTAGTAAAATTTAAGTGTAAAATTATGAAGGTTTAATCGTAAAGTGGACAATATCATATCAATATAGAGATATGTGTGATTTATAGACTTCTTATAATGGTATCAAAGTCATGCTTTGGTGTTGCCATGTGGTGAAAATCTTCGGTGCCGAATAAGAAGGTAGTGAGCCTGGTATTCTCCATTGTTTGCGATGGATTCGTGTTGTGCTCTATAGACATGCGTTGTTGTGCTTCAGGCTTCACGTAAGGCGTGTGAAAGGCTAACGCAGTGATGCGAAGTTGATTTGATAGAGCGAGCTCTCAATAGTAAGCGGTACTTTAGTGCTTCACGTAAGACGTGAGCGGTTAACGCAATGAAGATAAGTAGCAGACTATTAGGAGAACGGATAAAATATCGTTTAAGGGGAGGCTGAGTAGTCCTTTATTCAAGGAAATAATTGTTAAGGCAAATAAAATCTCACATTAACTAAAAATAGGAAGGATCATGAATTTATAAGGAGTAAATCATATCTCCATTGGTATGAGGCCTTTTGAATAGAACTCAAGAATAAAATTATGAAAATTTAAGCTTAAAATAAACAATTTCATATCAATATAGAGATATGTGTAATTTATGATATCCTTACATAAGACAACGAGGCAATTCAAGCGGTGTGTACGAAACTAAACTAATAAACAAGTCCGGCACATTTTGTCGTGCAAATATATGAATCCATCTATAAAGGGTATTATCATCAGCATGAAGGAAACAGAATAGATGACATATTTGAATATTGATTAAGCCATCTTGAGAAACTAACACCCAATTGAATTTTTTTTTGAATTTTTCATTGAATGCATGAGAAGACCATTCTTTTGGTGGGTCTAGCCAAACTGTGTGAATATTAAAGTGTAAATTAGGCATTGAAATCCACAAGGACCTCCATTTTCTTGAGACCGCACTTAATCTGATAACATCTATTGTCTCCAGGAATGAAAACATGTATTGAATTATGGGCTCTGGAAGAATGCTAAATTTGTCACCATCTTCAACATCGTCACTACCACTTGGTCTTGAAATTTTAGGGCTTTTGAGATTGAACGTCATTTTTGACAAGACTCGACCTGAGCTCTCCTCGAGAATCAAGGCGGATCCTGCGATGACATGTGACCAACATACTCTTTACTCATACATATGATACAATGAGGCTACATGCCTCAACAAAAAGTGTACACATGTACTCCAATATACAAAAATATATACAAATACACAGACTGAGACACTTATGCAACTATGCGTGTCGTAGGCCAACCTCAAAATGTGATGACTATATCACACTATACAAATTCCTGTGACAACCTGAGAAAAATAGGAAAAATGAGAAAAATGGTGAGCTTGTGACTCAGTGAGTGGACATAATCTGAAAATATTATATACTTTATATGTATTCTACACATATAAATCTGTAAGATAAAATAATCATAAAACTGTATACTAAGTAGTCAATAAACTTGTACTTAAAGTAGAAACTGTCATAAAATCTGTGTTAAAATTAAAAATCATGGCATAATACTAGGGATCTGAAAATCTGAAAGTGCAAACTATCATAAAATCTATTATTAAGCTGAATATATGTAACATAGTTCTAAAAACATATACTACATATATACTGAAAACTACACCAAACTTGTACCTGAAAAAAATCTGGTCTAATCTGACAGAGTAACTTACGCACAGGCAGAGCGGGGGATCTTAGCTGGTCTAACTCGACGGAATGCTATATCGCTCGGGCAGAGCAAACTAAACTGGTCTAACGCATGCGCAGAGTAACTACATAAAAAAAGAGGGTATGCGTATGGTGGTTCAAAAACTACTACAATATAATATCATGACCATAATTATTCTGAAATAATTATTTCTGTACTGAATATAATTATAAACTGTACTATAATAAATTCTAAAACATTTCTGAATATACTAAATAGTATAAATATTTTTCTATCTAAAATAAATTATAATTAAATTTGATAATGCGTAATTTAATCATAATCGGCTGTATTAAAAACATATAATATATATATATATATAGTTATCCACTCACAAAAGTGCGCTAATCCTCAACTGGGTCTGGATTCTGATATCTACCCGCTATCGATACACTTCCTATATCATAGGGTGTAAAAATACATCATTAATACCGATATAAATTATAAATATTAAAATATAAATATTCTAATATCACAAAACTATTACCCACTAAATCACTGGGTATAAATTTAACTACCAAACTATTTTTCTAAAATTTCCTATTTATTTTTTTCTTCTCTTTTTTTTTTCTTTTTTTTCTCTTTCTCTTTTTTTCTTCCCTTCTTTTTTCTCGCTTCTTTCCTTTCTCCCTTTCTTTTTCTTTCATTTCTTCTTCTTTTCTTTTTCTTCTTTCTTTTCTCTCGGTTTTCTCCTCTTTCTTTTTCTGTTTCAACTTTCTTCTTCTTAACCCAAAAAAAACAAACAATATGCTTAATATATATACGGCGGCAACCGCTACAACTTCTTCTCTCTCTCTTTTTTTTTTATTTTTTTTTTAATTTTTGCCACCAAATTTTATATATATATTACACGTGTATTACAATTTTTTTGATTCGTGTGATACCTGGTTAGCATGCGGGTTCCGAATGGGAAACACCGTTTTTTAACTTGAAAACAAAAACTGCTGTGCTTTATTGGGATGAAACTTGGTTAAGGGACTTTAAAGAATTTTGATGATCCGCGTAATAAAATTTTCGATTTTAGTAGTAAAAAATATTATCAATAACCTTAAAAATCATGATACGTTATACGCTATTGGAATATGAGTTGCAATGGAAAACAGAGCTACTATATTCAAGATCTTCTGGAAGACCCTGCTGTGTTTCCAATACTGAAATATATTGATGGAGCTGATGTGTCTATTAAGGCGTCACTTTCTTATATTGCTGACGTGTAATCAAGTTTGTTAAGATAGTTTTAGAGTTTGTTATTTCCCGCCTAAAAGTTGTTGCAGGTTTCAGCTCTTTTATTTGTTCTCATTCTTCATTAATGAAACCAATTCTTCAATTGTTGAAATTTCGTCATTTACATTTTCTCAACTTTCTCACTTTCTTGAAGGCCAAACACATTTTATTCACAATTGTTATATGCACACCTGAATTAAATTTTTCGTGTCTTGAAATGATATTTCAAAAGCTTAAAAAATATAATCCGGTAGCTTTTAAGGCGTAAATGACGAATACTAAACACCATAAAGATCGATTCGCGAGGTTTTGAGACGATGCAGTGGGAACAATGAACAGAGTGTGTAGCGAATGCGTTAAGTGCTCCATTCGGAGGCATGCTTTGCAACAATGAAAAAAAAATCGAAGCCCCGACAAGCGGTGGAGCGGAGCAAGTGGTTTAATTTGACGCAAAGTAAAGAATTTTCAATTTTTTTTATAGTTTGCGCCTCAGATATAGGTGATGATGTACTGCAAGTTTTTTTACATTTTCGCAAACAATGACATAAGTGGTGGTGTATAACTATCGTCTGTAAAGCTAGTCTTGTAACAAGCACAAACCTCTTGCTTGGCTGCCGACTTCTTGCCATTGACTTTTCAGTTTTCAGAAGTCAAACTTCAATTTACCCGCTAAAAAATGTGATCACCGGATGTATTAATCCATAGATTCTGTTTATTAACGTTTAAATAAGACGTTAGAGTTCATAAAATAGTTTCATTTTGTTAGGCGATTCTCACTTTTGTTGACCTCAATTACGATGGGTTGTTATTTTGTCCTCATAAAAAAATGTTATTCCCGAAATTTAGCCCTTCAAACTAGGATGCCTCTCAAAAACCTGACGGCTCCTTCCACCGAGCTGTCGTACTAATTATTAACTTGTATTCACAGTATAAAAAAAGAGTAGTATTAGACTTCAAAGTTAAAATATCAACTTTGTATTTTAATTGGTGTGTCATTAATCATGATTATTATGTGTTAAGTAATTAATTTTTTTAATTTTTATTAATGTGATAATTATATAGCATTAATCAATAATAAACATATTAAATACTACATTTATAAATAATTTTAAAAAGAGTAATGTTAGACATTTTAAATCGTAATTTAAAAAGTAATGTGTCAAATTACTATTAAGTGATAAAATAGTATAAATTTTAAAATTATTTATTATATTTAATAATTACTTGACGCGTCACTTTTTAAAATATAATTTAAAATACTTAACATTACTCTTTTACAAATCTAACATTATTATACAAAGAAAAAATTGGCACTATATTAACGAAACTAACAATCACGGCCAACAAAAAGAAATAAATAATAAATAGGTAATTTCTTTAGGATTAGACTCAGAATACAGGAGTATTAGAATCAACATCAGGAGTCGGGATTTCCAAAAGAGAAGAAAACCATAGTAATTGTTACCATTCTCACAGCCTTCAAAACATGAATCCAACGACATTCATGTGTCACACCTGATACCACTCTTCTCATCTCAGTTTTTCCACTTTTTCATACCGTGATTATAACTAATAATAATCACGTGACTAAGGCTCTAAGAATGTCACTGCAACAACAGAAGACGATCTAGGAAACTGCATTATCTTAGGGATAATCTCCTGGGGATTCTTAATATGCATTCCCCACCTCATACTCATCTTTTGCAAGACATGTCCATTCTTTAGTAGAAAACTCACTAACATTCTCATAACCTTCAACCTCAAACAGCTCAACCATTTTGACATGATTGGTCAAACATAAAATAGTGTTATCCAGCATTTCCAAGTGATCATATATTTCCCAGCCCTCGCTATCAATCTGTCAAGTAAACAGATATTTAAGTACTAGTGCATAATGAAACCCAGAGGAATTCAGAAAATAAAATTTATAAGCAAAGTAGAAGTAATTTGTTACATCATATACTTCTTTTTGTTATATATATATATATATATATGAAACGAAAAAAGCAACAGCAAAGCCTTTTTAACCAGCTATGCCAAATGAACAGACCTGTGCGTCTACTAGCTGTAAGAATATGCCCAGAAGTAATTATGTGTTGAACACATCCAATTCCATACATGCTTCCCCAAATGACTATCAGCATGCAATGTTTTTGGCACTCACCCAAGATGGCATTCAACGTGTGTTTTTGAACATTTTATGTAATATCCCAATTCGGGTATACCAAGTTCAATTTCAGATACAGAGTTCCTCTAAGTGCTGCAGCTGCTGCTTAAGAATTCATGGCACATTGTAAAGGCAACAATTTTGTGACATCCTAACAAAAAAGTGAATTTTCCCTTTTACTATATGACAACAACATCGACACCATCTTTAGTGAAATGACCAATCAGGCACTGAACAAAAGAGGTCATATACAACATTGACTTTAACAAGAGCCATGAAACTAGACAAGCACGCAAACGTCTAACAAGAGTAATAAGTTCGGGTGTCAAAATTACCCGTGCAAAGACTATTTTAAGAGCTTTTAGAACGGGGGAGCAATTGAGCAATTTGATTAGTGATTTGATTTTGCCGCTCACCCGTGCCAACATTAGGCGTTAAGGACTTCAAAGTATAAAATGAACTGGAGAAGCACTCTTGATCAGCAAGGCCGAGGGAAGAAAAAACTGCGAAGGCTCAACTACAAGAAAAGAGAAACCATAATGCAATGGATGTGCAATATCTACAAACTACAAACATAATTTAATTATTGATCACATCAACTAATGTTGTTACGATATCCAGAATACAAAACTTATACATCAAGCATCAATCAAGCAGACAAGATTCTTATTATCTGCCATCTAAGGTTTCTTCTGGCAATTTATTGATCTGATAATTAAAATGAATCATTTGAATTAATACTCATATACCACATCAGTTTATATGAAATAATTTATAAAAAAAGTTTATACATGTAATAATATTCTTCGCATCACATTATTAAAAATAAAAAAGAAGTTGCAATACAAAATAGAAAGTTTAGTATTATTCTATTTGTAAATTCTATATACCTGCTGTATCTTGTCGATGAGACGGTAGCAATCTAAATAGCACCATAAGTGATACGGAATTTTTAATTAGGTGATTCTATTTCTCCCTTATTTTATGTAATCGCACCCTATTATTTATTTATTTATTTATTGATAATTACATGTTTACCTTCAAATAAAATTATTAAGAAATTAATTTTCATAATATATATCACCTGCATTTTAGTTGTTTTTTTTTAATGCACCTTGTACTCGTTTTTTGAGTTGAAATAATATTTTTAATATATTTGATATTTTAAATAATAATAAAAAATATAGTAAAAAATACTTTATACAAAAAATTATATTTTTTTATAAGATTAAGATTCTTCAAATTTCTTTCAGAAATTAAAAAAAAAACAATGATGTAAAAAGTGTGCCAAAGAAAATAAAAGAAATATTATAAATGTTAAAAGAGGTGACACTTTATAAATAACAAGAGGATGTATTATTTGTTAATTAGTGAAATCCTCAGGCACCAAGAAATGCTGGAATAGCTCAGTTGGTTAGAGCGTGTGGCTGTTAACCACAAGGTCGGAGGTTCAAGCCCTCCTTCTAGCGTCTGTGTTTTTTCTCTTTTTGATCTTTAAACTTATTAATAAATTTTATAATTTTAAAATTAAAACAAAGCGCCCCTATAGCTCAGTGGTAGAGCGCCAGTCTTGTAAACTGGAGGTCTGTAGTTCGATCCTGCATGGGGGCATTTGTTTTTATTTCTAAACGGCAATTAAAATATTATTTTATCTAAATATTGTAATTTGTGAACAAAGGGTAGTTATCTCTGCGTACTTATATAAATTATAATATACTCAATATTAATTATAAAAAATCAAAAACGAATTCAATAATTTTAAACGGATAGAATTTTATTATCATCGATAATCAGTACAACTCTTGGAATTTTTTTTTTTTTTTTTTAATTGTTTCTTTGTGCCAAAGGTCGCAGTAGATCCTAACTTTTATAGGCAAGTTTTTCTGTGTGTCTCAAATTTGTGCTTTTGCATGGAGCGTGGTATGTACGAGAATTAGAAAAAAAATAAATTATTAAACAAAGTTGACAGGAGGTGGCGGCGAAGACGGTGATAGACTCAGCAGTCTTCCAGAGTCCATTATTTATTACATATTCTCGTTCCTGCCAACTATTGATGTTGTTAGAGCCAGCGCTGCTTCCCGAATATGGAGGTACTTGTGGCTTTCAAACTCCTTGAACTTCAATATCCACACAACTAAGTCAGACCCTGAAGAAAAATGGTCTCTTGAAAAGTTCAAGGATTTCGTCAACTGGGTATTATTGTCCCAAAATGGGTCCGCTAATATTCAAAGATTGTCTTCGGTGCTTTAATTGCGCAGATGATTATACACTTGATCTGAATATAATATCAGACGCACCAATTGAGTTGCCCCATTGCCTTCTAACTTGTGAATCATTGGTGACGTTTTAGTTGGATTTTGGCTTACAACAGCACCAGTGTGTCTTTCTTAAAGCTGCCTATTTCTGCTGGCTTTAGCCAGCTCAAGTCTCTTGATTTACAAAAAGGCCAAGTTATTTGATAATAATTTGTTTCGTAAATTTAATTCAAGTTGTCCCTTCCTCGAGAATTTGAATATGGAAGCGTGTATTTTCCGGGATTTGAAGATGCAGTTGTTTTGGCGAACCTAAAGGTTTGAGCAACTGTGAGGTTAAGGTTGCTTGTCCAAATCTCACGTCTTTAACATTTTTGGGCTTAGCTGCACTGGACTTCTCCTTTGAGGGATTAAACTCTTTGCAAAATGCGATCGTTTACTTAGAATTTGATGGGGAGGAAAAAAATTGTTCCGGTATGTGTAAAATCCTTGGTGGAATTTACAATACTGAAGTTCTAAAACTATCTAGGGCGGTAATGTGGGTATGTATGTATTCACATTTTTGTTGCATTGTGCCAACTCGAATATTTATTTTCTTAGTCAACGTCAAATATGGTAACTAATTACAATGCTTGGTACATTTTTCATTGTGATTTTTGCAAATCCCCGTCTCAATTACAACCCGTGCTATATTTTTTTTCATGATTATTGCCAATCCCGATCTCAAATATTATGCCAACCTTGTGAGCTAAATACTCCGTTTTTTTTTTTTTGAGACTCAAACTTGAATCACTACGCTCTATAAACATCTTTGATAGTTAAACTTTGTTGTGATTATCGCAACTGGTGATTTCTTTCTTTTTTTACTTTTTTTTCCGTTGATGCGCTATCTCCAGCTTCTCGATGTTTGACAACTGTTCGAAGTCTTTAAAACTACATGTATTGTGCACTCATTGCATTACTCAAGTGATATTGTTTGTCAACCCACTGACTTGAAGTTAAGGATTTGAGTCTTGGGAAGAGTAGAGAAAGTTTATAATTTTTTTAATTTATAATTTGAAAGTTTATAATTTAACAATGTTGACGGTTGTATAATAAAAGTTATTTCGACTATTTAAATTTAGTTGAGATGTACAATAAAAATATTTGTATAAAAAATAATAATTTGGCAATTTATAATTTAATTTAACAATGTTGACAGTTGTATAATATAAGTTATTTTGACTATTTATAATTTATTAAGACGTACAATAAAATATTTATATAAAAAAAAGCCTATATGTGAGCACAAATGATTGAAACAAACGGTCAGTAGTCAACTTGCTCAACTATTCACCCAATCTAAAAGAATGTTTTATAGGATTGGGCCTTGATTATTGTTGGATCTACAGTTGGCTCATTTATATAAGCTTGTATATGTTAGCTTTACACTTACGATAGTTGCATTTGACCCAAAATAAATGCACCAAGTTGGGCTGGGTATTTACTCAGTTGTCAACTTTTTGTAAGACACGTTTGGTTCGAGATTAGAGCTCGGGTAGACCCACAACAAAATAACACGACCCAAATTTAGTTAATCCTTTCATATCCTTTCATATATATATAAAAAATTTAGTGGACTACATTTATTATATTATCACGTAATTTTATCTAAATAATTTATAATTTATGTATAATTTTTTATGTGCTATCAAATTTTACCACATATCTAAACACTTATCATATAGTAAATTATGTAACTCAATAAATCATTTGTATGTATAATATAAAATAATTTGTATAACTTTCTATATAATTTGTAGTTTATATACATATATATAAAAGTAGTTCTTTAAGTATGTACCAATTTTTTTAAAAAAACTCATTAT
Organism: Ailanthus altissimus; assembly: GCA_946807835.1. Classification (NCBI taxonomy): domain Eukaryota; kingdom Viridiplantae; phylum Streptophyta; class Magnoliopsida; order Sapindales; family Simaroubaceae; genus Ailanthus; species Ailanthus altissimus. The sequence goes on from OX327684.1 coordinate 36,765,539, forward strand.
CACACATACACCTATATATATATACAAAATCATGTCTAAATGTACAATTAATTACAAATCCTAATAATTTTAAAAATTATGTTTACATTCATTTCAAATAACAAAATTTATTAAAGTTAATTGAAATAAATTAAAGTTGATGAAAGTATATTTATGCCCATATGAGCTAAGGTTGTTTAAAAGATGTCCATGCTAGCAATTTTCAAGGTAAATTATCATATTACTTTTACATACTGATACGTATTTACAAAATTACTCTTACCATTATATAGTATATTGAATTTGGCTTGAATTTTTTTTAGAGAAATAACATAATTATCCTTAACTTTAATAATGAATCTTATTTGTCATATTCAGTACCAATTTTATTCTCGTAAATTAGTTAAATTATGATATTGATGTTTGTATTTAATTATTTTATATTTAAAAAAATGACTAGATAATATTATGTCACGTGTCATTAATTTATTGAGATAAAATTATTTTGGAGATAATAAATAGATTATTCAAGTATTAAAATATTATGTTTAATTTAAATTAACGTTATTTTTTAACAAATTAATATTTTTATTCTTGATGTATCAAGCTAGGCTCTTAAATTCGATACTACTTATGTATTAATTAAGTCATAGCTCTGATACTAATTTGTTGAGTTTTTACGTTTCCTAATACCTATTGGCACGGTATTTAGCACCCTATAATCTTATACGCGTTGCATAAGCTTTTCCTTACAAGTAAAATAAGAATAAACAAATATGAATCAAGTAATATAGAAAACAACCACACGATACATAAGAATATATGTGGTTTAGTAATAATCGTTTATATTTACGGTGGATCACAATCTAACTTCTTTTATTATAGTTTTTGAATATCTAAAGAACCCATTACAATAGAAATCTAAGGATACAACAATAAAAAAACTCATACCCAATGCTTTCTTATATTTATATGCTTAGTACTCAAACACTTTATAGTACTCTTTTGCATTTGTGCCCAACACCTTAAAACTACCCTAATTCTTTATTCATTCTCTCGATAATGTATTGACAATTATAATAAACCACAAAAGTTTACATAGTATTTATATAATTCATATAAACCTTATTTTTTATTGAAATAATAATTTATATAAAAGAAAATTCCAAAATTAACTTAAATACGTAATTAGAATCAAAATACGATTTTTCAAAAAAAGACAGAACTGTGTAAACAGTACCTATAGAATAGCTACCGCATAAACAGTACTCCCAAATGAATAATACATTATTTTTATTCTGTTTTGTACATCTTTTACTTATTTTATTGTTTTATTGGCTATATGTCGAATTCTCTCTTAATTTTTAATTAAAAATTAAATTATAATTAATTTTAAATTACTAAAATTTTAACATTTTTTTTAATTATTTTTAAATTTTTCAAAATTTTCTAATAAATTTTGAAGAGATAACTGCCAAACACAAATAAAAGACAACTATACATTCTCTTTGTGGTTGCACAAAAAAAATGATAACATGTAAAATAATAAAAAGAAAAAGTTAAAGCTACATCGTCCACAAATTCACCGTACATATCTCCTCTTTCAACCGTAATCGCAATAGCTTTTGTCCACAAATTCAGAAAGTTTATTTGCATCTCAATAACCATTTTAGGATATAAAAAATAAATAAAACAATAAATCAAGTTCAGTTCATATCTTTTATAATTGTTTGTAAACTGATGAGACGTGTTAGAGAACAAGAGCATATATATTTGTTTTCTTTATTTAATTAAATCCCTAATTAGAGTGAAGTGCTGGAATAGCTCAGTTGGCTAGAGCGTGTGGCTGTTAACCACAAGGTCGGAGGTTCAAGCCCTCCTTCTAGCGGGTAGCGTCTGCAATTTTATTTTTCTTTTTCATTTTCAAATAAATTTTCAGTGGTAGAGCGCCAGTCTTATAAACTGTAGGTCTGTAGGTCGATCTTGCATGGGGGCAGTTATCTCTGTATAGTTATATAAAGTATAGTATACTTAATATTAATTATAAAAAATCAATAACAAATTCAATAAATTTAAACGGATTTTTTAAGAACTTTATTATCGATAATCAGTACAAATCTGAATTTATTTATTTTTTAATTGTTTCTCTGTGTCAAAGGTTGCAGTAGATCCTAACTTTTTATAGCCAAGTTTTTCTAGGCGTGTCTCAAACTTGTGCTTTGCATGGAGCATGGTAAGTATGAGAATTAGAAAAAAAAATTGTTAAACAAATTCTAAACAAGGATTAATGGAAAAATGACATCTCCCTTAAACTTCTGGGAATAGATATATAGGTTCTAAAAAATTTATTTACATCCTTATTAAATAATAAAATTTATTAAAATAAATAAAAAATAAATAAAAATAATATATTAATTTATACTAAAAATATCAAAGTAAATAAACATAATATATTATATTATATTATTATACGTGTCATTTTTGTATGAAATAACTCTTTTTATGTTAGTTGTTCATTTTTTTTCTCAACAAAAAAACAAAACCCAAAACACCCAAATAAAAAGCAAAAATAAAAATTTGATATTTGCATTTTCACTCGCCAACAGTTGAATCGATCAAACGGTTGTCGAAAGCTACAAATTTCGCATTTTTTATTCACAATTTCCTTTGATTTTCTCCTATCTCTCTCATTTGCTCTTCATCTTCTCTCTTTTTTCTTTTCTCGTAAATATTATACCTTTGTCATCGGTTTACAAACAATTAAACAATTTATGAAGTGAACTTGATTTATTGTTAGATTTGTTAAGCTTTTTATTGTTTTATTTTTATTTTGTATATTCTGAAGTGGTTATTGAGATGCAAATAAACTTTTTGAATTCGTGGACAAAAGCTATTGTGATTACGGTTGAAATAGAAGCTGTGTACGGTGTATTTGTGGACAACGTGGCTTTAACTTCTTGTTTTTTTTTTTTTTTTTGCCGTTGCTATGGAGAGAATGTATAGTTGTCTTTTATATATATTTTGCAGTTGCCCTTAAAATTTTATTAAAAAATTTGGAAAAATTTAAAAATAACCAAACAATAAAAATCTCAAATTGTTAAAGAAATATGTTAATCTATATTAAACGTAATATTTTAATACTTAAATAATTTATTTATCCTCTTCAAATTAAATTTTGTCTCAACAAATTAATGATATGTGATATAATCTTATTTACATGTTTTTTTAAATATTAAATTTATAATTTAACAAATTTACGAGAGTAAAATTGATACTAAATATGATAAACAAGATCCATTATTAAATAGCTCACGACTTAAAGTTGAAGGTAATTATGTCATTAAAAAAAAATTGAGTCAATTTTGATATACTATGTAATGATAAGGATAATTTTGTAAATGCATCTCAATAAGTATTGATAATATAGTAATTTACATTGACAATTGTTGACATGGACATTCTTTACTTAACTCATATTGGGAGTATAAATATACTTTTGTCAAATTTAACAATTTTTGTTATCTAAGAGGGATGTAAACAAAAGTTTTATAATTATTAAAATTTGTATGTCTCTTTTTTAAAATTTTATAGTTTAATTTTTTTTGTCTAAAATTAATTATACATTTAGATGTGATTTTTGATATAAATATATATATATTAACGAGTTTTTAAAGAAAAAATTGGTAGACTTCAAGAATTTATTTTTTTTATATATTTACATAAAAAATTTAAATTATATAAATTATTTTACATTATATATAAATGATTTAATTGGTTATGTAGTTCATTGTACAATTAGCATTTAAGTATGATAAAATTCTATAGTATATGCACTTAGTTCAAGTATTGAGAGGGTCTAAGATTTTTTTTTTTTTGTAGTTTAACAATTGTAAATATGTTGGTAGTTATGTTTGGTAGTTATAATTTAAAATATATTGGAAGTTGATGTATTGATAGTTGTAATTTGAAAACATACAAGTTGTAAAATAAAATTTTTTTTGTAATTTGGCAATTATAAATGTATAGGTAGTTATGTTTAGCAGTTGTAATGTATTGGTAGTTATGTTTGACCGTTATAATTTAAAATGCATTAAAAGTTGATGTATTGACAGTTGTAATTTGAAAACATACAATTTGTAATATGAGATAAAAAAAAATTTATAGCTTGGCAATTGTAAATGTATTGATAATTATTTTTGGCAGTTATAATTTGAAATGTATTGAAAGTTGATGTATTGGCAATTGTAATTTGAAAACATACAAATTGTAAAATGAGATAAAAAAATTCTATAACACATTATTAATTATAAATTGATTAGATAATTCTATATGACAGTGTCCACTAAATTATATATATTTTGCAACTCATTATAGAAGGATATTAATATTAAGGCCCATTCCGATTAACTAAATTCAGGTCGTGTTATTTTATTGTGGGTCTACCCGTGCCTTAATCTCGAACCAAACCCGTCATACAAAAAGTCGGTAACTGAGTTAATACCCAAACCAACCGGGTACATTTATTTTGGGTCGGACCCAGATATCATAAACGTAAAGCTAATGCAGGCCTATATAAATGAGCCCCACTGTAGACCCAACAATAATCAAGGCCCTATAAAAGGTTCTTCTATTTTCTTCCACTCTGGTCAGAGGTCACACGAACTCCTGCGCGCCCAATTTCGCTGGCAATGGATTATTATTTTTCAAAAATGCTTAAGATCTACGGTATCAATTTACATTCGCTTCATATTTCTTCTTGATTATTATTATTATTATTGTTATTGTTATTATTATTTTCTGTATTAACTTTGTAAAGGTTACGACGTCGTGTTCGGATTGATTGCCGCATTTTATGTATTCACTGTTCCGTACACCAAAGTTGAAGAGAGCTTCAATATTCAGGTACTCAATCATATTTCCTCTTTGGTGAATTTTAAATTCTAGGTTTTTCTTTTCTTTTTTATTTGTGCCAGACGTTAGAAAATAATTTGAAGTTTGAGTGTATGAGATAACAATGATTGCATTTTAATCGTTAGGGTTTTTGAATTTGCGGGACCTTAGGGACTTAAGAAAATTATTACTCGTATATCGGAATTAACTCAATTTTCCATGTATATTGTTTTTGCTTAATTGCTTTTTGTATTGCTTAGCCTTTTAACGTGTTTGTTTTGCTGTCTTATTTTAAGGCAATGCACGATATTCTTTATCATCGCCATCATTTAGATAATGTAAGTTTACTTTGTTATGGTTTGACAATTTTATTTATTTTTAAAGTTACAATGGGTTGTTACCGTATTGAATTTAAATATTTACTTCTGGTGTCAGTATGATCATTTGGAGTTCCCTGGAGTTGTTCCTCGCACTTTTATTGGTAAGCTTCATATATTTTCATGGTTGGGAGAAATTGTTTAAGTCATTAGGGTCTTCACTATCACTTTGAGCTTCTTACATTTACATTACGCTTGTGAAATAGTTGAGTAACAGATTGGAAATCCCCAAGTTATAGAATCCTGGGCTTTTTGGAAGAAAAAGTATTCCTTTTGTTTTTATTGATTTTGAGTGGTTTATCTGTGTTCTTATATGTGGTTTTATTGCTCAAATCACTAGCAGTACAGTTCAACCATTTTTTGCTCCGAGCTCTTGCAAATAGGACTGTTTAACTAATTATGAAACCAGTTTATAAATTATGTGAATAATTCGAGAAGGTTAAGTTCACCAACCACTAACTAATTTTTTTGTGCAGGTGCATTATTCGTATCTGTTTTGGCATCTCCCATTATGTTAGTAACAAGGTTGTTTCACCTGCCAAAGATCTATGGTCTTGTTACAGGTTAGTTTTTGGAATACTTGGGTACATTCATGATGTTTGTCTTTGGTGCAGTGAAATAGGTTCTGTTGAGGTGACTGTGTGATGTCTAAAAAACATAAATTGGCATTTCACTGGCTATTGTTTTTCTTTTTCTTTTACTTGATTCTTATTGTAGTTCTTCTTTGGCTTGAAGTAGAGAATATCATCTGTGCAAATCACCTCAAGTTTGGGTCTTGTGACACTAAATATTATTGTTTGGCAATGGTGCACTTCACTATTTCGTTACACACTGAAGCAATCTGAAAATAAATCACGAAAAGGCTTTTGCCACCAATTTTTCAAATTTGTTTTCATAACAATTCAAAGCCTTATTTCTATTGTTAGCACTAGATATTAACTCATGGTGCATCCCTTTGAGTTCTTCTCAATGTTTTGGGAATTCTGTTGGGGACATTCTTAAACTCTTGTGGCTCTTGGTATATATAAGTTTTTCTCCGTTAAAATTTTAGTTGTATTCTGAGTTCTGTTTATGTTTTAAAATTCAAACATTTCTGACAATTGACTGACTTCTTTTATTTCTGTTTCGTAGTACGTTTGGCATTGGGTTGCATCATACTATCTACGCTGCACTTTTTCCGTATTCAGGTGTTTAATTTTTCTTTTTTTAATTTATTTTTTAACTGTTTTTAATATTTACCTTCTAGTACCTTTAAGGTGTAATTGATTATTAAATTGTGTCCCAAAGTTAATATTTGCATATCCATCCTGTATGGCCACAAATTAGCAATTCTCCGATGGAATATCTAGTAATATGTATCTGGGAAAAAAGATGCCTGTTGCTGTGCAAAATGATCTTTTGATCTAAATTGAACTAGTAGCCATTATACTTTCAGAATTTTTGCAAAAAGATATTTCTTATTGCTATGTTTATAAGTGATGCACTATAACTCTGAGACCCAAGAATGAGCAGAGATAGCTGGATGTGAAAATCTCTGTTTATGTGAAAGTGTAGCAGTAATACTTTTCTAGAGCATGTGCTTTCCATGTGTCTTCAACATGTTATATAGTTGGAGGGTTTGGACATTAATCATGCAGCTTAGAACACATTCTTTTAACTAATCATTTCTCCTTAAATAGAAACACTGCTGATTGGGTAGAACAAACAATATTAAACCACCTGTGCTGCATAACTTGGTCAACTTTGTCTCTGCAAATTTTGAAGTTTTAGTCTGTTGATGTGTGTTTCCCATAAAAGAAGATTTATATATATATCTTATGTGGTCGAGTTACTGAGTTGAAATATCTTTTACAGGTTAGAAACAAGTTTGGACACCAAGTAGAAGCCTTCTTTGTGATACTAACTGCATTTCAATTTCACTTGCTGTTCTATTGCACGCGTCCTCTTCCTAATATACTAGCTTTGGGTATAGGTAATTACTCCTTGTCTGTTTATGCTCATTTATGTTTTCCTTGCAAGTTAATGAATTTATTCTCTTATATCAGCTCCAAATGGGAGGGGTCATATAGACAATATATAGGAGTGAGCATAATCTGGAGAATTCTAGTAGGTTACTCTTTGTACTTATCTACTTATTTTATTAATAAGTTCCTTTCTCCAAAAAAATTACCTGAAATTTGTCATTGTTTGATATAATTCTATTATTCTATCTTTTGACGCACATCAAATACAATGGGCTGCAAAGCTCCAATACCTGTGAATTGGTTTTTAGTTGTCCAATGAGAGAGGCTGCCGCTTGAAGTTGATGCAACTTCTCTTTATTTTATTTTTTAAGGAATTAAAAAATGTCCATGCATTTTCTTGGCACTTTTTTTTTTCGTGCTGCTCTAGCATTTTGTCTGAATAATGCCATGGAGGATTCAGTCGTGGGTCAAAATACAGTGTCCAACTAGTGAATGTTTCATATATTTTAATTGACTAGTCCAATATCTTGGTTATCTTTGTGGTTCTCAAGAGGGCTACTTGTGAAAACTAACTACTCACACGTGTGCAGAGCATGACTAATTTTCTTTTTTCCCCTCAAAATGAGTTAAGTATATATTATCTCAAAAGGCAGTTCAATTTTCTTGGGGCCACCTACCTAGTTATTATCTCTATTGGCTTAGTAGAAGTTGTGAGTTGGCAGTGGTCTCCAATCTTGAATCTTGTGCACATGCAAGCAAAGCAGGAGGGTTTTTGGATGAAAAAAGAGAGAGGAAAAAAAAAGAAGAAAGAAATGATCAACATATGCTGTAATAACCAATGATACTTTTCTTCCTCAATTTTGTGCAGTCAATCTGGCATATGGGTTTTGGCTCAAAGGGAGTTTTAATGCAGCATTAAGTTGTCTGGTATGTCTATTGTTACTGCTTAAATTTCAGAATATGCATGGATATGCATGATGCTCATAGTTGAGAGAAAGTCTTGGGGTGCTTCTGGAGCACCCATCGCAATGCTGATGCGGTGCTTGCACCAGTGAATAGGACCTGTTGCCATGTTTTCTATTGAAATGTTCTGATAGTTTTCTGCTCTACCATCATATTGTTTTGGTTTTGTTTGTTCTCATAGTTTTTTATGTCCTCTGATCAGATTTTCACTACAATCATCTTCAGATGTGATATGGTGTTACTTCTTTGTCCGCTAGGCTTGGTGCTTTTATTGGTAGGTTGCTCATCTGTTCTTTTTGGGGAATGTATGTTGAAAATTTTCTCTCATAGTGTTACATTTATTACCACATGTTACTGATGTAACATAAAGTTTGATCATCATTTCTGCCGTATTATGAGCATTTTAGTGTGTCAATGACAGACCAAATCAATTTCATTATGGAAGGCATTGAAATGCTGCGTTGGAATTGCACTACTGTCTATAGGTGCGTAACTTTTTTCCGTTTTTCTTTTCTTGAAATTTATGTTAAATTGTTCATGGTAATTTTTACTGAATTAGCATTTAGTCTTTTGCAGGTCTTACCATATTGGTAGATTCAATTTTGTGGAAGAGATTAGTGTGGCCTGAGTTTGAAGTTTTATGGTTCAATTCTGTTTTGAATCGGAGTTCTGAGTGGGGTGTATCCTTCTTGAATGAATTCTCTGTTACAGAAAAATGTTCTTGACTTTCAAAGCAAGAAACCGATGAACTTGAACTAATTCTTTGGCCTCTGTGATCTGGAAAATATATATGTTTACGTAAAATGTAAGTTTCTGCATGTAAGTTCTTCTTTCTTGTCTTATCTGTTAGGTATTCTCTCAGTAAAGAAACTCATTTTAATTTCTAAATCTCATAGCAGTATATGCTTTTGCAAATTCTGGTAGTTGTCTCAATTCTAGTGGATGCCTGTTTGGAAGTTTAAGATAGGGAAATTGTCTTCTTTGGTTGAGGCATTTAAGATAGCAAAACTTGGTCATTGTGGTGATGAAAGGTGATTCTGGAAGTGCTGTTAACTAACAATGAGAAAGATGGATCCAGACCTGCTACATTGTTGAAAAAATAGGGCCCGAGGCATCTCCTTGGCGCTAATTGAAATGTTTCCACCTGTTGTTGTGGCCTGTCACGTCTCTCAACTACAGAATGTGGTGACTATTAAGGAGTCCTTGGGTAGATGCGATGGTCACCTCTTACCTTACCAGTTTTCAACTGTCCTAATTTTTTTTTTGATTATTTGGAGATAATAAGGCTTCACAGTCTACACACATAAAGTTGGGCTCGTCTCTGTTTGGGTCTTTGCATCGGCTTTTAATTGTCTAGATATTGTTATTTTCACTATCATGGATTTTTCATGTTTTGCTTGTCAATGTGCTTTATCACTCTAGGTAATAATCTGCATAAGATTATCTGTTTTCCTTCACTGTTTTTTTATTAGACCCATTCCTTCCACTGGTACTTCACTTCAGCACTTCCTCGCACATTGCTGGCTGCATATCCTCTTTGTATTGTGAGTATTGAAACTACTTCATATTATAATGCAGCACTTTTTTGTTCTTCTATTTTGGTGCATGTCTCGGTTGTTCTATGCATCGCATGTTGCATAGAATGTAATTCTGGCTTTTATTAAGATGATGGCTTATGGCACTGATCATTAATCCTCTAGTCCAATGTTTTTGTATGTTTTCCTACTTGCGTAAGTGTTCTACGAATATATTTGTGTACTAGATTTGCAACTGTTGTGTATTCCACTTTATATTGATTGCCTATGCATACGGCATTAGGCAAGTCAGTCTGCAACTTGTCTTTGTAATCGCATATTGTATACATTTCCTAAGTGATTGATTGAAGTTGTGTTTTCCATTTTCATCCATCCTTTTATCTCTTCTATGTGTAATACAGAATCTTCTTTCCCCTGTTATTAGAGTATCGTGAGTACCCAGTGTTGTTTTTGGTTTGCATTAGTTTCCATTTATTCATTTTCAGTTCTCATATTATATCTTGCCTTGCATGACTTTGAAATCTAGTTTACTTTTAGTTATGTTTTCCTTTTCTCCTTTGGTTTTTCTTGTGGCTAATCATATCAGAACTAATTGGAAAGGTGCAACTATTGCATTTGATCTATGTTTTCCTCATGTACGAGAACAGTCCTTAGAATGTTCAAGTTTTCTAGATTTCAACTTCACCTTTCACTTTAATCCTCTGAACTAAATGAAATGCCAATGCTTTAGTTGGTAGAAAAGTATGGCCAAGTTTCAAGGTCTTTGACATCTTTCTTACTCCAAGCACAGGTGTTAATTTCTCTTTTCATTTTTCCTCATTTTGGTTCCTAACGATGTGTTTCCTTTTCTTCAGCTTGGGGCCTTACTTGACAGGAGGGTTCTACCCTTCATCATCCCTGTTTTTTCTTTTGTTTTACTTTACTCTAAACTTCCACACAAGGTACTGCACAAGAAACTTTATTGGCTCATCTGATTTATGCATTATCTAAGGATCCATATTATAATCATATTTTTAATGATACAGGAGCTTCGGTTTATTATTAGTTCAGTTCCAATTTTCAACTTATCGGCGGCAGTTGCAGCTAGCAGAATGTATGTTGCTTGTGTTTTTGTTCGCTATAACCTGAATTAAGTTGGCTTGCTCTATCTTTTGAACATCCTCAATTACATCAGTCTGTCATGCTTTTTCTTAGTGTTTATTTCATAATCTTCTTGTTTTAGCACCTTCTTCAACTGCGTTTTTCTTACTCTTTCCAATGTCATATTGTCTGTTGTACATTATTGCACCATTCTAAATAAGAATTTTCTTTTTCGGTTCTGACTTGTCTCGCATCTAAGGAACTTGTAAGAAATATTGTGGCAACTCATGTCTTTTTGCAGCTGCTCACTAACCTCACCCCCAAACCTACATGCAAAATGAAGAAGATAAGGAAAGAACTGGAAACATTTATACATTTCATGGGAGTTATGAGTTTAGGCTGTTTGGTTCATATCTGATAGTGTCAATGCAACTTTTTTGCCAGCTCATATGGGGGATGCTTTCAAAAGTTTTGTCATATTGCAAAGTTTTTAATATAATGCTTCTATCTCAACATGATGTTTTTCATTTACTAATACATAGTATATTGGGTCTTTTTCTGTAATAGCCAAAAACGGGGGGTGGTTTTCAGTTTAGCTAAGTTTCACATTTCTGTTTCTTTTAGCCAATAAAAACCCCAAAAGAAAAATGCCCTTGTCTTATGTTTTCTTCAACTCCTCTTTTCTTACTCTTAACTTCGCACAAAAAAAAGTAAAGAGAAAAAGACGACAAAACCCTTTTTTCTTTCTTTCTCAGCCGACTTGAAACCCATAAGAAAAAAAAAATTATTTTATGTCGTTGGCAACAAGTTGTGTGCAACAAACACCTGCCGCGACTCTGTCGTGTTGCGCCAGAAAGAGTTGCACGCAACAAGCACCTGGTGCAACGCTCTTCTCTTGTGCAAAGAGCGATAAGCAAGTCACACATGTCGCACCGGGTGTAACTACAGTTTGAGAAATTAAAGTAAGGAGTTTATAAAGAATGCATTCCTTATAGTTTGTTACACAAACAGAGTAAGACAAAATGAAAGCAGTCATTACTTTGAATTTTTCCATGATTCTAAATGGACAGGTGAAACATATCTGCTGGAATCTTTACAACAAAGAGTCCTGTTTTCTCCTCTAAAGTACTCTATGTGGAAGAGGACAATACTAAAACCTAAAATATCAATATTATTTACTTGTATTTCAAAGCAATTTGATTGAAATAAATAATTTGGAACACCCAAATAAAATCTCTTTTCATTCTCTCTTGTCTTGCATGATTTGTCCTGGCGTGACTTGATGCCAATAATGTAAAAATAAACTTCCTTCTTTTCGTAATGACAACTTTGAGTGAGTTTTTTTTATAGAAAAAGTTGAAGTTTTATGGGTTTGTGAGAAGTTAGAGTGAGAAAAGCAAAATTGGAGAGAATTTGAGAAGACTGGCAATCTGTTTGGGGTATTTTTTGGCTAAAAGAAAGAGAAATGTGGAACTTGGCTCAATTAAAAAAGCGCCCCTATTTTTGGATTACAGAAAAAACCCAAGTTATTTGCTTTTATATTTTAAAACTTTAATGTTTTCAAATGCTAACGGACCTGTAATTTCTTAAATACAGCTACATGAATAGGAAGAAAGCTCTTTGGAGATTGCTCAGTGTCATTTTGCTGGGATTTCTTTTGATCAGGTTGGATGATAAATCTTTTTCTTATATGTTAGTATATTACTTACCCTATGTTTACTTTTTTTTTATATTCTGTAGTCTAGGGTGTACGGCCATAACTTTCATGGCATCCTATGAAAATTATCCCAGCGGTTATGCTTTAAAACATTTGCATCAAATTGGTAAGTTCTCTGTCTTTCAAAGTGTAATCAAAATAATTGACACAATACTAAAGATGCTTTGCCTATTGTAAAAGTGTGAAACCCGAAGCTTACTAGAAGGTTAATATGAAAGAACATTTTTGGACTGCTTGTGCTAAAATTTACAGAGTCTATTGTGTTGAGATCCAAATAGCATGGTGTTACTCTGATTGGATTTTTCCTTCTTCTTTTAATGTTAAAATAGAAGAACAAATGTCTAATGAATGTTTAAAATTTTTTAGTATGTGGATATTCATGACTGCAGAAATCATTATTTTCTTCTTAAGGCAATCAAGAAATATTTTTACTTTTTTTCCCTCTTGGTTGAACATTGTAAACATAAATTTACTATTATTGTTTTCTTTTAATATGGCATTTTCTAGAATTCTTCTTCTTTATGACAGGTCATCTTACTAACAATACTGAAGAACAGTGGGTCCATATCGATACTTTTTCAGCAATGAATGGAATATCCCGCTTTTGTGAAAATGATTTTCCATGGAGGTATCCTGGCTCAACCATAGTACTCAAATGTTTTCACCACTTTGGCTATATAGACTTTACTACATGGGTGTTATTAATGCTCAGCATATATTTAACATGTGTTGAATTACTGACACAAGATATTGGAAAAAACATTATATATCAGTATTCTACAAGTACACTTATGGAAAACTTGGGGTCTAACATAGTAGCATGGGATCCAGTACGGAACCTCCAATAGACTGCAAAGCCACAGGATTGTGCACGCACAGGTTTTTGATGCCAGAAAATATGTTACAATATCCTCGTTCTATTTTCCTACCGTTTATTCTTCTCTCTTGTGCCAATCATTGATCTTGTGGCAGCAATAATAGCCCAATTATTCCTATATATTCAAGATACTATTAATTTTTTTTTATATTAATGGTAAAGTAATTGAGTATTATTTTCATGTCTCCAATGAAGCATTTTGTTTCCATACGGTGTACAGTATCCACCACTTGGAAGGTTTAATTTCCAGTTCATAACAATGCGAATTCTGTGATGCAGATACTCCAAAGAAGAAGATATTCCTCAGCAAGAATTCCACAAGAGAAATTTCACCTATCTTATAAAGTGAGTGTTCTATTGTATTCATGCTCTCTGCACCTATCCTATAAAGGGAATGTTCTGTTGTAGTCATGCTTTCTTTTTAACATGTGGCCTTCGCTAGAAAATGTCATGAAGTCAGTGATCTCAGTATGGGGTATTTTTTAGTTTTCTCCCGTCTTAGAGGATGTGTGAGGCGGCCATTAGATGTGTGCACACAAGATTAGTGCAGTAAGGCTAAGTAATTTTTTCTAATAGCCTTGTATCATTTTATTTTTCCTTTTCTATAACAGCGAGCATTCCTACATTGATGGATACAAGTGCTTATTTACTGCGGATGGTTTCTCAAGAATCCATCCTCAACTGAGTTTTCCACCCATTGTATTGGTAGGTAATCAAAATCTGGCTGTGAGAACGAATGCATGATATTATCAGATCTGAAAATTCTCTTATTAATGATTCTGTGCAGATTAAAGAGCCCAAAGTATATGTTCATGGAAATATCAAAATCAAGGATCTAATGGATAAAAACTGGCCAGGATGCTCAAGTTTTGCCAGGCCGTAATTGTGAGTTAATCTTGCCAAAGTTGTAGTGTCTAAGATGGAGTATTCCTGAATCTTCTTCCAATTCCAATATAGTTCTGATGGCACGTAATTAGTACGAGAGCTTACAGTTCAAAGTTAGCTCATTCCTTTGAATTGCAATGACCAAATTTTTCTAGTTGATTAGAAACTATGCCTTGTGAACCCCATTACGGGATCCATTTTGTATCGATATACAAATTATGCACTATCCAATCACAAGTTATGTGAAATGTGCTGCACTATTATTTACGGTAGTGCCTGGGCAAACCTGCAAGCAGCAAGATGTTCTGACTTGTGCTGGAGTCTAGAACTGCCAACTGTATCTCAGTCCATTTCAACGGTTACCATCTAAGGTATTAGCAGAAGTTCATATTAATCGCTCGCCTGTTAAATCAGATTTCTGGCTATAAATAAAATAGCGACTCTTTGATGATAGTTAATGAACCAGCTTATCTTAGTTCCATTTTAGTACGGAATACGATCAGACTGACCAGATTCCGGCTACACGCCCAAATTGTTGACCTTGTAGCTGTCTTTGTTATTGATTTGAAGTGACCCATTGTTACCCGTGCTTGACTCTTCTATTTACCTTTATCGTAGAGCTGCTTTAATATTTACATGGAAATCACTTGGCAGACGTGCATAATAGGCCGGGGGTGCCCCCAACATCTGCTTCTGTGATTTTGTTCTACCTGACAAAACAGTCAACAATTTATAGAGTCTAGAAGCAGCTGCTGTCAGGATTATCATAAATTGGGCCATTTTGCTTTTACATTACCCACTTTTCGGGTGGATTCTGGTTATACTCTCCATTAACCTCTCTGCCAAAGCGCAAGGTTCCTTAATATTTTCCGGTTACTATAAATCAACTCCCTGGGATTATGTGCTAGTTCCTATTACTTGGGGTCCCACAATCCACTATTCAGGCAATAGAATTAAAAGTGTTAAATAATCTAGTCAAGTGTGTTAGTCATGAAACTTGAAGAATTGAAATTATATATATATATATATTTTATCTCATTTGAAGGTGAAGAGGCTAGCACAGTGCTAATAAAAATAAAGAAACAGATTAAACATGTACTCTGACAAAGTTCTTTAGTCTTTCAATGAGTAAATGAACGAGTCTTAAATCTAATCATCAGTTTCGAACAAGTTGCACCAAAAGGGCTTATTGACTTTGGAAATCAGATTACGAAGACAGGAAATTTTGATATTTCTTCAAGCGGCTCAAGTCTGTTGGTTACAAACCGATCTCATTGATTCCCAACTACACTTGTGTGATAATAAAGTGATTAAAATTTCAAGTCACACGTCGGGAGGGGGGAAAGAAATGAGAAAAAAAAAACAAAAAGAAAATACCTAATGGAGTAAACCGCAATGAAAACTTAACAGTAAGGCATAAAGGTAATTTCAGCCACTTATCTTCAAACGCATACACAAACAGAACACTCAGCAATTGAAACGCAAAAGCAGTGAAAGAACCGTCTTGCTCCCCTGTTCAAGGTATAAAACTTATCTTCAACATTCGCCAAAACCCTAGTAAGATTAGAATTATTAAAAAAAAAATGATTCTCCATCCCTGTGTGCACAGCCACCATAAGGTATCTCTATCATCAATCCTCTCTTACTCTCAGTCTCTCCCATGCAAAACTCCCACACATACGCTTCACCAAGCGGTCAAGTACCAGAAACTGGCCGTTATCAGATGCTCCATGTCACAAATTCACAGCTATGGAACTGTTGATTTCGAGAGAAGACCCATGATCAAGTGGAATGCTATATTCAAGAGAATATCTCTTATGGAGAACCCTGAACTGGGCTCTGCTTCTGTGTTGAATCAGTGGGAAAATGGAGGCAGAAAGCTCACCAAATGGGAGCTCTGTAGGGTGGTCAAGGAGTTGAGGAAGTTCGGGCGCTATAAGCAAGCCCTCGAGGTGTGTTTTAGAGCCCTCTTTGTTATAATAAAATTATAAATGAAATGGATTTTAATGCGCAAATTATAGTGACACAAGAAGCCTTTGTAGGTCTTTGTTTGGTATTTTTGTTGGGTCATGATTAATGGGTGTTTGCTATATCTCTTGAAATTGATATGAAAGTGCTTGTTCTAAACCCTAACCTAGTGAATCTTCAACTTGTATGAAGCTTTATTTTTATTTTATTTTTTTGAAATTCAATTTTCCTCTCTCACTTGAAACATAGTGTGAACCTTTGTGTTTGAAAATGTTTTTAGAGCTAGTTGTGCCAGTCAACTAAAACGTCACTGAAAACATGTTGTGGTAAATGCACTGTCAGCTTGTATGAAGAAAAATGTTAAGCTGGGAATTGAATTGATTCCCTGGAGTTACTACTCTGGCTTGGTTACTCGAGATCATTTATATTCTAGTTATCCTCTTAATATGAACAGTGTTAGTGTATTAAACCATAATTGGTTTTCTTAAAATCTCTTTGCCCTTTGTTTTTTCTATTGACACCTTATTAAGAGTTATTGACATTTCAAACATCTTGCAGGTATATGAATGGATGAACAATAGAGGAGAGAGGTTTAGAATATCTGCTAGTGATGCTGCAATTCAGTTGGACCTAATTGCCAAAGTGCGTGGAGTTTCTAGTGCTGAAGATTTCTTCATAAGGCTCCCTGATTCTCTGAAGGATAGGAGAGTATATGGGGCTCTTCTGAATGCTTATGTGCGGGCTAAAATGAGAGGAAATACTGAATTGTTATTTGACAAAATGAGAGATAAAGATTATGCTACGCACCCACTTCCATTCAATGTGATGATGACTCTCTATATGAACCTCAAGGAATATGATAAAGTTGACTCATTGGTTTCTGAAATGTTGGAGAAGGACATACGACTGGATGTATATTCTTACAACATTTGGTTATCATCTTGTGGATCCCAAGGATCCACAGAAAAGATGGAACAGGTATTTGAACAGATGAAAGTGGATAAAGCCATTAATCCAAACTGGAGTACATTCAGCACAATGGCAACAATGTACCTTAAGACAGGACAGGTTGACAAAGCTGAGGCTTGTTTAAGGAGGGTTGAGAGTATAATAACTGGTCGGGATAGGATGCCTTACCATTATCTCTTAAGTCTATATGGTGGTGTTGGTAAGAAAGAGGAGGTGTATCGGGTGTGGAAGCTTTATAAATCAGTTTTTCCTAGTATTACAAATTTGGGGTACCATGCCATGATTTCTTCTTTGGTTAGGATTGACAATATTGAAGGGATGGAAAATGTTTATGAGGAGTGGTTGTCAGTTAAGTCGACTTATGACCCTAGGATAGCAAATCTTCTAATTGCTGTGTATGTTAAAGAAGGGGATTTTGATAAGGCTGAGACTTTCTTTAAGCACATGATTGAAGTAGGAGGAAAGCCTAACTCAAATACATGGGAGACTCTTGCTGAAGGGCATATTGGGGAGAAGAGGATTCTGGATGCTTTGTCTTGCTACAAGGAAGCTTTTGCAGATGAGGGATCCAAGAGCTGGAGGCCGAAGCCTGCAAATGTATTGGCCTTTTTTAAGCTTTGTGAGGAAGTATCTGATACAGGAAGTAAGGAGGCTTTGATTGAATTGTTGAGGCAACCAGGGTACCGCAAAGACAAAGTTTATATGTCACTCATTGGCTTAACTGATGAAGCTGTTGTTGGTGACAATAATAGTGACGACGAAGATTCCGAAATGCTTCTCAGCCAACTGCAGATTGCGGAATAGCCTGTTAGTGATCTGCTTTATGTCACAAAAATACTTCATTTGAACCTTGAATGACTAAGGTCTGAAGGAAACTAATACTGCAGTGCTTTCATCGCTTTCAGGGAGGTAACGAAGTGCTTAAAACACTTGTGCTTACTGTAGCCAATAATGTGGCGCTTAGCAATTTTACATGGGTCATGGGCTCTGCATTGTTGTCTAGTTGTGTGAAGTTATAGCCTCTAGAGTCTTCTAGTCACCATAATGTGACTTGCATCGCTTACTTTCTTCTGCAGTGAAATTTA
This sequence comes from Ailanthus altissimus, assembly GCA_946807835.1. Taxonomy (NCBI): domain Eukaryota; kingdom Viridiplantae; phylum Streptophyta; class Magnoliopsida; order Sapindales; family Simaroubaceae; genus Ailanthus; species Ailanthus altissimus. The sequence continues at coordinate 36,783,828 of OX327684.1, forward strand.
TCGTAGAAATTTCACCTTCAAATTGTAATCGGTTCTATTTACTCTTTGTTGGATCGCGTTGGTCATGACTTCGTTTTGGTTGTCATACAATGGCCAGGCCCTCCTGATCCAGCAAACGGCTCTAGTAGTTGTTAGCTTGGTGATGGGCTATTTATGGACCGTTCACTCAAAAACTGATACCCAATCTTCAAAATGGAAGCCAACTGTGCCGGCCTACGATAGGCTGGTTTAAAGAAAGTTTACAGTTTGGCCCAGTCATTAGGAGTGAGTGTCGTATTAGATTCAACGATTTTAATCAATAATTTATCTCATCTATCATTTAATGAATTAGTGGTTTTTTTAAAAAAAAAAAACGGATTAGTGGTTTTTCAATTCGATTTAATATAAAATTCAATCTGATCGAAATGTAAAATTCAATCCAATTCAATTCACTAAAATTATAAATTCATATCTGCTGCAATCTAATATAAGATTATTAAAAAAAAACATTACTTTTGTTTAAAAGTGTTAATTGAGTTGAGCTGCTTGAATCTGAAACAGGCTAAGTTTATTATGTTGTGGTCCGGCTTATTTTATTTATATTGCAGGTTGTGTGGTAGGTGATATGAGTTTAATTTTTAAGCTCGTTGGTTTTACTAAAAGATTAAAAAATTGATAACAAGCTAGTTCAACAATAAAAATGTAACTTAAATTTAGCAATAGTAATTAGTTGTTGACTTAATATTTCCTTTTTTTCAATTTAATATAGTGAAACAAATGAAATAATATTACTTTTTAAAATTATTTTATTTATAATATTGTGATTTTAATTTCTTCAAATTTTAATGGATTTGTTGAGATAAATTCATAAATCGACACATTAAGGATGGATTTCAAAATTTTCAATTCAATTCATTCCATTAATCTATCAAATTTAATATAAAAAAATTATCGATTTAAATCAAATTGAACGGATTGACTTGGATTATGAATATACCTACCAGCCATCTTGTAAAAAATCAAGAGTAATACTACATAAATAATTTGTTTATAAAAATATATTCATATCAATTATCATGACATGTGTCACATCTTATATCCAATAGAAATTGGGTAAATTTTGAATATGGATGGATGGATAGATAATATTATCTAACAGGTTAAGTTTTCGGGTGCTCGATTTGTAACAAGTAGTATTATAGTAAACTCCAATACTTATTTGCATGTAAGCCCTCACAATCGCCTCAGTAGAAATTGTCACATAGGATATGAATCCCTCTATAATAATGGGAATGGATATTACAAGCCAAGTTTACCTCTAAAATCACGTGTCTTAAGTCCTAACAAAGAATGCCATATGGGTCTTATATGACTTTAGGGGATAGTCAATATAAGTCAAGTTGCCTAATGAGTTTGAGTTAAACCGCGACGAGTGCGTTACGTGATTGTGTGGGGGGAATGCCACATTCCACATCAAATATAAATTAAGTAAATTTTTAGTATATATAAGTGAGTATGCGGTATTATTTTATGAGCTAATTTTTTTTGTCAATGATATGAGGGCGTGATAAGTGGTATCATCTCATTCATAAATAGGTTTCAAAATTACTCAAATAAAAATTATCACGTAAAATATAGATCTCATAAAAATAAGGGATTAGCATTACATATTAAATAAGCCCTAAATTCTATTTCTTAAATATTAATAAAAATTAATACATGAATAATGTCCTTTTATAGTCTTGGTGAAATGAGTAATAAAGACTTAGTTAGCATTTGAGTAAGTGAATTCAGACCAAAACGTGATGAATACGTTGTATAATTGAGTGAATGAAATATATATGGGTAAATATATAACATTATTTAATAGAATAATTTTTTAAGTTAAGATAAATATTTGACGCGTGGCATATAACACTATTGAAGCAGTGATCCTATATCCCTTTCTCCTATTTCAAGTATTACGGCCCTCCTGTAGGCTGTGTTGGGCGTGCAAATAAATTATTAAACACGGATAACACAAGATAATTACATTCAAATTAAACATGGTTTGGCAATTAAATCATATTGAAAAGGATAGATGAGTCCAGGCCCTGATTGATTTTCTTGCTTCAAAATTTGTCGTTTGTAAATTGCAATCCACTTGCTTATGTGGTCATATTTTAAGCCGCTCAATTATCGGGCTTCATTTAACGATGACTTGCTTTACCATTTTGTGATTTTATTTTTTTTTTGTTGTAAAACATGTATTTAAGCCTAACTTAAATTGTCCAATTAATACCAAAATCTGACAATCTTTCATAACCTACTTCACAAAATAAGCTGTCGGTGACAAAAAAAAACAAAAACAAAAAACCATTTTAATTACGTAACGTAAAATCAAAATTTGCCCAACTCATTTGACTTAACGTTAGAACAATTATGTGGCAGAATTTTACTGGATAGATCTCCGAAATCTCGGGGTTTGCGGTAGCAAAATTATGTGCGTGGGAATTAGCACATGGGATCGGGACAGCAATGGTTTGAAAATACAGATACGTACATTGGTTACATGCAAGAGAAGCGCTTTTGAGTTGTTTGTTTTTTTTTTCCTTATCCCAATACTGTTTTAGTGAAAGTGCAAGTTTTCTCACAAAGACATGCTTTGCTCTTGTTTTACTCCAAGAGTAACATGCTTCCAGCTTGTCAAAATTGGTTCCTTGGATCGTCTCGCCAAACATGCCCTTGATAATAATTAATTGGTTTTCTTATTGATGGTATTTTATCTAAGCAACTATTGGAGGTCAAGAGGATTGGTTTATGTTTATTTGGAGGACGTGTCTATTATATAGATTGTATGGTGGAGTTGTCTCGACTTTTTAATTTTGAGAAATTATATTTTATTTTTATCACTCATAAAATCGAATTCTAGTAACATTATACGTTTTTTTAATAATATGAAACAACCACCTTTTATTGCATATTTAAATATTTCAATTATATATCTTAATTTATGAGTTGTACAATAAAATATTTAAAAATATAATATAGAACTTTAAATACATAATTAAAATAAATGATTAAAAATTTATAATAACATTCTTGTAGTAATAATCCAATAATAAATGATTTTTAGTACATTTATTGTTCTAATTAAAAAAATGTTCCCAGTTCGAATCTCTCGAAGCTATATTAATATATATATATAGAATAAACAACTTAAAGGATAAGGGATAATTGTGTGTGTGTATATATATATAAGTAGAATTTACGACACTATATTTTTTATACAATATTTTATACAAAATTTAAATTTTAGATTAATACATATTTTATGATTTAAATACAATTAGATATGTGTAATTAATCTATTATATTTAATACCCATTTAAAATTTAATATAAATTATTAAATATATATTAACTCAATGATTTAAAAATTATGTAAGATGTTATATAAAAGACATGGTATCATAAATTCTAGCTAATATATATTTATATAGAAAGTGTAAGAAGTACTTAAGGATAATGGGTCCGGGGTAATATGGTCAATTAATGAATAATTTTCTGAATTACTGCAAAAGACAAAGCCGTAGGATGACTGTGCTGTTGTTGCCAGCAAAATGTTAGAACTTGGAAGTTAAAAAGGGCCTCCGAACAAATTGACAAATCTTGCTGTAAAGTCACGTCTTCTTCCTATTTTTTTCTACTTCATTAATTTTTTTATATATATATAATATATTACTTGAGTTTCTCTAACGATATGTCTCGTCAATATTGCTCAGCAACCAGCAGAAGCTTCATGCACATAAATGCCAGCAAAAAGAAACCCATCCATCCCACTGGGTTGGTTTGCTCTTCATTCAATGATTCTATTGGAAAATTTGTGTAGAAGGGTGCTGTTGGATTTGCAAACAGATAATGCAAATCTATTCGGATCTTTTTGCCATCTGGTAGCTGCTTGCTAATGCTTAGCATGTTTTTGAACCCGACCCATGCAACAACCATAAATATAAAATTGTGTAATTTTTTTTTTAAAAAAAGAGCAGCATATACTTTATGCCATGGACCAGCATAACAAATCCATGTTATGTCACCCAATTTATATTGGATTCTTAACACATGCAAAGATCTCAAAAAAAGTGGAATCCACACATTAAATCAAAATTTTCCCACATGTAATCACATGATGGGTATGGCATGCCCATCACCATTGCCAAAAATAAATCACCAAAAACTTCAATTTCTTTCATCTCTGTTTTCTTTTCAAGAAAAAGACACTAATCCAATATTTTAAAAAACGCACTTTTTTGTTCCCTCTTTCACAGGTTAAATTAAACTTTGAAATTTTAATAATCATAACCCAACTCAAACCCCCCAAAGCCCCCCTCTTGTGTCAAAAAAGGACATAGACCCACCAAATATTGGGACATCCAAGTCATAATTCAAATTCCTGAGGGCTATTTTATTCAATAAAAAAGGTACCTTCCCATTAACGACCACCTTTCCTGTTTTGTTATATACACATTGTAAAGACCTTAAATAGCTCTCAACTTGAGCTATTAACAAAAAGAGCTTAGCAACAAAAAAAAAAAAAAAAAAATTTGTATTGTTTGTTCATCATCAATGGCTGAGCTAGAGAACTCAAATGTGATGACAAAGCTCATCACATTTCTCTCTTCTCTTCTTCAAAGAGTGGCTGAATCTAACGATATTAACGGTCGTTTTCAGCCTCAGAAAATTTCAGTTTTTCATGGCTTGACTCGCCCTTCTATCTCAATTCAAAGCTACCTCGACAGAATTTTCAAGTACGCTAATTGTAGCCCCTCTTGCTTCATTGTTGCTTATGTTTATCTTGACAGGTTCACGCAAAGGCAACCCTCATTGCCCATCAACTCCTTCAATGTTCATCGCTTGCTCATCACAAGTGTCATGGTTGCGGCAAAGTTTATGGATGATATGTGAGTTCTGTGTTTTCTTAATTACTTGAACACACGGTGTAAATTATGAATGCTTGAATTTAATATCTGGGATCTTGATTTACTGTGTTACAATTTAATTGATGTAAAAATTGTAATTTTGAATTCTATTCTAAGGTTTTCTTTCACTTAAAATTATAAGATTGAATCTTGGTGGCCTTCATCTTTCTGTTTTTTTATCCGGGCATGGTTTCTTGGTTGTTATTTCTACAATTTTAGTGTTTCAGAGAAAAGCTTTGGACCTTTTGGAGGCTGGATTTCGATAACTTTTATGGCTTCTGATTTGAATTTCTGAGAAATTGTGAAACATTTCGGATTTTTCCAGGAAATATTCCGTTTTCCAAAATCCAGTCATGTGAAACCTGGTTGTCTTACAGATAAGCAGCCAAAAAATTGCATATGATGAAGATGTTTCAGCAGATGTGCAAATTGCTTAAAATCAATAACTCATTTTGTCACCATATGTGCCTTGAAACAAATAGAAAAAATCATTTTTATGGGTCTTTTTAGTAATTCAATTCTGGATAATGATATAGAGCCTTTGCAATTTGACTTTTTACCAAATTTATAACTAAGATTTTTTCTTTCTTTTTTTCAAAAAAAAAAAAAAATTCAGGTATTACAACAATGCTTACTATGCAAAAGTTGGTGGAATCAGCACAACAGAGATGAACTTTCTTGAGTTAGACTTTCTATTTGGGTTGGGTTTCCATTTAAATGTGACCCCTAACACATTTCACACCTACTGTTGCTATCTTCAGAGAGAGATGGCGCTGCAACCCCCAATAAATATAGCAGAAACATCTTTAAGCATTGGAAGATCACTAAAGGCCCACTTGTGTTTCAATGAAGATGAAACCTCCTCACACCAAAAGCAACAACAGCAACTAGCTGTTTAAAGCTTTAATGTTGCAAGCTGTTAGTGTAGTTAGAAATTAGAGATAGTGAATACTCTTGCTCAATTTTTTTATTTTGAGTTGGCAGACACCTTGAACTCGTAATTTTGTGTACTAAATTTCCCTTTTCTTTTCTTTATTGTCTGTATGTCTTGTATTTTGTTTTCCTTTCTGGGTATTGGATTCCAAATTGTATGGTCTGTACAGATGTGAATTTCTTCCTTACAGTCTGGCTATCGAAGTCTCTTACGTAATTAGTTTCTTTATCTTGTGGCTTGAAACTGATTCCTGATTCTTTGTTCTTATCCATGTTATGGATTCTCTTTAAACTTTCTATTGCCACTGAGAGTTTCAAAGGGGCTACAAATTGGGAAAGAAAACGAGTGGTGAATGAAAGGCTACCATGGCAGCATGTGGGTAGGTGGCAAAAGAATAATGTACAGTGAGTACAAATTTGTTGTGGTTATTTTAGCATTTTGTTCCTTTTGACAGCTTGTACTGATTGTTCACAATCGCCGGCGGGGGGGGGGGGGGGGGGGGTGGGGACATGGAACATGTGCAATCAAGATGAATTTTTTTGGACTTTGGAGAGATTGAAAGGGAGAGATGGTGTCTAGCACCCAGCCTCACAACATTGAAAAATTGACATATCAATTGTATAGTTTGACCCTTTAATCCCATGAATTTGGCCAAGTTTAGGATCTAACAGAGTTACATGCATCCAGTAATATGTAAATCGTTATGTCTCTTGATTTACTTGCTGTAAATCATCGAGTAAAACAACCAAAACTTTTCATTTATAAATATAAATATATATATATTAAAGAAATTGTTAGTTTAATCTCTCAAGTTTATTTAAATAACTTAATTTTAATTAAATATGAGACTATTTAATATGACTAAAAAAATTAATTTATTTTGTCAAAAATAATAACGTTAGACTTGATATAAACTTTTATATTTTAAGTGACGTGACATTTTATTTTTAATTAATATTATATAATTATCATATTAATAAGAATTAAAAGTTTATACCATTCGATAAATAGTAATTGTTAAATGGGGACTGATACATTAGACGGAATACAAAATTGATGTGATTGTTACAATACAAACTTAAGAATAACGTTAGATATCTCAAAGTGTGTCAAATAATCATTGAATAAAAAAATAATATCATAGTTGGTCATATAGGTCCCTCATGGCTTCGGGGGAATAGCCAATATAAGTCAAGTTGCCTAATAAGTTTGGGTTAAACCGTAATAAGAACGTCACATAATTATGTGGGGAGAATGTTATGTTTTACATCAAATATAAATTAGGTAGATCTTTAACATATACGATCGAGTAGGCAGTATTAACTAACAGACTAATTTTTTTGGTCAATGATATCAGGGCGTGATAAATGGTATCAAAATAAATTTAAATTTTCATTCATATGTGGATCTCAAAATTACTTAAATGAAGATTGTCACGTGAGATGTAAGTCTCATAAAAATAGGAGATGTACATTACAGACTAAGTAGACTCTAAATCTTATTTCTTGAATATTAATAAAGATTTATACATAAATAATAGGTTCTTATAGTCTCAGAGAGATAAGTATTATGAACTTAGTTGACTCTTGAATAAGTGAGTTCAGGTTAGAAATTAACAAATGCGTTGCATGATTGAATTGATGAGAATGTCACATTTCATATTAAATAAAAATTAACTAAAATTTAAATATATGTAAATAAATATATAACATTATTTAATAAATTAATTTTTTAAATTAATAATAAACATCGGACCAGACCATGGCATATAACTTTACTGAAGCAGTGATAATATCCTTTTCTCCTACTTCAACTATTACGGCCCTCCGGTAGGCTGCGTTGGGCGTGCAAATAAATTGTTAAACACGGATAACACAGATAATTACATTCAAATTAAACATGATTTGGCAATTAAATCATATTGAAAAGGATAGATGAGTCCAGGCCCGAGTGATTTTCTTGATTCAAAATTTGCCGTTGTAAATTGCAATCCACTTGCTTACGTGGTCATATTTTAAGCCGCTCAATTGTCGGGCTTCATTTAACAATGACTTGCTCTTACCATTTTATGATTTTTGTTTGTAAAACATGTATTTAAGCCTAACTGGCTTCCTTAATTTGGCCAATTAATACCAAAATCTGACAATCTTTTATAACCTACTTCCCAAAATAAGCCGTCGGCGACCAAAAAAAAAAAAAACAAAAAACCATTTTAATTACGTAACATAAAATCAAATTTTGCCCAACTCATTTGACTTTAACGTTAGAACAATTATGTGGCAGAATTTTACTGGATAGATCTCCGAAATCTCGGGGTTTGCGGTAGCAAAATTATGTGCGTGGGAATTAGAACATGGGATCGGGACAGCAAATGGTTTGAAAATACAGATACGTACATTGGTTACATGCAAGAGAAGCGCTTTTGAGTTGTTTTTTTTTTTTCCTTATCCCAATACAATTTTAGTGAAAGTGCAAGTTTTCTCACAAAACATGCTTCGCTCTTGTTTTACTCCAAGAATAACATGCTTCCAGCTTGTCAAAATTGTTTCCTCGGTTGCTCTCGCCAAACATGCCCTTGATGGTATTTTATGTAAGCAACTATTGGAGGTTAAGAGGATTGGTTTACGTTTCTTTGGAGGGGGTGTCTATTATATAGATTGTATAGTGGAGTTGTCTCGACTCTTTAATTTTGAGATATTATATTTTATTTTTTATCACTTATAAAATCAAATTCTAGTAACATTATACTTTTTTTTATATAAATAATATGAAACAACTACCTTTTTATTACATATTTAAATATTTAAATTATATATCTTAATTTATGAGTTGTACAATAAAATATTTAAAAATATAATATAGAACTTTGAATACATAATTAAAATAAATGACTAAAAATTTATAATAACATTCTTGTGGTAATAATTCAATAATAAATGATTTTTAGTACACTTATTTTTTTAATTAAATAAATGTCCTAAGTTTGAATCTCTCGAAGCTATATTAATATATATATATATATAAGTAGGATTTATGATACCATATTTTTTATACAATATTTTATACAAAATTTAAACTTTAGATCAATACATATTTTATGACTTAAATGCAATTAGATATGGATAATTAATTTATTATATTTAATACCCATTTAAAATTTAATATAAGTTATTAAATGTATATTAACTTATTGATTTAAAAATCATAGAAGATGTTATATAAAAGATATGGTATCATAAATTATAGCTAATATATATTTATATAGAAAGTGTAAGAAGTACTTAAAGGATAATGGGTTCGGGGTAATATGATCAATTAATGAATTATTTTTTGAAGGGTTAAGAATATTTTTATTTCACGAATTTTAAAAATTTTAATTTTGTCATAATCTATTAGTAAGATTTTGTTAATTTTAACATTGGGAGGTAAAACAATCATGACATGTCAATAGTAAGATGGTCTGACACAAAATATCCACGTGTTAATCACTGATTTGTCACTTAAAAATAAAATAAATAAAAAGAGAGCAATCGCCGTCGTCAATAGCAACCGACCACCGATGGCCAATTACGATTCAATTCAAAATTTATATCATTGGACTCATAATTTTGTGATCTATACAATAATAAGATTTTTTTAATTAACGAAGTACCGTAGATGTGTCAAAAGTTGAAATAAAACACTATAGGAGGCGGCGGCCACTGCCATTTACCGTCAAACGATAGCCACCACCCCCACCGTTGGAGAGATCGGCGGTCGATTTGTCTAACGGTAGGGGTGGTGGCCGCTGACAACCACCACTGTCGGCGGTAGCATGTCGAACGGAGGGGCGGGGGCGTGCACCGCCCCTACCGTTGGACAAATCGGTCGCTGATCTCTCCAACGGTGGGGGCGGTGGCTTGCATTTGACCCGCGACTGGTGGTGGGAGAGTTGCCTGCGGCCACCATTGTTCGCCGTAGAACAGTGGAGTGCACCACCCCTACTATTGGATAGATTGGCCATCGATCTGTCCAATGATGGGGGCGGTGGCGTTCTACGGTGGCCACCACCCTCCCCCTATTTTCGAATTATGTTTTGGTCACCTTCTTGTTTTCTTTTGACAAAAATAATTCCACCATTGTGTAGATATAAAAAAATAGAATTTAATGACATAAATTTTACCTATTTTCGTTATCAAAATTTGGTGATTTGTTGTGGCCGACGACGACAATCACCAATTTTAATTGTTTAGTTTTATTTATTTTAATATAAAATAAAATTTAATATTCATTAAAATTTTGAACATATTAAAACGTGTCACGTGTCTTTTTAATAGCCTATTAATAATCAACACGTGTATATTATTTAATGTACTCACATTACTATTTTTAATTAATATACTAACTGAGAATAAATTTATCAATACATAATAAAAAATTAATTAATTAAAATTAATGAAATCTTACTAATAATTATAACAAAATTAAAATTTATAAAATAAAATAAAATTTATAAGATAAAAATATCCCTATCCCTATTTAATTACTGCAAAAGACAAAACCGTAGGATGACTGTGCTGTTGTTGCCAGCAAAATGTTAGAACTTGGAATTTAAAATGGGCCGCCTCCGAACAAATCGACAAATCTTGCTGTAAAGTCTCGTCTTCTTCATATTTTCTTCTACTTCATTGTTTTTTAAAATATAATATATTACTTGAGTTTCTCTAAAGATATGTCTCATCAATATTGCTCAGCAACCAGCAGAAGCTTCATGCACATAAATGCCAGCAAAAATAAACCCATCCGTCCCACTGGGTTGGTTTGCTCTTCATTCAATGATTCTATTGAAAATTTTGTGTAGAAAAGAAAGAAAAAAATTCAAAATCTTAAACAAAGGGTGCTGTTGGATTTGCAAACAGATAATGCAAATATATTTGGATCATTTTGCTATTCGGTAGCTGATTGATAATTAGGGATGGTAGCGGACGGATTTAGAACAGATATCTCTAAATTTGTATTTATATATGTTTAAAATTATAAAATATTAATTTTTTTTTAAATTTATCATGGGTTTAAAGTATCATTACCAAACTCAAAACGAATTATTCACGAATTTTTAACAGGTTTTGAATTATTATAATAAAAAATAAAATTATAACTTTAATTAAATTGATAATTTATAAAATATATCAATTAAAATAATATCAATTTTATTTACATTAAAATATATAATTTTAACATTAAATGTTATAATTTTAAATACAATCTCGATTTTAATTACGTTAAATGTTATAATTTTAATTTTGTTAAATATTTTAATTTTAATTTCAATTACGTTAAATGTTATAATTCTAAATTTAATTTCGATTTTAATTACGTTAAATATTATAACTCCGAATCTAATTTTAATTTTAATTACCTTAATGTTATAATTTTAATTTCGATATCAATTATGTTAAATATTATAATTTCTATTCGAATTTTGATTTCAATTACGTTAAAATATTATAATTTCAATTTCAATTTTGATTTCACTTATGTTATAATTTTAAACCGAATTTTAATTTTAATTTTTAATTTTAATACGTTAAATGTTATAATTTAAAATTTGTTTTAATTACGTTAACTGTTATAATTTTAATTTTATTTTCGACTTCAATTACGTTAAATATTATAATTATAATTTTAATATTGAATTCAATTAAGTTAAATGTATAATTCCAAATTCAATTTTGATTTCAATTATATTAAATATTATAATTATAAATTCTATTTTTATTTCAATTACATTAAATACTATAATTTCATTTCTAATTCCAATTTCAATTACGTTAATGTAATTTTAATTCTAATTTCGATTTCAATTACGTTAAATGCCATAATTTTAAATCCAATTTTGATTTCAATTACCTTAAATGTCATAACTCCAAATTAAATTTTGATTTCAATTACATTAAATGTTATAATTATACTTCCAATTTCGACAGTTAAATGTTATAATTCTAAATTCAATTTCAATTACGTTAAATGTTTTAATTTTAATTTTAATTTAATTTATATTAAATGTTATAATTCTAAATTCTATTTCTATTTCAATTGTGTTAAATATTATAATTTCAAATCTAATTTCAATTTTAATTTTAATTTCAATTAAATTAAATATTATCATTATAAATCCAATTTCATTTTTAATTGTGTTAAATGTTTAATTCCAATTTCAATTGCGTTAAATGTTATAATTTTAAATTCAATTTTAATTTCACTTACGTTAAATGTTATAATTTTATTTTTAATTTCAATTCCAATCATTAGTCCCATTGAACTAATTTTATTTATTTTTATTGAATGGTATGAGCAACGTCAAACCAAATCTAAACTTTTGGATATGAAGTAAAAACAATACAAAAACAATATCAAAGAAAATAAACTACGCATAAATTGAGAAAATGCTTTTCTAAATGGATTGCTATCTTTCTATTTCCGTGATTTCGTTCTTTCTCTTTTTTTTTTTGAAAAAGATTTGTGAGCCCTTACCTTGTTGTTAAATATTTAACATACAATATATATAATTATTTCCAATGAAAATTGTTCAGTTATTCTGATAGATTATAGATACAGAAATCGCCCGATTTTGTAAGTTTGATTTGATCTTTTAGGATGCAATAATAACAACCTAAATATTTTCTTTCATTTGATTATTATTTTCTTTATCCAATCTATAAAAGAAAAAAAAAATCGATCTTTAAATTATTGATGGTTCCGATTCTATTCAATCTGAATATGAATTTCTCTCTCTTATGAAGCTCAAATAAACTTTATATTTCAAGTGATGTGGCATTTTGAGTGTTTATTATTGACTAGTATTATATAATTATCACATTAATAAGAATAAAAAAATCAACAACTACTTGATAAATGAAAATTATTAAATGGTGATTGATATTTCAACGGAATACAAAATTGATGTGATTGTTATGATACAAACTTAAGAATAACGCTAGATATCTTAAATTATATAAAAAAAAATATGTCAAATAATTATTGGGTAGTGAAATAATATAATAGGTAATTTTAAAATTTATACTATTTTATCACTTAATAATCACTTGGTACATTATTTTTTTGAGATACAATTTAAAATGTGTAGTATTATTTTAAATTTTATATCACAAATGATGTGGTATCTAAAGTATTTATTATTAATTAGTGTTGTATAATAATTAAATTAATAAAAATTAAAAAAAACAACTATAATTAATAAGAATTGAAAAATTAATAACTATAAATTTTATATTCTGACTTTGTAAGTATAACACCACCCTTATAAAAATATAAGAACCAACCAAATAAATTAACAGAACTAGCTTAAACTAGCTATTTTCCTATTCTGGGTGGGGTCGCGATGGTGGAGAAATTTATCAGAAGCCCAAAACGACTCATTCGGGGTCTATAGATGAACTTGAAAAAGGGTCAAGGGGCCGATAGTTCATAGGTTTATAAATTTCTCTATCACCTGCTCATATTGGCAAAATGTATGCCAAAGGCGAACGAATGAATGATTCACAAGTTCTCTCACCAGATTGCTTTCCAAGCAAGAAGTTACTAAACATGCTTACCAGAAATTAGAGTGACCAAATTCATCTATCATAACATGTAAATTAAGCTACCATGATCTATCATTGAACAAACTGGATCAAACACCGAGTTACAAAGGGCGCAGAAGCCGCGATCAAGATGTATCGAAACCTCGCGGATTCATCGGGGGGCAACAGCAAAAACAGCAGAAGCACAAGTCACCAGCTTGAAAATGTCACTGCAGCAATTAGGGTAACACCCACCAAGATTCACATTACGGGCATCTCCAGGCGAGTCCTGGCGGCATTTTCTTGAAACTTATATGAAAATTCAATATATATATATATATATATATATTGACACGGGTGGAAGGAAAATTTGAACTCAAAACTCTATTTTAATAAAAGAAAAGATACACCGCAAGTATACAGAAAATTCACAGTTGATTAATGTTCCTGTACAAATATGCATTAATAAATATTAACGAGAGTAGACTCAGTGATCATGACATATTTAGATTTATTTTTAATCCTTAATAGGTTTTTATTATTGGGAATTTTATATATTTATTTATTAAACGTACTGAAAATACTCAAATCAGTTTATCAACTTCTGAATTCAATAAGCCAACGTACAAACAAGTTAATTAAAAGTCGAAAAAGAAATTAAAGCACAACGAAATTTCCCCATATAAATATGCAAAATTAATGCTTAAAGGGATATCAATTAACAGTAGCTATTAACATAGGGGAATAACAAGAATACTTGCATAGATCTTTCTGATGCGTAGAATCAGAAACATATTCATGTATCCTTCTGATTTCAATATCATTATTCGTCCAAATATAGTAGGAATTTCCATTTGAGAAAACGAAATATTATTTCGAGCATAACATCTTTTCACCTGTTCCGATATTTTCTCACCGAGTAGGGTAACCTTGCTATAACCGAAGGCAAAACAGTGGAATTACTCCGTAGAAAAACATAGAGGCAAAGTTGGGTGATATAACAACCATGGAAAAATCATAAGTGAATACAAGTGCAGTTAGTGAGATTCGCAATTCCTACTCGAAAGGGAATCCGTTCGTGAGATACCCAATCACTTGAAAGTGAAGAAACCAATTGAGTTGAAAAACAAGAAAAAACTGTACGACAACCACTTCCTGAGCCCATGATTGTGGTCCCTGCAGCAAAGCATGTCTGATCATTTGCAATTTTGGTGTTGTTATTTTTTATTGTTAATCATATTCCCAGAAAAGGAAGAATAGTTCTCCTGCCAGACGACGCCGGGTGGGCTAAGCACAGCTTGATAAGTGGTGGTTACGAAAAAGTGTGGCCATCACCAGCAGGATTTTGCGTACTTCATTGGGGGAGTCTCTATCTCTCTTGTACCTGAAGTAATCTTGCCAATGCTTTACTGAAGATGGAGACGGTTCTTTTCCTGATTGATCATCATTTGATTGTGTATTATCTGGCGGGTTGATAGATGATGATGATCAGCCTGATTCTGATTGATTGTTGTTGTTGTTGGTGCCAAAGTTTGCGTATCAGATGCCCTCATAGCTCCAGCTCCCCGAAGAATCTCCTCAATTTTCCCAATCTCCAGCCTCATTTCGAGAGAATAGCAACATCAAAGGCTGTGAAACCCCTGGAATTCAAAGAACTTACTTCCACCAAATCTTTAGAAATGACATCTCCATTGAGCATGAAATCAATTGCCTGCTCATCCCGCTTAAACATTATCAGAAGTTAATTATTAGTTACTAGAGTTGAATGCGAATTCTAATTCATGCTACATGCCTCATACTGTTTTCTGGATGTTGCAAGATGCAAAATGGTATTGCCCTGGTTATCCTTATTGTTCAAGGCATCCAGCTTGTTGAACTGCTTGAGATGCTCCACTAAAACTGTAAATGCATCAAACTGGTAGTTCTTCACTTCAAGGTTAAGTACAGTCTCTCCTCGAGCCATTACGTGATCAACAGATTCAGCACAAGCAGAGAGTTATTCAACAATGATCTGAACTCTACTTTTGATCGCCGCATAATGAAGAGGGATCCTTTTTTCTCTGCCCTTGAGAAGGCAAATATCATCATGATGACCTGTTTTTAACATCTCACTTACAACTTCAGTGTGCCCTGTAGCTGAGGCAAGGTGCAAGGGGATAATTCCATCTTGATTTAGTTCTCTTGGCTGAGTTTTGGCTTGACCTTACGATTTCTTTTACAAAATTTAGGTGGCCGGCCATGCAAGCAATGTGTAAAGGGGTGTCTCCACGACTCCACCTGCTATCACGACAGCTTCGAGAAGTTGCTTTTCATCAATTCGTGTAAGTAATCAACGTGTTAAGAAATTAGTTTAAACTCTCAAATCTCATACTACTTAAATATCAACTTTAATCACATTATTAACACTTTTTGTTGGAATTTTTATGTAATCTAATATTTGTATGATTGGTATTTATTACCCTTAAATTATTTAAACGCTTCGTAGAAAATTTTATTTACAAATAACTAAAAATATTAAAAGATTTAAAAATATAAAAAAAATCACACACAATAAAGATAAAGAAAATAATCACCATAATATATAAGATATATATGGTTTAACGATAAATGTCCACGTTCACGTTGGATCAAAGATCTAATTTCTTTTATTACTGGTTTACAAAGAATTTTAGGTCACAAATATTTTTAATTACAAAGATCTAACATAAGGGATTAATTAATAAATACAATGAATAGTCACAACTTTCTCTCAAAAGATCTATTATCACTCTCTTGCGTACTCAACATTGAAGTGATCTATAGTTACACTCTCTAGTGCCTACTTACCTCTTTATTTTCTCTTATGTTTACATTTTTTTTACTTGTGTATTATAAGTGGTTACAATAATTTATATAGTGTTTAAAATATTTCTAAAAATCATAAAACTAGTTAGAATAGGAGTCCACTTATTTAAAAAATTCAAAACAAACTCAAACTAATTAAGTTGACTTAAAATATGAAACTGTCGAAATTGGGTTACCTGACACTACACTTTCAACGCCACGATGTTGTTGAGATCTTGTATTGGCATCGCTGTGTGCTATGATCCTGCACTGTTGCTATAACATTGAGAATACAGTGTCGTGGTGCTCACACCTGGAGATTTATCTTCTCATGCTTTCATACCCTTCTTCACTTTCGACTTCTTATTTTTGTCCATTTCTCATAAGTCCAAAGCTTACTCATCATCGTGTTAATTCTTTATGTTTTAATCACTAGATTTCAACTCAACGTTTCCGATTCGATGAGCCTCGAACAAACTCTGATCCATCTTGTTAATTGTTAATGAGCTAATCCTCTTTCAATGTTAACACAAGTTGAAGCTTGACAACTTAATTAGCCGACAGAGAAATGAAGTTGCTCCTAAAAACTAAGAGAATGATATTTGTTCCCCTAGCTGTATGTTGAAGTTTGATTGTGCAGTATATGTGATCAAGCAAGCAACACTAATGCTGCTAAATCTTAATCACTTTACATCCTTGAATTATGGAAGGTTACAAATGGTGTGAACCCCAAATGGGTACAATTTGAAAACACAGACAATTTGACTTGAATAAAATCAAGATCAATGGCATTCAAGTCGAGAACTCCAAGAACTATTACTCTATTAGGAAACTGGTTAGAGCGAAAGCAGCCATATGGAATGAAATCAAAATCATTAGACCCAACGCTATTTATTTGTATAACTTAAGACAAAATGTAATAGAAAATGCAATATTTACATTTGATGGACTTTTTTCATAATGTTTCTATGACTTGGTATCCATTTCTGCAAATGGGTGATGTTCGGCCCAATATAGGCCTGTTTGTTATGATGGGCCTGCACACACAAGAAATATCTCTCATGGGCATGGGTGGCTTTTAGTTAAAAAACAACTAATGTTATTACGCTGGCTTAGCTCCTCCACCGAAGCTATTGGCAGACCACAAGCGTAACCCCATCTGTCAGACTGTCAGCAACAAAGGGTATTACGAAATCTAAAATCCCGATTCTAAATTGGCCTTAGAACGACGGGCACCATTTTTATTGTACCAAATTGTTTGGGCACTCTAGAGTTGTTGCTTTTATTACCTCCCCTAGATTCCTAGAAAATTCCTAGAAATACTAGTGGCACCACCTAGTAGTACCACTTCGCTCACTCCCCGCCCCCCGTCCTCCTCTCTCTCTCTCTCTCTCTCTCTAATAAATGACAAAATACAAATACAAAAATCACGCGCCACTCTCAGAGTCCAGTCTCTGTCCTCTTAACCCCGCAGTCAAACCAAACCCTCACACCACTACCCACCCAAAATTACACACAATATGACAACCCAAAATCACCACCTAATTCAATACCCACCCCCCCCCCCCCACCCTGTGCGGTGGGTTACGCTAACTATTTGTGACCTTTAATTTAATTTCTTTTTATTTATTTATTTTAATTCAAGTAACAATGGAGGGTGGGGGAGGGCAAACTCAGAAAGTGGACCTGGGTCTGGGTGCGCCCCAACCCCGCTCACCCCATCACCCACGGCGCACGTTAGCCACCAACCCCTCTTCACACCTAAGCGGTGGTCTCATCCCATCCTAATTAGATCTCAAAATCAGCCGCACACCCCTCCCCACACCCCCTTCTTTATCATTCAACATGTCACCAAACCCCACTTTCTCCTCCACCACCACCACCAATAACACGCTGTCGTTTAACTACTTTTCTATCCTCTCCTTTTCTCTCCTCCTTATCCTCCTAACCTGCGTGCGCATCCGCCCTTAACCTACGACCCCCTCCCCGCCTCCGAAAACTGCATGTCGTCTCCCACTCCTCAAGATCCCGTCCCCCAAGAAACCCCAACCCCTTTGCTGCTGCTGCCCGCGCCGCCGCTACAACAGCCTTCGGTCAACCCTCGCCGTCTCCCTCCGCCCTGCTGGTCCCACGACGAGACCGTGGCGTTGATCGACGCGTACCGTGACAAGTGGTACGCTCTCAGACGCGGTAACCTCAAGGCAACCCACTGGCAAGAAGTCGCCGACGCGGTCGGTCGACGATGCCCCACCGCCACACCGCCCAAAACGGCCGTCCAGTGCCGCCACAAGATGGAGAAGCTGCGAAAGCGGTACCGTACCGAGATCCAGCGCGCCAGATCGATGCCGCTCTCGAGATTCTCGTCTTCTTGGGTTCACTTCAAGAGGATGGATTCGATGGAGAAAGGTCCAACGGTGAAACCCGATTTCAATTCGGATAGTCAAGATGATGATGATAACGATGACGAAGACGATGAAGATATTAATCAAGATTTATATCAAGATCGGTCGAATTTCAAAAACGGCGTTGTAAACACGAGGAGTGTTCATAATTTGTACCGCAATGGGATTAATACTGGACCTAGTAGTGGTGGTAGTAGTGGGTTTAGGATTAGAATCCCCACCGGCGTTAGTATAGCTCAACCCGGGCCTAAGATTTTTGCTAAGATGGGAACAAACCCTAACCCTAACCCTAACGTTAACCTTAATTCTAATTTCGTTCAGAAAGCGAATTTCGGGTCAGCGGCAGGGTCGGGGGTGGGGGCGGGGGTGAATTATGGGACGAGAGTGTTAAGAGGATGCGAAGAAACGGGAGTTGGGTTGGGGAAGAGAGAGAGGGAGCCGGTGGTGGCAGAGATGGTGGCGGCGATAAAGATGTTGGGAGATGGGTTTGTGAGAATGGAGCAGATGAAGATGGAGATGGCCAGAGAGATTGAGACTATGCGTATGGAAATGGAGATGAAGCGTACGGAGATGATTTTGGAGTCGCAGCAGCGGACTGTGGAGGCGTTTGCTAAGGCTGTGGCAGAGAAGAGTATTAAGAAGCCTAAAAGAATGCCTGAGCCTGAATCTTAATCTTAGGCTTCTCCTCATACGGCTCGTATAATATGTAAGATTGCTAGTTTTTTTTTTTTTTGCCCTTTTTAACTTTTCTGAGTAGATTGTGAACACATAATTTCGTAGTTTTATTTTTAGGTTTAATTCCTTCTTATGGTAGTTTTGCTTAGGACTTTGTGGAACTTTACTAGTTGATGTTTCTTAATGTTATGAATGTGTCTTCCTATTTATTTAAATGTAATTTGCACATAAAGCTGTGTGCTGGGATACATGGTGTGGGAATGGAGTTGTGTTTAATACTTTGCCGCTGTTGTTTATGCTTTTGATTAGAATGGCTACTATGCTCTTATGCCTTGTCAAAATTGTGTGGATTTGGAGAGCCATGGCTATTCAATTTGAAGAAGTTGTTGAATCTCTGATTAGTCACTCAATGGAAAAAGAATTTGAGATAGATTTTAATCCACTTTTTGGGTATTTGATTCATAAATTGAAAGAATGTTTGATGTTAGAAGTAAAAACAGTTGCCATAAGTGTAACTTTCTCCCAACACTTTGTAAGGTATCTCAAATGTTTTCTTTCATAAATAGTGTTGATCAATTTTCTGTGGACATTGCAAGAAGATTCATGGTTGTGGATAATTCTGTCTGTGGCTTGAATCATACTATTTTCCCGCTACTGAAGGCTGGGATTTCAGTAATTTTTCCTGTTCTTCCAAGATCTCCACAGGGTGTTCCTAATGTCTTGGGTAAATTTGGCGGTGAATCTCTCGGGTAAAATTCTGTAATAACTTCATCTGAGGAGAGGTTGCTGGAGTTATTTTGCTTAACTTATTATATGTTGTCCAATATTATTTTGCCTGACTCGAATATGGTCTATGATTCTAGTGTGTGACGAAGAAACTGTGTTGCTTTCTGCTTGAAACTTGTGACGGAATTACTTGCTTGGAATTGTTTATCATGTCTGAAACTGGTTCATGAATGATCCGAGGCCTTAAAATACATTCCTTACCACACACTGCTAATTCGAATTGTCTGATTTTCTCTTAAAACCATTGTTATGTTATTTGGTATTTCAGGATCTCTAGTTCTATGCGGATAATAGCCTTCTACGGGTTAATGGCGTATGATGCCACATTTCATGATTTCTTTTGATGACATTTGTACTGTCTGGTCATCAAAAGTTTGCCCAAGATTGGATGATGATTTAGGTCGAGATGCCTTTTATCATCTGGGATGATTGTTCATGTTGACTAGAGCTTTAAGACTGGTTCATATTGTTGTTCTAACCGTGTATATAACATGTACCCGAGTCTGAAAGCAACATGCTAAAGGGAAGGCTAGTGCTACATTTGCAAAACTGAAATACAATTATTTATTTTTGGCAGGTAATTATTGATTTTTATTAATAGGATGATTATATAAAATTAATTGACAATGAACATATTAGATACCACGGAAGCATTTTGCTTCAAGTTTTAGCGTCTAACTTGTCCATCAAAAAGTGGAAGCCTCAAAATATAGTTTTTGTTCCATCATATTGAATGCAACATCAATCTTTTTATAAAAGTTTTAACTATGTAGATGTATACAAAATAAGGTCTTATTCCATGAACAAATGAGTCAAATATAGTGATTCATTATTCAGTTAGATGTGTTTAAAATTATTTACTAAATATTTTAATGAATGGAACTTATATCATGTTCGTGGTCATTGATTACAAGCACAGCTGCGACATCTTTTCAATTAATACCAAATTTGAAAGATAGTGTTTAAAAACATAAAAAAAAAACCACATTTTACACGTGTTGTATCCTAAAACAAGGAGGCATCGGGCACACGGTTGGATATCTGAAAGTTAATTTAATTTCTTCGATAAGTCCGGTTTTTCGTCCAAGGAAATGGCGCTCGCAACTTCATAAACAAACGACATGTCGGTAAATTTTATCGCAATCTTAAAGGCTAAAGCCGATCAGCTGAAGACTAAAGTTAGTAGATCTTACGAACGGCCCGTATTTTGTCCGTGGGCCCACTGAGACCCAACTAACTGATCAGCCCAAGATCAGTGCTGATCCAATAATACACACTTTTGCAATAATATCAAATTGATATAAATCTGTTACTGTTAATGCTCTCGTGCTTTCTTTGGTCAAGCAATGGCACCTTGATTTCACAAAACCCCTCGCTTCAATTTCACCGCGCCAAAGAATGCTCTCAATTCATCGGATAGCACTCAGTTCCTCAAACACGAGCAAATTGTATTAGTTCTTGGCTACAGAAGCTCCAAATCATGTGGAGAAACGTCGTCGTTCGGCGGCTGTTATCTCACTCCCAGTTCAATCAGAGTCAAAACTCATCGGCAAAATTAGGATTTTGCATCAATAGCAAATCCCATGGCATTCGATCTTGTTCTTCTGCCGCCGCCGCCACTGTTGATCTCCCCTCACTGGTTCGCCATTACGGCCGCTGCTATTGGGAACTCTCCAAAGCTCGCCTCAGGTTTTCTCCTTCGATCTTCAAATTCTTTTGTTCAAAAATGGTTGCTTGACTTTAATTCTTTGATTAAATTATTTTTAATATTGTTATATGTAGCATGTTAGTTGTCGCAACGTCAGGAACTGGATTTGTATTGGGGAGTGGGAGTGCCATTGATATAGCTGGTCTTTGTTGGACATGTACTGGAACTATGATGGTTGCTGCCTCTGCTAATTCTCTAAATCAGGTTCTGATAATAAATCTTATTCGCATCTCTTTCATGTTTTTTAAGTCAATTAATCAAAGATTTGGCCGGTGTCATACCAGTAATTTTGTTGTTTGATAAAGATGGTACAAAAGGTTTCCTCAAGCTCTTTAACTGTAGTATATAGGTAAAAAAATATTGCCTTTTGCTTCATTCTGTTGTTGTTTTACCAATTGCTTATTTTGTGTCATTATTTCAGTTGTTTGAAATAAGCAATGATGCCAAAATGAAGCGAACAAGACTCAGACCGCTACCTTCTGGCAGAATCTCTATACCCCATGCAGTGACTTGGGCATCTTCTGTTGGTGTAGCGGGCACTGCTTTATTGGCATGCAAGGTGGCCCCATAAATTTACTCAATTACTCTCCCTTTTTTTCTTTTAAGTGTTTCTTTTACTGTGAACCTGTAACATTCTATCTTTGCTAGAGTGTCATTTGCTACAAGCTAAGAGACTAATATTGTAGCTTTGACGGCAAGGTTTTTGCAGGCTAATATGTTGACTGCTGGGCTTGCAGCCTCTAATCTTATTCTTTATGCATTCGTATACACACCATTGAAGCAGATTCACCCCGTCAATACGTGGGTTGGGGCTATTGTTGGTGCTATTCCTCCTCTTTTGGGGTAATTTGTTCTTTATTTTCAAGTTGCCTTGATAACAATTGTCTTGTCATTTTATTAGTCACGAGACAAACACCTTTTGATGTTTAAGGCAAATCCACAAAGTGATATTATCCTTGACAATAATTAAGAGTGAAATAAGCGTGTTAGGTGTGGGTCTGATTTAATTAAAATACTTTTAATGCATGTAGTTCTAGTGCTTTCTTTTAACAAGAAATCCTGACTTCCATTGTTCTGCTGTTCTTTGTATTGCAATTGTTTGCATGTATATGTTTAATGTATTAGGCGTTGAATAATTGTGGACCTCTTTGTCCTAACCTAATGCACGAGGCTTAGTTGATGGGATGGATGATTGACATACTCTAGCAATTATGTTTGACTGATATTTTAAGAGTTTAGGCCCTTACAAGAATATAGCGAAATTGTGGTCAGTTATCCTCTTTTGGATTTTCTTTGTATACTTCTGATGAAATTAAAGAGACTGTACTGATTAGACCGAATCAATATTTCTGTAGTCATACACTCATACTCAAGTTGGCTTTACACTTTGACATTAAGTGAATTCTACTATTCAATGCATGCTGGCTCATGCTTATCCGTCTTCGATTCTCAGGTGGACTGCAGCTGCTGGCCATGTTTCCCTGAATGGAATGATTCTCCCTGCAGCTCTCTATTTTTGGCAAATTCCCCATTTTATGGCTCTTGCCTACTTGTGCCGCAATGATTATGCGGCTGGAGGGTATGCGTATTTTTGTAGATTGAAGTATCCATGCATGATATATCAAGTGTCTCACTTTATCATCAAGCAATACTCAAAAATTGTTTCAGCATCAGCTCAATGGCTGCGTAGTGATATATTTTCTGAATGGAAGTGTACAATTTTGGCTTGTCTACAGTGTATTGCATCTTAAAACTGTTCACAGCAAAAATTATTAGTCCAAATTGTACTGTAAGCATGAAGCTTACTATGGTGTGAACTGTGGTGTTATCTCAAATAAGGTTTGCTGCAAAAAATGCTGATCATAATTACTCTCATAAATCTTCTGGGGAAAAGTACATACAATGGGGCTTGGGAAACCTATGATCAAGTTGATTGGCAATGTAGGTCATATATGTGGCTAGTGAGATCCTTAAATATGTGAATGGTGATCAGTAACTTCTTGAATGCAATCCACTCGGCTTTTATCTGCTTCTCATTTCTATATGAACTGCTCTTTCAGGTATAGGATGTTCTCTCTTGCTGATGCTTCTGGTCAGAGAACCGCTTCAGTGGCCCTGAGGAACTGCCTGTATCTGATCCCTTTGGGATTCTTAGCCTATGATTGTGAGTTACAGTCTTTCAAAACAAAGAATTTCATAATAAGATTTTGTTTTTCATCTTTTCTTAATCTGGCTTGCTGTCAGTTTCCTTAATTTTTAAATATTTTACATATTGGATCTAAATAAGATATCGAATAGTCGAGAATCAGGATATTTTATGTGCCTTATATGAAATATTTCTTTCATCTCCTGTGCATTGCCAAGCCTCTTTTTTAACTAAATGAAATGAATAAACTATAAGAAACGAGTCAGTTGCTTTAAAATTGATTTCTCTACTGAGCTGTCTTAATTTAATTGTAATATTCATGTTTGAATGTATATTACTTCCTACCTTGGGAATTTATCTCATTCCCCATCTAAATTTATGTTATTGCACACAGGGGGAGTGACTTCCAGATGGTTTTGTCTTGAATCGACACTCATTACTCTAGCTATAAGTGCTGCAGCATTTTCTTTCTATCGAGACAGAACTACTCAGAAAGCCAGAAAGATGTTTCATGCTAGCCTCCTGTATCTTCCTGTATTTATGTCTGGGCTCCTATTTCACCGTCTCCCCAATAACCAGCAATGCCTTGCAGAAGAACGATCAGAGAAGATTGTTGAGCTTTCCTCCTCATCTGAAACTGTAGCTGAAGAGAATGGAAATATTGACCGGAAAAACAAGTTGAGCCATTCCTTAGTTGGCAGACAGGCGCGCCCACCTGTAGCATTTGCCTCCATTGCACCATTTCCCTTTCTTCCTGCTCCTTCCTATGCAGCTCCCTGCTGTGTGGATTGAGTCTTAAAACTTCTAATAGTTAAACCGAATAATTTTGAGCAGGCAGGCAACTCTGCATCTGCGAGTTTTTCTGGTTTTCTGAAAACTTTGGGAATTAATTTCTTGAATCCCTTTTCTTGTCCTGTGGGAATAAGTCTTATTTTACCTTTTTATTGATAATACACGGTGGGTTGAATATTTTGTATACTGAATACTTTTATAATTGTAAACAACTTGGGTAATTGCATAATTTTGATCTTAAACAAGTTTTCGGCTATTACATTTGCTACATTGTTTTAGTATGATTGTCTTAAACAGTTCTCCCAGGCAGATCAATTGATATTTCAATAATATTAAACGCTTTTTTGTGGATCCCAAAGCCTGCTGAGATTAGGCTTCATTTCTAGTGTTACAAAATTATAATTGCAAACCAGGAGCCGTGGCAAATGTTGTCATTTGGTTGATAGATGGTAAATCTAGATATCCAGAAGTCCATAGTCATGCAGTCTGGCACAGAAACTAGAATTTGGATTGCCCCAGAGCCTATAATTGAATAAAGATGATCTACAGAAACAGCTGTTGCAGAAAATGGCACAAAGTAATTACAATGACGACAAACCAAGATGTCAGTAGATGGTCTTCAACCTTCAGTATCTTCAAAAATACAAACTGATTGAAGTAATTTACAAATGAGGTTATTGTGACGAGAAGCGAGATACAGCTATAACTAAACACATAAGAGAAAGAAATAACCTAACACATAAACTTGGTATCTCCAGTTCTATTATCTGAAGAAGGAATGTTGATTTTCTTTTGACAGCTCTAACTTTGTTTCAAGCCAACTAAAGACTACAGTTTCATCCTATTTCCGGTGTACCTATTGTTAACATGTATTAAAAGTGGAACTGGAACTAACTTGAATTTGAAATCACCCAAGAAATCCAAAAACCATAGACTTAATTACATAAACTGGAAGTGGATGAGGATGATGAGAAGTATTCTTGCTAAGACAGTTTTGTATGTGTATCGATGTTGGTGTTAACTTTAAGATTTCCATGACTTTCTCTAGATTCTTCGAAACCTCAAGGAAACGGGTACTTCTAGGACAGAGACATCAATATTGCTCCACCCTCCTGTTGCGTTGGAAGCTGTGAAATTCTCTCTGCAATTTCCATATCTTGTGGAAGAACAAAGCCAAACACATTGTATACTTTTTCCACTCATTGTGATTAGCCAAGCTGATAAAGAATTCTGGGCCGGCCCATGTGACTGATCCTCTTCTTATGGTGGAAGAGACCTCTACTGGAATTTCCTTGAATATGACGCCATCTGCTTCAAGTGTTCCTTGTTAAAGCAAATGGAGGGCCATATGGAGCCCTATCAAGCGAAAGGTATTTTTGAGACAACTTCAAAGACAACAGAGTACACAAATGCATAAATACAACTGAAAATTAACTATGCACACTTGTTTCCAAGTAAATTTCATCGTTAAGACAAAACTAATTACTCAATAGAAACAACAGATCCCAATGGAAATGTAAAAAAGAACTTACATCTTCAATGTGATTTCCCTTTGTACCCCAATGGACCCCTCGGCTTTCTGCACGGTAAAATCCGCAGCCTGCACAATGTTGCAATGCCAACAACTCCAGGATGTAAGCAACAGAATATGGGGCACAATCAGATAACAGCTGCAAAAAATCAAAGATAATTCCATTCATGATGGTAAGTAATTTATTCAAGCACAGGGATAAGAATTGAAGGCAGGTAGAGGTTTAGAAACCTTTAATAATAATTTAATAGCCAATGGGTTGCTGGTAAGTAATTTATTTACATGATGATGAGAAAGAAACTATGTTCTCATTAGCTCCAAGTTGTCAAAGTAAAACTGCATCATACCATCACAAACCTGTAACCCATACTTAAGCCATAATGTAGCCTTGTTCAAAACATTCAGTAGCAATATAAAGGCTTAGGACTAATGATAAAGGAAAGAACCAACAAAGATTAAACTATTCAAGTTATATTTTGTGATGAAAAATGCAAAAACAAGCAATGCTATTGAATTACTGACTGCAAGGTGAAGATGCTGTGAACTATTGTACTCGAAAATTTCCCTTTACATGAAGAATTCCATATTCAGTCTCCAATCCACCAATACCCTAAAAGTATGAGAGAAAAAATATTTAAATGATCAACTAGCAAAGTTAAAAAATTAACTACGTCTTACATGCACATGCGGAATATGAAGATTCACACAACGTGACAAACAGCTCCATTCAGCATACTTCACTGAATCACAGCATCACAAGGCAATATATTCCAGATGCCACTTTATGAACCTAAATACATGATATAGAGATTGGAAAAGTTCTTTAACTGACTTTTCCATAGAACAATATTACCACCAAATGAACAAAAAGGAGAGAAACCTACACGTTTAAATTTCCCATGAGAGAAGATATAGCTTCTTACAGAGGTAATTAATTAGTTAATGGAATTTCAAGATGTGTGCACTTAGTTGAAAACTCTATAAGGCAGGAAGCAAAATTGCTAGACAAACATATGTACAATAATGATATATGTTCATAATAATAGATAGCAGTCAAATGATGCTTGGGTAGAGAATGTACCTATCCTTTCCCAAAAATTAGTCCCGAAGTCTACATAACTCCAGCACCCGAGTCTCGTTGATCAGGGCTCAATGTATCTTTCTGTTTCTTCAGCCAACACTAAAGCAAGAAGAGCAAGACTACAATATCATAATTACTTATTATGTACCGTTATATAGCAATCAAATTATTAGAAAATATTAAGCGTATGATTTTCCCATCAAGCCAAATATCAAATTGATCATCATTGATATTAGAAAATAATTAATCATGATCATAGAATAAATGAAAACCAGACCTCACCGAATCTAGTGCCGCAGGCTTGTTTATCCGCACAGAACACCCGAGAATTGCACAAACAAGACCGATCCTGAGCCCGACACATGTCCTTACAGGCCCTGCAACACTCTTGCGGAGAATTCACCTTGAAATCAGAACTCCATTTCACCGCATCACCTGCTGGTAGCTGGCACCGTGTGCCAGCTACACAATAGCTGGCACACGGTGCCAGCAATTTTCCAACAAGGTGGACAGTCAATCATGCTAAACTCTCCCTATAAATGGAAGAGTTTAGCAATTCATTTTCCATTGCAATTTAGAGAGAGTTTCTAAAGCTTTGAGAGAGTTTTTGAGTGATTTGAGAGAATTGAGTGTATTTGGGGTTTTGAGTTATAAGGCTAAAACACTACAATACTTGTATTCTCCATTTCTAATAGTAAGAGATTCTTCTGTCTTCGCCCGTGGACGTAGGCTAAAAGCCGAACCACGTAAACTTGTCTTTGTCTTATTTTTATTTTCATTATTTTTCTCAATTTCGCTTTAGCTGCGACCCTGCATTACCCCTCAATTTCCCAACAAGTGGTATCAGAGCTTCTGGTTGAAGGAGGTCACTATTCACGTATACAGTTACTATTCATACATACGGTTACTATTTATACGTACGGGTACTATTCACGTGAAACAGTGGGAGCCGATCCTAGTAGAAAGCAGTTCGTGGTGAAAAGCAATGGCGGCAAAATACGAAGTTGAGAAGTTCAATGGAGGTAATTTTACATTGTGGAAAATGAAAATAAAGGCAATTTTAAGGAAAAACAAATGCTTAGAAGCAATTGATGAAAGACCAGCTGGTATCACTGATGATATCAAGTGGAATGAGATTGACGGTAATGCAGTTGCTGATCTGCATCTAGCACTTGCTGATAACGTGCTATCCAGTGTAGCGGAAAAGAAGACAGCAAAAGAGATCTGGGATACTCTCATAAAATTGTATGAGGCCAAATCTTTGCACAACAAGATCTTCTTAAAAAGGAGATTATATACTCTTCGAATGGCAGAATCCACTTCAGTGACAGAGCACATCAACACGTTAAATACTCTATTTTCCCAACTCACTTCCTTGGGGCATAAAATAGAGGCAGGTGAACGTGCGAAGATTTTACTTCAAAGCCTACCAGATTCGTATGATCAACTCATCATCAACTTGACGAATAATATCCTAACGGAATTCTTAGTCTTCGATGATGTTACAGCTGCTGTCTTGGGAGAAGAACGAAGACGGAAAAATAAAGAAGACAAACAGGAATGTTCGCAGCAAGCAGAAGCTTTGACAATGATGAGAGGTAGATCAACAGAACGTGGCCCCAGTGGGAGTCAAAATCATGGTAGACCAAAATCCAGAAGTAAAAAGAACGTCAAATGCTACCATTGTGGCAAGAAAGGCCATCTGAAGAAGGATTGTTGGGGATTGAAGAAAAGTGCAGAGGACAAACCTCAAGGGAATATTGCAAGCACCTCAGATGATGGTGAAATTTTATACAGCGAGGCAACAACGGTTGTTGAAAGCAGAAAACGGTTCTCTGATGTATGGCTCATGGATTCTGGAGCTACATGGCACATGACCTCTAAAAGAGAATGGTTCCATCAATATGAACCTATCTCTGGAGGATCTGTATATATGAGGGACGATCATGCTTTAGAAATTGCTGGAGTAGGATCCATCAAGATGAAGATGTACGATGGTACTGTTCGTATTATCCAGGAGGTGCGACATGTGAAAGGCCTCAAGAAGAATCTTTTGTCATTGGGACAATTAGATAACACTGGGTGTAAGACCCAAATTGAAAATGGGATAATGAAAATTCTCAAAGGCGTGCTTGTAGTAATGAAGGTAGAAAAGGTTGCTGCAAATTTGTACATGCTTAATGGAGAAACACTGTAGGAAGGAGATGCATCTGTTGCATCAACTAGTTCAGCAGAAGAGTCAACGATAATGTGGCATCGCAAACTGGGCCATATGTCAGAACGAGGTTTGAAGATTCTTTCTGATCAAAATTTACTTCCTGGGCTCAAATCGGTTCATTTACCTTTCTGTGAGCACTGTGTCACAAGTAAGCAGCACAGATTAAAGTTCAGCACATCCAGTTCTAGAAGTAAAGAAATTCTAGAATTGATCCACTCTGATGTTTGGCAAGCACCGGTGATGTCCTTAGGAGGAGCGAGATATTTTGTGTCATTCATAGATGATTACTCCAGGAGATGTTGGGTGTATCCAATCAAGAAGAAGTCATATGTGTTTGAAACTTTCAAAATATTCAGAGCGCGTGTAGAACTTGAATCAGAAAAGAAGATCAAGTGTTTAAGGACAGATAATAGAGGAGAATATACTGGTGAGGATTTTATTGCATTCTGTCAACAAGAAGGCATCAAGCGGCAATT
The DNA here is from genome assembly GCA_946807835.1 of Ailanthus altissimus. Classification (NCBI taxonomy): domain Eukaryota; kingdom Viridiplantae; phylum Streptophyta; class Magnoliopsida; order Sapindales; family Simaroubaceae; genus Ailanthus; species Ailanthus altissimus. The sequence goes on from OX327684.1 coordinate 36,813,898, forward strand.
CAGCACAGCTTATACGCCTCAGCAGAATGGAGTAGCAGAGCGGATGAACAGAACCTTGTTGGAGAGAACAAGAGCTATGTTGAGAACTGCAGGTTTAGCCAAGACATTTTGGGCAGAAGCAGTCAAAACCGCCTGTTATGTGGTAAATCGGTCACCATCAACAGCAATCGAGTTGAAGACACCGATGGAGATGTGGACTGGAAAACCAGTTGATTATTCTCACCTTCATACATTTGGAAGTCCTGTGTACGTGATGTATAATCCCCAAGAAACAACGAAGCTGGATCCAAAATCCAGAAAATGCCTTTTCTTGGGATATGCTGATGGAGTCAAGGGGTATCGCTTGTGGGATCCCACTACCCACAAGGTCGTCATCAGCAGAGATGTGATATTTGCAGAAGATAAACTACAAAGGAATGATAAAGATGATAGCACAGTGAAGGAAAATCCAGAGACTACAATGGTACAAATGGAAAATAATCAAGTACAAGAAGATTCAGATTCTCCTGAAGCAGCACCAGGGCACGAAGAACAAGAACCAGCAGAGTCTGAGGCTACAGATGATCGTCGATCAACTCGTGAGAGACGACCACCAGCGTGGCACTCGGAGTATGTCATGGAGGCTCATGTTGCATACTGCCTTCTAACAGAGGATGGAGAGCCAACAACTTTCCAGGAGGCTTCTAAAAGTCAAGATGTTTCTCTATGGATGACAGCAATGCAAGAAGAGATTGAAGCTTTGCATAAGAACAAAACATGGGAGCTGGTTGCACTGCCACGTGGAAGAAAAGCCATTGGAAACAAATGGGTCTACAAGATCAAACGGGATGGCAATGGCCAAGTAGAGCGGTATCGTGCGAGATTGGTGGTGAAAGGTTACGCTCAGAAAGAAGGTATTGACTTTAATGAGATATTTTCCCCTGTGGTTCGACTCACGACAGTCAGAATAGTCTTGGCAATGTGTGCTACATTTGACTTACATCTAGAACAGCTAGATGTGAAGACAGCTTTTCTTCATGGAGAACTTGAAGAAGAAATTTATATGCTCCAACCAGAAGGTTTTAAAGAAGAAGGAAAAGAGAACTTGGTTTGCAGGTTGAACAAATCTCTGTACGGTCTCAAACAGGCGCCGAGGTGTTGGTACAAGAGATTTGATTCCTATATCATCAGCCTTGGATACAACAGACTTAGTTCAGACCATTGTACATACTACAAAAGGTTTGAAGATGATAATGATTTCATTATTTTACTGTTGTACGTGGATGACATGTTGGTGGCAGGCCCCAACAAAGATCGAGTCCAAGAATTAAAGGCACAGTTGGCTAGGGAATTTGATATGAAGGACTTGGGACCAGCAAACAAGATTCTAGGGATGCAAATTCACCGAGACAGAAATAACAGGAAGATTTGGCTTTCTCAGAAGAACTACTTAAAGAAAATCTTGTGGCGCTTCAACATGCAAGATTGTAAGCCAATTAGTATCCCACTCCCTGTTAATTTCAAGTTATCCTCTAAGATGTGTCCTAGCAAAGAAGCAGAGAGGAATGAGATGTCTCGAGTACCGTATGCATCAGCAGTGGGAAGTTTAATGTTCGCTATGATTTGTACCAGACCAGACATTGCACAAGCAGTGGGAGCAGTTAGTAGATACATGGCAAATCCTGGTAGAGAGCATTGAGGTTGTGTCAGGAGGATCCTTAGATACATTAAGGGTACCTCAGATGTTGCTTTATGTTACGGAGGATCAGATTTTATTGTTAAGGGCTATGTGGATTCAGATTTTGCAGGAGATCTTGATAAAAGAAAATCCACTACTGGCTATGTGTTTAAACTTGCAGAATGAGCTGTAAGCTGGGTTTCGAAACTGCAAACTGTTGTGGCATTATCTACTACAGAAGCAGAATACATGGCAGCTACACAAGCTTGCAAGGAAGCAATTTGGATACAAAGATTACTGGAGGAGCTCGGGCACAAGCAAGAGAAAGTTGAATTGTTTTGTGACAGTCAGAGTGCCTTGCACATTGCAAGGAATCCAGCTTTTCATTCAAGAACGAAGCACATAGGTGTTCAATATCACTTTGTTCGTGAAGTGGTAGAAGATGGAAGTGGGGATATGAAAAAAATTCATACAGATGATAACCTTACAGATGTGATGACCAAGCCCATCAATACCAACAAGTTTGTATGGTGTAGATCCTTGCATGGCCTAGCAGACACGTATGCAACATGGCATTGGCGAAGAAGAAAGAATGGTGTGGAGAATTGATTGATTTTCAATCAAATCTCCAAGTGGGAGAAATGCTGGTAGCTGGCACCGTGTGCCAGCTACACAATTGCTGGCACACGGTGCCAGCAATTTTCCAGCAAGGTGGACAGCCAATTCTTGGCTGTCCACCATGCTAAACTCTCCCTATAAATGGGAGAGTTTAGCAATTCATTTTCCATTGCAATTTAGAGAGAGTTTCTAAAGCTTTGAGAGAGTTTTTGAGTGATTTGAGAGAATTGGGTGTATTTGGGGTTTTGGGTTGTAAGGCTAAAACACTACAATACTTGTATTCTCCATTTCTAATAGTAAGAGATTCTTCTGTCTTCGCCCGTGGACGTAGGCTAAAAGCCGAACCACGTAAACTTGTCTTTGTCTTATTTTTATTTTCATTATTTTTCTCAATTTCGCTTTAGCTGCGACCCTACATCACCCCTCAATTTCCCAACATCACCCCCACATCTCCAAATGGTCAATTTCTCCGCAGCAATTTTGAACTTCGTTTTCTTGTTTGACGCCACTTCCACTGGAAATTGAACCCAAAAAAATGTACTAGTGTTGGGACTATATGTAACAGAGAAACGAACATAAACCATGGATAAGTAGGTACAAGAAGAGCACTTCTGTTGAGTTTCGAGTCGGCTTGCCTACGACCCATTTGAAGTTGAAACTCGAAAGAAATACCAGAAGATTTATTTGTCTTTCTATTTGTTTCTATTCATTGCCATTGATATTTTAACTGTAAGAGATCAGTCCGGATTTCTTTTTCTGTTTTGGGTGCAGAGTTGCCATGGCGAGAACAGAGCAACTGAATCAGAAGTATTTAATGATTATTTATGATAACACGTTGGGCCTTTTCTCAAGCCCGGCTTTTATCTGCGATTCAAAGTAATGCTAATCATTTCATATTATATTTTTTTAAAATGATATATTAAATAATTAAATAAATAATTTTTTATTATTTTATTATTTAATAATTATTTATTTGACTCATATTTTTTAAAATATAATTTAAAATATTTAACATTATTCTTAAAAAAAAATATAATTTGTGCGTTTCTAATCTTTTATCTGTTCACCTTTGAGATCTATAGTCACGGTCTAACATGATTTTTTTTGAAATCATATTTCCTTTCTTCATGAAACCAAAATCATTATTATTCACTTATGTATTTAATAAGAAATTAAAATTTCTTTTTTCCCGTATTTAGTGGAAGCACAAAAACAACCCCGCATGTATTTTTAAGCTTTGTAATTTTAAGCTTTCATGCCAAAATTTCTTAATTTAATCACCAATGAAAGAGTAAAGTGTGCACTCCAAATGTGGTCCAATGATAGGCCCTATGTAGGGCTTCTTACCATCTATGCGTAGATTTGAATCGAATTTCAGATTTTGCCACTCAGAAAACTAATTTTTTTTAAAAAGTACAAAGTGCACGCCGGCTGCCACTGTTTTATGGGCAGTAAGATTCCAGCAAGAGATGAGAAAATTTTATATTTAAGACTCAGAAATGCCGCTACCTTTTTCCTTTGCATTGGTTCAACCATTAAGATATATTGGCACAACATCAAAAGTAATATTAAGATTAATTATAATAATAGTAATATTAATAATAAAAATACCAATACCGAGTTTCAACAATCCAACCCATTTGCGGTTGAAACTTGCTAACTAAAAAACATCACTTCGCCACAGAAAAATTGGTGTTCAGTTGATCTAGGCATAACATGGAATTGAAATTCAATGATCCAGACAGTAAAAGTTGCAGTGCCAATAATAGTCAATAGCCTCTTAACTTCCACACAGCAAACCAATCAGAAACAACCCCTACATGCACCATTTTTCATATATACATGCAGCTAAATCATGCATCAAGAATGATAAATAACCATGTATTACATTTCAACTTCTGTCACTTCTCAAAGCTTGTTTACAAAGCTGAATTACATTTTTGGTAGACTGCAAAAATAAACTAAGCAAAGAAGATAGAAATACACAAGACATATCAAGCTTGAATTGTGGGCTGAGTTGCCGAATTAAAACTATTGAATATGAGCTGCCGGACTAACTATTTGGGAGCTATACCCTGTATGGTAAGAACTATACAAACAATAAACAATATACAAACAAGATAAACAAAAAATAGTGGTAAGCTTCAATAGTTTCAGTACCCAATTGCTTCCAGAAGGTGCAATAAAACAAGAAAACAAGCACGCCAAGATGACTGACATTATCTACCACCTAAAGCAAAAACAATGCTATAAAGAATCAACGAAACCAACAACTGTCACCACACAATAGATTGAACCAGATGAAAAATATGATATAAGCCACCATTGTGAACATTCTGCTACTCATTCAGTACAAACAGCAGCCACCCAGCAAGGATTGTGCTGACACAGTAACCCCTAGACAGTACGATATGAACTTCAGATTTCTACTTAAAAAAAAAATGGACCATCAAAGTCATAAGAGATTTTTTTCCTTCGCAATTGCTATATAAACCATCTAGGCCACTAAAAGCAAGAAATTAATGTATGAAACGAGACCCAGGTACTTCCATGGTGTAAGATATTAACCAATCAAACATCTGCTTACAGCCAGCCAGCTTAAACAAGAACTCTTTTTATTCACCCACTATTTGCCGGATGGCAAAGTTAACTCAGGTGTCAACCAATCAAAGATCTGCTTAAAACCACATTACTTTGTACCTGAACTCTTTTTATTTACCCATTATTTGCCAGATAGCAAAGTTAACTCAGGGCTCAACTAAAGTCCTCGAAAGTAGCTTGGAAAGAAAATACGTCAATATCAACATAAAGAACTTTATACTACTTAAGACAGTGGCCTTCTTCTAGAACCCCTCAATTTGATGCTATTTGTTTAAAATCTAGCCAATTTCCTGTAACCAAACACCCTACTTAACCAGTTCAAGCTAATATCCCATTTTCCAATATTATAGTAACAACATACAAAATAATATCCAACTCAAGGTGTACGTAGCTTCAAACCAAAAAGGAACATCCAACTCAACATTCAAAGAACTTTTCCCAGGACTTAGGAAGTATGATCTTGCAATAAGAATATCTTCGGTATGATCTTGTGCCATCCCTACTACTTATCACCAATGTTTCAAGTAAGCCAAAGGTGGTGAGCAGAAGAGGGTGAATAGCAGAAGTGAATCCTTTTAATGAAGCAAAAGCGTATTATTACCCAGATACTAAATTTGATTTATTTGAAGATAAAATAAATGCTACAAAGCTCAAAGAGAAAGGGATTTCAACCTCAGCAGACGACCAATTGACCCCTAAAGAGACCCAAAACTCACATTTTCATTTAGAAAAATCGGCCATTCCGGATAATTCAATCATAACCAGAAAGATATATCCTAAAATAAAGGCCTTTTTCTGAGACAAGAGGCTTACGTATCTTCTTCCCTTATCAGAATGCTTTGACCCTTTGCCATAGTTACAAAGATTCCCTTTTCAGCCCATAGTTACACTTACTACTTGCTGATTTTCACTATCTAATCAAGCAGAGCCCGCTTTCAAACCATCCACCCAGCACCACCCAAGCATGCGATGATGCATTATCGTTTTGATGGTAAAAGAATAAGTATTGCAAGATATGGCAGTCCACCAAACTACTCGTAAAACCCAACAGCTCAACATGGTCCTTCCTTTTATCGAGAAATGACATCATGTTATAATGAAATAGCAAACATTGAATATATGGCAATAGTCCCCAGTCTAAAAGGGGCCATGATTTGCTGTGACAAAAACATGGCAATTTTGATCTTTTACCATATATACTCATCAAGGCCTTAGCATAACTCAAACTCATAAGACGACACATAAAGGTGAAAAACACAAAACTTAGCATACTCCTTGAGGAAATATCAGCCAGGAATTGAAAACACTACAAACACTGGTTAAAGAAACAGCTGAGTGTTAACAATTTTCATGTATTCTTCTCCTTATAAATTCAACTCTTTTTTTTTTCTCCTTTCCCTAGGTTCTTTAGATTGCAATTCCATAAACAGAGCAAGCTAGACTGAGATGCAAGCAGTTATCTAATGTTGCACAAGTCATGATCTGTATGTAGGCTAAGCACGTGCAACAATTCTTATCAGCTTCCATATGCGGTTCCATGCACCATAAGGTTAAGATTAAAGATATTTGTTATGGCTACACAACCTAGGCTCATTGATTTCTTCTCAGGGCCATCAATTAGTTGCTTGTTAACTCACTTTCATTTTCATTCAGGTAGCACATAGAGGAACATTGTGGTCCAATACTAATTTGCCTTCTAAATCTTAGTCAAAACTCATCCAGTGAATTCAACATAGCAAATTATCCAAAAATGATTTACCACATACAGGAAAACCTCAATCTCTTATCAAAAGCTGTCCATTAAAACAGATGATGCAAGATGCTCCACGTTGTCCATCAAGTGGAGTTCTTATATAGAGAAAATGAAAGAAGCAATTCATACATATCACATACTGAGCACTTCTTGTTTTCAACTCTAAATGAGTGAAGTTTCCTTACAGCATAAACTTGACTTGACAAAGTAACCAGTCTATAGAACCACGAATGGCTTAAACCAGTGCAGCACCTCTCTTACTACAACACTTTAAGTCAGGAAACTTCTCCCACAACATACAGAGGCTGCTATGATCAGGAACATGCTTCTCTCCAAAATGGTAGGCATCCTAATGCAAAAGCTTCGTCTAGTCCACATCTTACAGCAGCCTCTTTGTCATGTCAAATCAGTTCCATGGTAAATTTGCTTGTAACCATATGGCTCCTTTGTCATGAACCATACCTCTGAGGAAACTAGAGAGATGCTAAGTTTCAATAATCCATTATCTCTCGGTTTATGATACACTAACGAAAGAAAAGATAGATGTATTTGAACATATGCAAGAACTACCTGAAGTAACAGTTTTTACTCACATCAGTAGTATGATCCAGAACCACCACCCATATAACTGCTGCCTCCAACACCACGACCAGAGTACATTGATGAGTAAGAGCTACCACCAACCTGCTAGGTGAAAAAGAATAAGTTGTATGAAGTAGAAAACATCAATGATCAGAATTATCCCAATTCAAAGAAGCTTAGAGGCATACATCAGATCCACGAGGCATATAATCGCCACCATAACTTGATGAGTACATGCTGGCAACATCACCACCACTATAAGAACCTGAAAGCCATGAAATATATCAGAACAATTTATTACCAGGAACAGTCAATCTTAGCGGGAAACATAACATAGTGGACTACCACTTACAACCAAGAGATTCCAATGCTAATGTATGTTCCAAACATAATTATCAGCAGCTAAAAAACGTACCTCCGCCATAGCCCATACCCTGACGGCTGCTATAAAGTCCATGTGAATCCTGACTAGAGATAGAGCTTCTGCTGCCACTGTGTCCTAGATTAGATCTCCCCATTCTGCCAACAATAACAGAAGAAGGTGAGTCACTACAGTAACAGTTGTTCCCTATAGCATTTAAGAACTATAACTGCTTCAACTTCAAAAACATAACAAACCTATCGCTATATGCATCCCCATAATGAGAAGCACCTGCAACAAGTTCATAGTCCAGACGAGCCCTTGAATGGCGGACACTGGCATCGGCATAACGGGGAGGAACATCATCCTAAGATCAAGTTTGCACAAGCATAAATCATAAACATCTTAATAGCTATATAAAATCTGGAAAAACGGGCATAAAGTATACAACATTAAACTGTGAATACCATAGCAGAATAAGGACGCTTCGATCCGGAAACCGAGTCATAATCACGGGCACGCCCTTCACGGTAACTTGGAGGAGGCCTTTCAAACCTTTGACCATAGCTATCATCTACATACGGTCTCCTAGCTGCAGTGTGAGATGTGCTTCTAGGCAAGTCAGAATAGCCAGACCCACGGGATGGATAGTCATCTCTATATGATTGGCGTCTCTCAGGGACAACCCTAGATCCATAATCTAATGGAGCTCTGCCTCTTGGAGGAGGAACCTCATCTCGGCGCCCATAGTCTCTCTTTAAGCTACCCTTGGGGTACGAAGGAACTGCCAACAGTGGGACATCATTACATATAACTGTTCATGGGCCTGTCAACAGGATACTATATGGAAACGATACATACCAGGCACTCTCCTATCATACGACCTAGGGGGAGGAGGTGGCATGGGCCTAGCTCTTGATGGCATGGACATAACAGGGCGTCTATCTCTCGGTGTAACAGGCCTCTTTACACTAGGTGGAGGGAGACGACTTCCAATCCCTCTCACATTACGTCCCGGTAAGCTACGTGGTGCTGGCCGACCCCATGAACCCCTGCTTACCCTTCCAGTTCCACGTCCTGACCGGAAATCACCACGACTAGCATGTTTGCCTTTACCTCTCTGAAGTGGTCTTGACAACCTTGCCCTAACTTTGGCCTAAATCAGGGCAATAGTACAAAAGAATGATCAACTTATACAAACAATAAGGAACGACAAGAAAAAGAACCATATGCCAGAAGGAACTGCTATAGAACCTTGTTGCCTCCTTCTCCCAACTCAGCATTGTTGATGCTTTTAGCACATGTGACAGCAGCATCATGACTGTCAAATGTTACAAAGCCAAAATCCTTCCTCTTGGCAGATGGCATATTTCGGGCAAGCTCAATCTTTGTGATCTCCCCATATTTCTTTAAAAACTCGCGCACCCGATCTTCATCCCATGAAGGAGGCAGACCATCAACAAATACAGTTTTAACCTGAAATTTCAAAAACAAAGTCAGTGGAAGTTCCTTACACAACTGAATTCTTATTCAAGAGTACAGTATCAGTACTTCTGTGCACAGACAAAACAAAACTCAACCATTTGTGTGCATATATTTGCTGAATTCATACAGAGTACTTGATAATCATAAGAACAGTTACATTCAGGTGATCAGATAAAGACCTCAGAGCATGTATCCTGACAACTCCATTCACTTGCTTTCCGATACTCCAAAAAATTAACAGCAATACTAAAACTTAAGTGGGCAGTACAGTATATTGCATGCATCTGAGAACCAATCTCATACCAATATAGAAGTAAACAGAATGTCATTGGCACTCCCAACATGACAGAAGTTTGGGATACACCAACAAAAATCGAAACTAACCCAAGACAGCAGCTCAAAAGAATAACCCAAAAAAGTTACCTGTGCCATTATTTCATCGCCTGGGTCGATGAATGAATCAGCAAAAGAAACCTTTGCAGGTCTATCAACCCCAAACAAGACATCTCTCTTCTGAAGTCGCTTAAAAGCATCCATGGCCTCTGATCGGGATGAAAATTCTAAAAAGGCAAAACCTCGGTTCATTCCTCCGTTGTTACTATCTTCTACCAAAGTCAACTCCTCAACATTGTCAACTCCATAATGTTTCAGCTTCTCTCTCAACTGAAATAAAGGTTAAAGGCCTCTAAGCCAGGTATATATCATCTTCTAATAGCCAGTTATCTTTATAATGTAACTTGATGCCTCATTCTTACATCAGGGCATGAGAATACTTACAGCTTCCTTTGTCCATGTCTTACAAATGTTACCCAGAAAAAGGGTATCGCTATCTTGACTTGGTGTAACACCACACTGCTTCCCATTGATCTGGAATTGGCGTGATTAAAATAATATAATATATCAGATAAGAATACAACTTCAGCTTCTGTAGATAAAATGGTATGATCAAAAATTACCACAGGATTCTTGAGCTCTGTAACAGCTCGTTTTGCTTGTTCAACAGTCGCAAAACGCAGAAATGCAAAACCCTTGTTCTTCTTTGTCTGTGGGTTCATCATCAACCTGACTTCAGTGACCTCCCCAACCTTACTAAACACTTTCCTAAGATCATCCTCAACAACATCCTTGTCTAAACCACCAACAAATACCTCAAACTCCTTACGCTTGCGCCTCTCCTGAAATAGTTCATGGTGCTCCTCTTCCTCTGCAGCATCAACTATCTCTGGATGCTCTGATTCCTCGCATGCATGTTCAACCTCCTCTTCAACTTCATCATGTTCTTCAGGAACATCTTCCATTTCCCCCTCTGCCAGATCACCCTCTTCCTCCTCAACAACATTCTCCTCGTCATGTTCATCCTCTTCATCCCCCACCTCCTGAACATCCTCTTGTTCTATTTCCTTGTCATCATAATCCACCGCACCATATTCTTCAGGTTCATATTCTGGTTCATTATCATCCAAGTCTAACCGTTCATCCTTTTCATACTCATCCACAGACTCCTTGAACTCATCCTCTTCTGCCATGGAAAATAAAGGTAGACCAACTAGGCGAGTCAAGAAAGACTCAAGATTCCCGCTTATTCTTGATAAAACTTAAATAACAAGAATTATTTCTCAGCAGTTCTAGTGCCACTATATATGGATTATTACCCCCAATAAACTAATCATATTCATTAATATACAATCAAAATAATTTTTCCTGTAGCTTTACAGACATCAATAAACTATATAACATCTTTTGAAGCTTGAGCAACTTGATAGTGGAGAACCGAAAATTGAGCGCTCAATCACATACAAACCCGCTGACAGAAAAATATTTTAACTAAATACCAATTGGAAAAACTACGATCCACAAACAAAGAGAGAAAAGGTAGAAAACAAACAATAAGTAAACATGGAAAACTTATCTAACAAGGAATAATTTTGACAAACCCCACAAAATTTTATATATCCCATCAATAGATCTGAGCCAAAAATAATTGAACAAGAGGCCAGTCAAGAGAACTCACTTTGCGTGGCGGGAGCCGAGTCGTTGGCATCGGATTTGGGTTCATCTTTCCTAGGAATCGGCTTACTATCATCATCCTCAACAACCGGCTTTTCCTCTTCCTTCACCGAAACCTCCTCCTCTTTTACCGTCTCTTCCGTCACCTCTGCCGGCTGCTTCGCCGCGCCTCTCGTGGCTCTCGCAATCCTCCTCGGCCCCGATCCTCCTTTTTTCACCGTTCGTGGTGGCATTTTTGCCTATAATTCTTTTCTAAAAAAATGTCCTTAATTTATCTGAGAAAAACAGAAACCCTAGAATTTGATTGGCGAAAAAAGAGCCCAAAAGTCACCAATTTGAAGTCAATGTAACATGAATTTGAGGAGATAACAAAAACCCTAAAAATAAACAAAGTTGGATAATGTGCTTCTACGATTGAAAGGTCGGTTTTGTAATTCCCTACTATCACCGGAAAGCTAATACGAGTGCAAGTTTGAGTACTTGATTTATGTTGTTGTCGGTCGGTGATTAGTAGAGTTAGAGAGAAGGGTGTGATATACTGTATGCGCGACGCAGAGGATTTAACCTCGTCAAGGATGACTTGGGAACTAATTAATCGGTGGTTTCTCTTTTTTTTTTTTTTTTATGCTCATAGCCTTAACTATAGGATCTTGGTCTATCCAATTTTGCAACACGTGTAATCAATAAATCAAACTAAAAATATATATATTTTATCATCAATACCTTTAAGTGTGGCTAATTATACCGATATCTATAATTTTAAAAATTTGATGTTAATAACAACTTTTTTTGAAATATGCATAAATATTCAATTGTCGGTAATTTATTGTCAAAATTAACAAATTTAACAGTAATTAAATATTTTTACATTTTAAAATTTTAAATTCATAAAAAAATAATAATAAATTTTTAAAAAATAATTAAATAACAGTCGGCCATTGGATAGCGGCCACAATGGCATTTGGTTTCAACGACCAAATGGCCACTTAGTTCCGGAGGCCATTTTGGCCATCGAAATTATTTTTTAATTTTTACTTTTTCAATTATTTTTTGAAGATTTTTAAAGCTTTATATTATTTTTTATTATTACTTAATTTTATTTTTTATCATATTTAAAAGTTAAAATTTTAAAACTTGTACAATTATCATGTCATGTCAGTCTCGTTTAACGTATAAGGGACAAAATTGTTATTTTAATATTTATTGACATTAAATTTATTAATTTTAACAAAATATTCCTAACAATTAAATATTTGTGTGTATTTTATAAAAAAAAAATTGAATACTAACATTGATTTATAAAATATAAACATGTAAATAACGAATAAATTTATGATAACTTTTTAATATTATTCTTTTTTAAAATTTGTGATAAATTCATAAGTTTGGATTTTCTAATATTGGCAAATAATATATATATAATATTAGACATTTTAAATTATATTCTAAAATATATTTAAAAAATAATGTGTCAAATAATTATTAAATAATAAAATTACAAAATTATCTATTAAATTATTTTATCATATAATAATTATTTAATATATTATTTTTTATGACATAAGTTAAAATATCTATCATAAGTTAAAATATGTATACATATGTGCTGTTAGAAAAATAGTTATGAAAAAATTCCCATTATTTTTCCACAAATATTGAGCACAGCAAGAATTAAAAGTGGTTTGAATAGAGAATGAATAATTATATTTCTCAATGTACCCACCTTTATACGAATTAAAAAAAAAAATTTACGCCATCAGGAAAAGGTTGCAATGACTAATGAGAACGTACAGGAGTTCTTATAGTAGTTCAGAGGGGTTTAGAAAACGATATCAAAACCAGCCCAATAGGCCCATGTCCAGTATTTATGCAAAATAATTAATGGGAAAAGTTCACAAATAGCCTTATTATTTTTTTATTATAATATTTTAACCAACTTAAAATTAAATATACTTTATTAACCAAACATAAATATTTTGGACATATTTACCCATTTTCTCTATTAACTTTTCACTCATCCGAAAATCAATCAAAAAAAATAAAAATTATCAAAATTCGTTAGATCGAAAAATTTGAAGTTATCACTGCATAGATCGGAGCTTTTACAACAGATTTCTCACTTCAAACAAAGAAAATGGCCGATTTTTGGTGAGTTTTATTTAAGTTTTGAAAAAATTAAATTTGTTTATAACATGATTAGAATTTATATTTAAAGCTAGCAATAGATGAAATTATTGAATAATATGTGAAAAATGGGTTTGAATGGTGTAAGAAACGTTGAAAATGGGCAAAAAATCGTGATTTTTGGGTCATATTCGCGATGCAGACGGCGGCCGGAGCGGCGGCGGCCACCGTTGCCAATCTCGGGGCCATCTCGGGCCCAAGATGGCCCCGCGATGCGCGTTAAGGGCGCATCGCGGGCGCGCAACGCGGACCCGAGATAGCCCCGTGATGCGCGTTTAACAGGCGCATCGCGGGGCCATCTCGGGTCCGCGATGCGCGCCCGCGATGCGCCCTTAACGCGCATCGCGGGGCGCACAACGCGGACCCGAGACGACCCCGCGATGCGCGTTCAACAGGCGCATCGCGGGGCCATCTCGAGCCCGCGATGCCGCAAAATTCGCGCCACGTGGCGCGAATTTTTTTGAATTAGGTTTTTTTTTAAATTAAATTTAATTATATTTAAATTAATTAAATATATTTTACATTAATAATTTAGATAAATGTAATTTTATTTAAATTAAATAAAAGATTTCATAAATTCTATTTAGAAAGAATATTATTGATCTAATAGATGGGAAAATTTGCTTAAATGACTCATTAATTTTGGTTTGTAACATTTTTTATTATTATTATTATATATGATTATTTTGATTTTAATATATAATTAATGTTGATTAATATTAATATGTTAGTAAATTAATTATTAAGTTTGGTTTGATTTTATTATTATAATATGTTGATTAATATGTTAGTAATTAATTATTTTAATGTATTATGTATGTTAAATTAATTGTTTTTGTAAATAATATTTCTCTGATTAATATTAATGTATTTTGTTTATTTTTTTTTATTGTTACAGGAAAGAGAACATATCGAAAGAATATAGAATTTCAGAGTATATGTTTTTTCGTGCATCAGTGACGGCTTATGCTAAGATGTGGGGTCTAAATTGCATTAAGGATAAACTGACAACAAGTCAGAAAACATTATTTAGGCAGACATGTATGGGGTATTTCTTAGATATGTCAGAGTTGACATTCTCTGGTATTTTGGTGCACGAGTTATTGTTGCGTGAGGTGCATACCTCTAATGTAGATGATGAGATGTGGTTTTACATAGGGAGGAAACGCATCCGTTTTAGCCGGCAGGAGTTTGTACTAATCATTGGACTACAAATGCGAGATTACCCTCCCGCCCAGCAGCTGCATAGGAAATTGGGCACTCGATTATGGGATACATATTTTTCTGGGGTAAAGAAATTATCTTACATATTTCTTGATCAATGGTACGCACGTCTAAATTTGGAGAAAATGGACGATACAGATGCAATAAAGTTGAGTTTATTTTATTTTGTGCATCGCGTTTTGATTCCACGTGACGAGCGTAGTGAAATTCAAAATTTTGTTTTATGTTTAGTGGATGACCTTGATGAGTTTAATAAGTATCCATGGGGCAATATTGCATGGACCGTACTTCATAACTCACTTAAGAAGGTTGCATTCCAAAAACTTGAGAAAATAAAAAGGAAAGGGTTTGCACAGAAGAAGTTTGAGAGTTACAACGTATATGACTTTTCGCACGCATTTCTGGTACGCCATATGTACTTAACTTTTTGATCTTAATTATATATTTTGTTTGTATACGTCAAACTTATATTTTAAATATAATTATATTAGGTATGGATTTTCGAGGCAATTCCAGTGTGCGGAGAGATTTTTGGTTATCATAATGGTGATCGCTTTCCTCGTATTTTGAATTGGACGACTCGAGGGACTCTATTGTTCGATGAGGTTCAGGATACAATGTTAGCAAAGGATTTGGTATGTGTTGATATGAATGTAAAATATATATATTGGTTTATAACTTTTATTTTGTTTTAAGCGTAACTTAATATGGTTGGTTGATTTATAGGTTCTTTCGGTACATCGTAAATTAGTACCAAAAGACCACGAGAAGAGAGAGGCAATTGTGCGCCTGGCTAGACGTGTAGGCATTCCAAGCGGAAGTTATGCTGGGGACTTACCAAATATGTCTGATTTCAGCGAGAGCAAGCGCCCCAGGACCTATGCCCATTTTAGCGACCCTAACGATGATGTTATGGATGTGGAGGGGAGTGGATATGAATGGACAAACCCACAAATGTCAGCACCAGTGGCAGGAGCAACGGTATATTTACGTGATTAACTAAAGAGAAATTTCAATATATTTCTAATATTTCTAAATAAGTCATTAACTATGATTATGTTTCTTGTAGTCTAAACACAGTGCATCTGCAGACCATGGCGTAACACATCAGATTGAGCAGCTGCGGGAGGAGATGATTAAGAGAATTGAGCATACTGAAGCTGCACTTCTACAAAGAATGGACAAGGATAAAGATGAAATTTTAACAAGTGTTAATCAACTCCGGACCGATCTTACACAGCAGATGCAGCAAATGATGATGTGGTTTAGGCAGTCATGCTCATTCCAACAGAACGAAAGCCATAATATGGTAAGCAAAATAAATTTTAAACACAATTACCTTAATTGCAGTTTTATTTATTTTAATATATACATATATTGTAGTATGGAGAGAACACACCGGCAGACTGTCAATATGATTTTCAGACCCCAGCTACTGGTCATGATATATTGCCCCAGCCACTGATTGACAGTCCTGCAAGTGTTGAGATCTTGCCTGCCCCGCATAAGGGAGTAAGTCAATTTGGGAGACAGTATAGGCCTGCATGGTATTTGCACACCCCATATACAAATCCATTTCCACAAAGGATACACGAAAAGAAGAAATTTGAAATTGAAGTGCAACCTCAAGCATACATGAATCCGTTGCAGCCGATAGACTCGACTATCATGGTTCAGTTTCAGGCTTGGATGGACAAGGATGAGGGTGTAGTCAGCTTACCTGGGCTAGAAGCTAACCCGACATGGTTTCGGGAATTGCTACACAGTTGGTTGGATGACTTTGTAAGTAAATTATTGAATAATTATCCCCTTGCAGTTTTTTTATAAATTTATAGAATCACTTGACGGTTATTGTTTCTAAATGCAACATATTAATGAGTATTTGAAGGTGATTCGACTTAGGCAATACGGTTGCACTAATGCATTGCCTCAATTGTCCACTTCTGTGGATTCGTACTTCTTTGTGAGTGATGAATTAAATTATTTATATTTTGTTATTTCAATTTTATTGATTATTCGATGGCCCTGCATTTGTAGGAGTCTTTTAGACTCTTTTATGAGCAGCACAAAAATGACATTACTGGCATTGTATGGAGTGATGAAGTGATGGCATATGCTCAAGGCGCTAAAGAAGATTTACTCGGTGCACGTATGTGGATTGAGGTTGATAAGGTAAATGTTGTTATTTTTGTTTATAACTTGTAGTACTATTTTGTGTGAATGTTGTTATTTTTGTTTATAACTTGTAGTACTATTTCTAAGACTTATTTGAATTTTATGTAGGTTTATATTCCTGTCAACTACAATTAACAGCATTGGGTAACGGCTGAGGTGGACATCTTGCATCGGCAAATATTGATCTACGATTCTAGCATCAAGGGATTTGCCGATGGCGTGATTGAGAATCATGTCCTGCCATTAGCTATGTTGTTACCCCGTTACTTAGATGCTTGTAGATTATATGAGCGACGACGAATTACACCTGACTTAACCCATTTTTATGTAATTAGGTTAAAGGATGGAGTGCCACAACAGACAGTGAATAGTGGAGATTGTGGGGTTTATGTTTGTATGTTTATAGAGTTTTTGATGTGTTGTCATCCCTTAGATTTTGGTCCTGAGCATGGGTCATTTTTTAGGACCAAAATGGCGACCGACTTATGGAAATGTGCAAAAAAGTAGTGAAATGATGTTGATTGATTTGTATGTTTTTATGTATGTTTATAAAGATTGTAAAATGATGTTGATTGATTTGGGTAGGGACGGGAGGTTCCCTTTACAGCTAAGAGATGTGAGAAATATTTGAAGTGTATTTTCTGCAGGTTTATGAAATATAGATTTTGAGAAAAAATAGGGGAAACTCTGTCCGTTTTAATCCAGAAATTTTAGAAAATAAAATAAAATTTCCATGTTTATAAGAGTACAAATAAAGTCCATAACTACATGACTTTAAAATACAAATACAAATATAACTCATAAAGAACACATCAACTACCATGTAATAGAATTGGGTTTCGACAAGTTTGTCGATTATGTCCATGCTGCTTACAGCGACTGCATACATTCTTCGTGGGAGCCTCACCTTGCGATAGAATTCTATTCTTCCGACGTCTTCCTGATTGCCGACGTACTATAGGAGGCTGGATGTCAGCAGCTCTCAACTCCTCTGGAACAATCCAATCTAACGGATGACCAACCGGATTTACTGGTTCACTGTATGCACGCAACAAACACTCAGTCGTGTAATATCGCGAACAAAGAGTCTGGTACTGGAATCTGACCTGCCTGCATACTGCAAGTGCATGAGGACACGGTAATTGCCGCATATCAAACTTTTGACAACTACATGACTTTCCCGGGATGTCCACTATTCCATTTCTTTTTCCGTCCTTAACAACAAAACGAGATCGATCTATTGCATGCACCGTCATGCGAGCGGAATCATCATTGTGCTTCCAAATCTTGTTATGGGCCCAAGTGGTCAAGAAGTTTGACATATTTTCTGCAGCCTCACGTCTCTCAACAAACCATTTTTGCATTAACTCTCGGATCCACTCAATTAAGGCAGTCACCGTCATGGCACGTGCATCCTTCGCAACAGCGTTAATGCTCTCTGCACTGTTGGTGGTCATGATGTCATATCTTCTGAATGCTCCCACTGATCGAGCCCATTTTGAAAAACCAACCTCTTCCTCCAAGTATCTCGTTGCCTCCGGTTTCATTTCTCGCATCTTATATATTTCCCTTTGAAAGTCAGCTATGCGATACGCCTTGGCAGCAACAAAATAGGAGGCCAAGTTGTTGGAGCTGGTGCTCACGTGCCATTCCAATATTGTATGAATATTAATTGTTAATATTTATACAATAAACATTTCGAATAAAGATTGTTAATATCATATTAATATGGTATAATGCTTGTAACATTAGAGACATTGTTTGATCTGAAAGAGTTCAGATCTGGTCTAAAGGAGTTTAGATCAGAACTAATAGTTAGCAAAGCTGAGAGTTATAAATGCTAAAAGTTAGCACTGTTAAGAGTTAGCAGGTTATAAGAATCAGCGAGGTCTAAAGAGTTAGAACCTTGTCTATAATGGGACAAAGACCTGAGAGTATACTTGTAATGATGTAGTTGCAAAGAGTTGCAATAGGAGTTAAGAAATATCATTATGTAAGTATGTCTCAAAGATAATGTTCCTGATCTATAATCACTAATGCGGGTCTATCGGTGATTCACTTTATATAGATTAGTGTATGTTTATGTTTGACTGGTTCAGATGGTTGTTCTTAGCTGACCATGAGCTTAGAGCTTGTATAGGCATACGGGTATCCAGTCAAGACTGGATACTGAACTAACTTATGAGGACCCCAATAGATATCCTATGACACCGTCAAAGGAAGGTCCTCTCGAGTTGAGTAGTATTCGTGGTCCTTTGACCTGAGCGCCACGGTGGTCTTGTGAGTGATCCATCATGCTTTGGTTCCACATATGTCAGAGACCTTTCATGGTCTGACCGCTATATGTCGCTGGGTATGGTCCGGTGCTCATGGAGTCCGGTGTGCGTAGATACGGGATCCGTCAGCTTACGTAGGTAAGTTGTATATCCGATGCTCCGAGATTGTATTTCATAAAGTCTTGTGGCCACAAGCATAAACCCGGGAAAAGAGTTTCCCATAGGGTTAAACAATATAGCAAAAGTGTTTGCGTATATTGTTTATAGAGATACGAATCTGGAGATAAATTTATGGATGAGCAAATGGGGATTTGACGGTGCTGATCTATATCCCCGCACATCCAGGATATAAATGATGGAAGGATTATACGTATACGTTATGACCTCAACTTGTATGGTCTGACACGCTGATTTGTAATATTCGTAACGTGTGCGTGGGGCATCGATTACGGATTAATGGAACAGTTCCATTTGACAAATCGGGTGTAGACCTAGAGAGTCCCAATATGAAATGTACTCTTTGAGCACTTGGGCAGTGTACCGTATTGAATTGTTCAATACAGTATAATTCAGCAATTACTAAGGTTACGTTAACTAAAGTATGTGGTTAAATTGGTGGGACCCACTTTAGGTTAACTTGGTAACCGAGTAAGGATATAATAGTAATTTCACTTTATGATTATTTAATTGTTAAATAATTAAAATAAATATTTATTTATTTAATTGTTAAATAAATTAATTTAACATAACTAAGGTTAAAAGTTAACCAAGTGGTTAAGTTAAGTTAACCTTACTTAAAGGTTAAGTAAAGGTTAACCTAACCATGGTTAAGTTAGTTAACTATGGTTAAATTAATTAAATATTTATTAACTTAAAGGTTAAGTTAAAATAATCTAACTAAGGTTAAATGTTAACTAAGGTTAGGTTAAGCCAAATGAAATGCAAATGAAATTCAAATTAGTTTGGAATTAATTCATTTGTATATAAAGTGAAATGAAATTGAAATTCAAAGATTGAATTAGTTTTTTAGGTTTTGCATTTTGGGAGCCAATTCAATTTGAGAAATTGAAATTGTTTGTTTTGTGTTTTAAGTGTTAGAACAACAAAACAAATTGAATTAATGGTTACTAAATGTAATAACTAAAAACAAGATTTGTTTTATTTATTCAAGAGTTGAATAAAAGGAAAAACAAATTTAATTAAGTTAAATGGTTTAACTTTGAAAAATGTTTAAGTGTTAAACACAAAAGCTGGATTAAGATGCTGCCATTCTAGACAATCAAACCCACCCTTGTTGATTGCTAGAATTGATCAAAGATTCATTTCATGGTGGACTTCAAAGAAAATTAATCCAAAGGCTTCATTGGTGATTTCTCAATCTCGAATTTCAGATTAATCAAATGTTATTTTCTGTGTTCATTGTATTCAATCTTCCGCTGTGCACATGTATGTATGAGATATGTATATTGTTTGTATGATGAACACAAACCCACATGCAAAGAACCCTAAGTTTTTATTTGTACCACCCTAAACCCAACACAACCCAACAATTGGTATCAGAGCAATTTGTGTTGTTATGGGTGATTTTTTAGTGTTAGCTAAGTTGTAGGACAAGTTCCGGGGCTGTTGGGGTGCATTTTAAGTGTTAAAAATGCAAACCAGTGAAAAACAGCACCTGGAACGCTGCAGCGCTAAGGTCCAGCGCGGCAGCGTTCATAAGAACGCGGGAGCGCTGAGCGTATGACGCCCCAGCGCTGAAGTACCGCGGGGGCGCTGATTGTTTGGCGCCCCAGCGCTGGACAAGGGCGAGGGCGCTGGTTTTCTGGCGCCCCAGCGCGGGAAGCACTGCTTCCAGCGCCCCAGCGCTGGTAAGACAGCGCCGCAGCGCTGAGGCTTATGAAGCCCTAGCGCGGCAGCGCTATAAGACCAGCGCCGCGGCGTTCTTACACTAAAAAAAAAAAAAAAAAAAAGTTTTTATTTTTCCGCATGTGGGGGTTTATGAGATGTAATAATAAGGGTTATTAGTTTACATGATAAACCAAGAAAATAATATTTTTATTATTTTATTTATTTTTGTAACCACAATGGGGGCCCCACTGGTGGGGGTTAGTTGTGCTTGTGCAAAAATGAATAATTGATTGAGAATAACCTCTCATGTGATGAGCGCATATAATATGAAAGCCTGTAATTAAAATCTCTCTTAATTAGATTGAAATTTATTATATTATGTGATAATATTTTAAATGGTCCGTCTTGTCAATACGGTGTGAGATGGGTCACTATGGTCTTTCCCAATATTGCTTTAGCGTGAGGGATTTGGTCGGTGTGACTTGGTCTAATGCCGGTAAAACATGAGATGAATCAAATATATGCGAACATATTATCCAATATTGCTTTAGCGTGAGGATAGTGTCAGTAACATATATTTGAGCATTGATGAGTTAATCTGAAATACAGTTACCCAATATTGCTTTAGCGTGAGGGTAATGTGTATTTAGGATCAGTAGTAAGAGTTGTATGAGATACAATTGACAAGAGTTGTCTACCTGTTGGATTTATAAAGGCCAATATTGCTTTAGCGTGAGGCTGGAGTAAAACCCCAATGGGATCCACTTCCCGCTGTATAGTTTAAAATATTATACTATCTTATCCCGTTTGAGAGATTAAAGGGATTAAGTAAAGCAGTGGGAGGGCGTTTTTTAGATTAAAAAATGTATAACAGTTATACCCATGATCTAAAACGTAATTTATTAACGATAAAGAAATGTTCTGCTACACATCTCCTATTTTGTCTTATAGAGATAAGATGATTATCTTATAGAGATAAGATACTTGTCTTATAGAGATAAGATTGTCTTATAGAGATAAGATGAGTACGAGCAATCCGTTACTAATCTTGAACAAATACCAAAAAACTATAGGGTACTGAATAAAATATGTAAGACTTGCTTATGAATCTAAAAATAGTTCTAGATTCAGTAATATTTGATATTACTAAACCACAGATAGAGAAAAGTCATAATGGAAAGTGTTTCCACTGTTATAAGGTTTGAAATAGTAAATGTTACTATTCATCATACCTTGACTTAAGAAAGATTGACTCATTAGATATCTGTTTGACCAAACATTAACATTTCATTAGCATTTGATGTTAACTCTGCAAGGGTATGAGATACTGCTTGTTATTATCATATCTGCAAGATGTTGCATGATTTGACAAATGCTTGATTACTAAAAAATGAGAAGTTCAGCTTCACGTAGGTAATAGAGATTTCCTGAACGTGGTAGCCGTTAAGACTTCACAGTTACTTCTTATTTCTAGTAACAGCATTAATGTTGTATAATTACTATTACGTGCCAAACATTATTAGGTAAATCATATCACTCCCTGTAGTTGACAGAGAGGGTTATCATAAAAATACGGAAATAGTTCCTTGTGATAATGATAATGATTTACTAACTGAATGTCAGTTAATGAATGGCCGTTATATCTTATATACAATAGCAAATGTTATAAGTGTAGAGGTGAACAGAATATATAGTATTTCAGCAACTTAA
The DNA here is from genome assembly GCA_946807835.1 of Ailanthus altissimus. Taxonomy (NCBI): domain Eukaryota; kingdom Viridiplantae; phylum Streptophyta; class Magnoliopsida; order Sapindales; family Simaroubaceae; genus Ailanthus; species Ailanthus altissimus. The sequence continues at coordinate 36,836,379 of OX327684.1, forward strand.
ATAATAATGAATAGTGGTATATATAAGATTAGATCATGTAGCCGTGAGACGACTATCCTAACTGGTTAAGGATGGTCAGATATTTGATCTGACTATAGTACATTGACTAGTTTATGAATTATGAATTCAAAAGAATATGACCGAATCTTTATGTAGGTGTAAGACGCCAAGCCACTGGTTTATTAGATCTGGTACATATAGATGTATTTAGTCCAATAAATCTTACTGTTATAAATGATTTCGATACTTCATTGTCTTTATAGTGATTGTCACTATATGGACATGTGTTTCTAGGAAACGTAGGTCAGAATAATTTCGAAGTGTTCAAAATGTTCTGACAATGAAAGTAAAGAAACAAACCCTTATGTATATTGAGTACTTGCGATTAGATCGAAGTAGTTTATACATAATCAGTAAATTCATAAATTATTTAAAGAGAATATGATTCTCTCTCAGCATAGTCCTCCAAATACTCCTCAACATAAAGATGCTTAGGAAATGAGGAATCGGACTATATTAGATACAGTCTGATTGATATTGAGAATCGCTGATCTTCTAAAATATCTATGAGGTTATACTTTAGCATCTGCTACTCACTTATTAAATAATTCCATAATCGTTCCTACTACTTTATATGAGATATAGACTAAATAGGAAATGAGTCTTAAGTATGTTAAGAATTAGTGTTATTCTGTTTTCATAAGAGTTATGCAACAGAATAAACTTGTATCCAACGGTACAAGTATCGGTTCATTTAGTATCTCAAGTGTATAATGGGATACCACTTCTATAATACAGATGAACGAAATATGTTCGTTTCTCATAATGTCACATTCCTAGAGAAAGAGTTTCTCATGGATTGTGGAGATTATAGAAAGATTGAACTTGATGAAGTCAATCCAAAAATTAGATGAACCAACGATGGAGTTTTAATTTCAATGAGTGAAATACCTTTAACACACTAAGTTCATAAGTCCAAAAGGATATCAAGGCCATCATTTAGGTATGTTTGATACTTGAATGTACCCTTGATATTTTCTTAGTTGAAGAAATGGATCCTTTAACTTATGGTGAGACGATGTTTGACATCGATTCGGAAAAATAAAAAGATATCATAAAATTTGAAATTGACTCAACGCATGACAATTAAGTCTATGACTTAGTTGAGCTTCCTGTAGAAATTGTTTCTATCAGCAGTAAATCAGTTTACGCAGCGGAAGCAGTGTGGGCCCTATCTGAAGGAATGGTCCTTCATGGCCTGACTAATGTTGAAAGGTTACACTCAGAGATCTAGGATCAATAATGAGGAAACCTTTTTCATCAGTAACCATGCTAAAGTCAATTTAGATTTTGTTGATGACAAGATACCATAAAATTCGAATTTGACTCTAAGTATGACAATTAAGTCTAGGACTTAGTTGTGCTTCCTATAGAAACTGTTTCTATCAGCAGTAAATCAGTTTATGCAAATGAAGCAATTTGGGCCCTATTTGAAGGAATAGTCCTTCATGGCCTGACTAATGTTGAAAGGTTACACTCAGAGATCTAGGATCAATAATGAGGAAACCTTTTTCATCAGTAACCATACTAAAGTCAATTTGGATTTTGTTGGCTATTGCTGCATATTATGATTATGAAGACTGGCTTATAAATGTAAATAAGGTGTTCTGGGAAGTATATCTCCAACAAGAGATATGCAAAGAACAACTTGATGTTTTTGTAGCCAAGCCTAACTTCTAATATAATGTGCAAATTAAGGAAGTCCATTTATGGACTTAAGCAGTTTTTCCAAAGTTGGAATCTTTGTTTAAATGATGAAATCAGAAAGTCTGGTTTTATCAGGAATAAAGAGGAAGCGTGTGTGTTCAGAAAGGGCAGTGGGAGTATAATTATCTTTTTAGTTCTCTAAAGTGGAAAATATATACTCAATATTGGAAACGATGAATGGAGTATAGCAAGTAAATCAGATAAGTGTTATCTGTGTAAAGAACTTCTTCATAAAAGATTTGAGAGAGACTTCCTATATACTAGGTATAAAGCTTTATGGAGATATAGCTAGGAAGCTAATAAGACTCTCTCAAACTTCGTATATAGAATAAGTCCATGAAAAGGTACAACTTCATTGACTGTGAGACAGTTAAAGTCCCTTTTAGAAGTGGCATTCATCTTTGTTAGAGGAAGTGTCCTCGGGAAGAAGATGAGAGAGTTAGAGTGTCTAACATCTCAGATGCATTAGCTAGAAATAGATTAATGCATACCGTCTAATGTACGAAATCTGGATTTAGATGGTTGTAAGTGTTACAAGCTGGTATCTAATTAATCCAGATCACGATCATTAAATGGTTGTGAAACATATCTGAAAATACTTGAGAAGTATAGAGGATAAGTTTATAAAATATGGAGAAAGTTTCTTACAAAAGAAGGGATACACATATTCAGACTTACGTTTGATCTGAATGGTAGAAAGTCTACATCTAGTTATGTGTTTCTCTTTATCAGTACCGGAGCTAGTTAAATGTGTGTTAGTAAATGTCCACAGGTAATTCTGCCTTGGAGGTAGAATATGTTGCGGCTTGAGAAGTCAGCAAAGAAAGTACAATGGATATTCAAAATTAATTGCAGAGCTTTGAATAGTTCCAAGCTCAGTGGATCCTATCCCACTATATTGCAAAATAACGGTAATTGCTTAAAGCCGAGAAGCCATAAGGCACACCAGTATTCTAATCATGTGAACTCTGAAAATCACATAATTAGAAAGTTCTTGGCAGCAAGAGTTGTAATAAAATCTAGGGAATAATCCTTGGATGTAGCGAACCCCCCTAAGCCTAAACTCCTATAGTGTTTGAGAAACACGTGGAGTGTATTGGTATGAGATACCAGTACGTATGGCACTGAAGCAAGTGGGAGTTTGTTGGAGCTGGTGCTCACGTGCCATTCCAATATTGTATGAATATTAATTGTTAATATTTATACAATAAACATTTCGAATAAAGATTGTTAATATCATATTAATATGGTATAATGCTTGTAACATTAGAGACATTGTTTGATCTGAAAGAGTTCAGATCTGGTCTAAAGGAGTTTAGATCAGAACTAATAGTTAGCAAAGCTGAGAGTTATAAATGCTAAAAGTTAGCACTGTTAAGAGTTAGCAGGTTATAAGAATCAGCGAGGTCTAAAGAGTTAGAACCTTGTCTATAATGGGACAAAGACCTGAGAGTATACTTGTAATGATGTAGTTGCAAAGAGTTGCAATAGGAGTTAAGAAATATCATTATGTAAGTATGTCTCAAAGATAATGTTCCTGATCTATAATCACTAATGCGGGTCTATCGGTGATTCACTTTATATAGATTAGTGTATGTTTATGTTTGACTGGTTCAGATGGTTGTTCTTAGCTGACCATGAGCTTAGAGCTTGTATAGGCATACGGGTATCCAGTCAAGACTGGATACTGAACTAACTTATGAGGACCCCAATAGATATCCTATGACACCGTCAAAGGAAGGTCCTCTCGAGTTGAGTAGTATTCGTGGTCCTTTGACCTGAGCGCCACGGTGGTCTTGTGAGTGATCCATCATGCTTTGGTTCCACATATGTCAGAGACCTTTCATGGTCTGACCGCTATATGTCGCTGGGTATGGTCCGGTGCTCATGGAGTCCGGTGTGCGTAGATACGGGATCCGTCAGCTTACGTAGGTAAGTTGTATATCCGATGCTCCGAGATTGTATTTCATAAAGTCTTGTGGCCACAAGCATAAACCCGGGAAAAGAGTTTCCCATAGGGTTAAACAATATAGCAAAAGTGTTTGCGTATATTGTTTATAGAGATACGAATCTGGAGATAAATTTATGGATGAGCAAATGGGGATTTGACGGTGCTGATCTATATCCCCGCACATCCAGGATATAAATGATGGAAGGATTATACGTATACGTTATGACCTCAACTTGTATGGTCTGACACGCTGATTTGTAATATTCGTAACGTGTGCGTGGGGCATCGATTACGGATTAATGGAACAGTTCCATTTGACAAATCGGGTGTAGACCTAGAGAGTCCCAATATGAAATGTACTCTTTGAGCACTTGGGCAGTGTACCGTATTGAATTGTTCAATACAGTATAATTCAGCAATTACTAAGGTTACGTTAACTAAAGTATGTGGTTAAATTGGTGGGACCCACTTTAGGTTAACTTGGTAACCGAGTAAGGATATAATAGTAATTTCACTTTATGATTATTTAATTGTTAAATAATTAAAATAAATATTTATTTATTTAATTGTTAAATAAATTAATTTAACATAACTAAGGTTAAAAGTTAACCAAGTGGTTAAGTTAAGTTAACCTTACTTAAAGGTTAAGTAAAGGTTAACCTAACCATGGTTAAGTTAGTTAACTATGGTTAAATTAATTAAATATTTATTAACTTAAAGGTTAAGTTAAAATAATCTAACTAAGGTTAAATGTTAACTAAGGTTAGGTTAAGCCAAATGAAATGCAAATGAAATTCAAATTAGTTTGGAATTAATTCATTTGTATATAAAGTGAAATGAAATTGAAATTCAAAGATTGAATTAGTTTTTTAGGTTTTGCATTTTGGGAGCCAATTCAATTTGAGAAATTGAAATTGTTTGTTTTGTGTTTTAAGTGTTAGAACAACAAAACAAATTGAATTAATGGTTACTAAATGTAATAACTAAAAACAAGATTTGTTTTATTTATTCAAGAGTTGAATAAAAGGAAAAACAAATTTAATTAAGTTAAATGGTTTAACTTTGAAAAATGTTTAAGTGTTAAACACAAAAGCTGGATTAAGATGCTGCCATTCTAGACAATCAAACCCACCCTTGTTGATTGCTAGAATTGATCAAAGATTCATTTCATGGTGGACTTCAAAGAAAATTAATCCAAAGGCTTCATTGGTGATTTCTCAATCTCGAATTTCAGATTAATCAAATGTTATTTTCTGTGTTCATTGTATTCAATCTTCCGCTGTGCACATGTATGTATGAGATATGTATATTGTTTGTATGATGAACACAAACCCACATGCAAAGAACCCTAAGTTTTTATTTGTACCACCCTAAACCCAACACAACCCAACACAAGTATCCCCCTCCTTTTGTTGTATGCGATGGTATCTTATATCGTGCTACCAAATTACCCTTCAAGTGATGGATGCATACACCATGATATACATTAGGAAATACTTCTTTAATGGCCTTCTCGATACTAGCATGTCGATCAGATATAAATACAAGGTTCGCAAGATCGCCAATAACTCCTCGGAGTTTTTCCATAAACCACTTCCATGAAGCATCATTTTCAGAGTCAGCAATACCCCATGCAAGTGGAAAAATCTGGTTGTTTCCATCCTTGCAAACAGCCACAAACATTGTTCCCAAGTATGCATTTTTTAAAAATGTACCATCAACTGCAATAACCGGTCGGATGGAAGACTGGAACCCTCTAATACATGGTCCAAGAGCCATGAAGAAATATTTAAAGTGCTTGCAATCGTCAATCTCCAAATGTGTGACTGTACCAGGGTTATGTTGTTCCAATATATGACAGTATGCAGGAAGTAATTTATATGAACCCTCTGGAGTACCACGTATCAACACCAATGCATGCTCCTTAGACCGCCAAGCAGTAGGGTAAGTTAAGTCCACACCAAACTCCGCACGTATGTCTGCTTGGATTTCCTTCGGTCTATAAAGTCAACTCGCAGATGCAAATTTATTTTTTATAAATTTTCCAATAATCCGAGACTTTGCTTGTCGATGACCATCGCGTAATCGATCTAATTGGCACACGTGACTTGAATCAATTCTGCGCACAATAAAATGTTTCCTTGCATCTGTCGACACTGCACGTAATCGCCATCGACATCTATCATCATCACATTTGATCTCAAAACGATCTTTTGTCGACCTTGATACTTTAAAGCTCCAATTACCTTTAAGTGCTACCATACTAATAGCCTGGTGAAGTTCGTCTTTGCTATCAAACAACTTTCCTACAAACACATCGTCAATTCCACTACTCGATATCTTATCTGAAATGACCAAGTCTGATGGTGGTATTGGAGGCATAAACGCAAAGGGATTTTCTGCTTCACAAAAATCTATTCTTCTAGCTTCAACATTTAGGGAGCTTGTCGAAACATAACAACGTCCGCCTTCTACTAAATCATCCCCTTCTAAATTATCAACATTTCTAACATCATCATAGTCCCCTTCCACATCCCCAACATTTTAAATGTCATCACAAGCGTAATGTGTATAGGCTGGGTCTTCATTAAAGGGTATAGGAGAAACATTGTGATACTCGTTCGTTGTGTTTGCAGGAACCACTGCTGGAACTGATAGAGATGTATGACTCACTTGGTTGCTACCGCTAGCTGACATAAAATAACCATGAATTGATGGTGGATTGGGGGGCTGTACATTATCTTCATAAACAGGAGCTCTAGGATCCACTGTTACACATAAAGGACAATACGATCTTCTATTGGCGCTTAAAAAAAATCGAACATCATTGTCATTTCTAAACTCAATAGGCTTTAGGTTATACCTCATTGCATCAATTTTGATTTTCAAAGTCACCTTACACTTCACATTGTCGACTCCCAAGGTATAACATACTGCATTTAAAAGATCTTCAAAATTAATATCTTTCGAAACTGAAATTCTAAAATTATTATAATCAACATAACTTTCTTCCCCGTCACTAGAACTCTACCACTTTCCACCAAAACAAATAACTATCGCATCACACTCCATATGACCTGAAAAAACAAAAAGATTAGGAAAAGTTTGATGAACACTTGAAATTATACATTTAATAAGAGTTTTACATGATTATTTTATATTACTAGTGTATTTAATTTTCTTAACTTAAGTATGTTTACAATATTGTACTTAATTATCTTATAACTGTTTTGTGGCAGGTTCGGTAAAATAGGCATAACTTTCTACCTAAAGACCCAATTGAGGTGATTCTTAATCCTGTGCAGAGCTGACTCAATGGTCTAACATATTGTATTTCACAAAGCATTGGAAATTCGAGTGTTTAGAGGGTGAAAATTGGCCTAGAACAGAATTGATCTGCAGTACAGGCCCAGTTTGAACAGTTATCAGTATTTGGCTCATAACTATAGAAATACGTATCTAATACGTATGAGATTACTCAATTTGGAAAGATGAGAGCCTTATCTACAACTTTTATGTTTTGAGTGACAACTAATTCGGATTACATCAATTCCAAATTGGATAATCAAGTGGGTGCCCAAGTGATAATGAATGCAAATTATTTTGCCACCATTCTTGACTTTCATCAACCAAGTGGTTGTTGGGAGTTGTTCATTCATGGGTGTTTGCATGTGGGTTTTGTGTTTAATCACAATTTATACATATCACATATATATAATGAAGCAGCGGAAGCTTAAAGTATTGCAGTAAACACAATCACAATTTATTAATCAGAAACGAGATTGAGAAATAACCCTTGAAGCCTTTGGTTGGAGATTGTTGAAGTCCACCAAAATGTTGTCTTTGATCAATTCTAGTAATCAACAATGGTGGGTTTGATTATCTAGAATGACAGCTTTTGATCCAGCACTTGTTTAACTACTTAAACTTGTGTTCTTGATTTTTTCTTTTTGATTAACACTTAATCAATTAATCAAAAACCTATTTTGCTAAATTAGTTTTAAGCCTTAAAAGAAAATAATGAATTCAACTCTTGAATCCATTAATTAGAAGACAATTTCTCTTTTCTCTCTTTGTTAAATGGCTGAGCTAATTTTGCAAAATCAATTTAACAAAAACCTTATTAATTTAATTTACATTTGTTTTATTTATACAAATGAATTTAATTTCATTTCATAACACTTAATTTCACTTAATTTCAATTTGAATTTAATCTAACCTAATCATAGTTAACTCTTAACTTTAGTTAGGTTAAACTAACATTAAAATATTCTAACTATAGTTAACTCTTAACTCTAGTTAATTAAAAGAATATTTAATTATTTTAACCATGGTTAACTAACTTAACCATGGTTAGGTTAACTTTTACTTAACCATTAAGTATAGTTAATCTAACTTAACTAAATGGTTAACTCTTAACCTTAGTTAAACTTAAATTATTTATTCAACAATTAAATAAATAAATATTTATTTGAATTATTTAACGATTAAATAATTATCAAGTGAAATTACAATTATGTCCTTACTCGGTTACCTAGTTAACCTAAAGTGGGTCCCACCATCTGACCATATACTTTAGTTAACGTAACCTTAGTAAATTGCTGGATTTTACTGTATTAAACTATTTAATACGGTACGCTGCCCAAGTGCTCAAAGAGTACATTTCATATTGGGACTCCCTAGGTCCACGCCCGATTCGTCAAGTGAAACTATTTCACAAGTCCGTGAACGATGCCCCACGCACACGTTACGGATATTACAAATCAGCGCGTCAGACCATACATGTTGAGGTTACTCCATATTCGTATAATCCTTCCGTCATTATATCCAGGATGAACGGGATATAGATCATTACCGTCAAATCCCGATAATTTCATCCATCACTTTATTATCTTCAGATTCGTATCTTTATGAACAATTTACGCAAACACTTTTGCTATAATGTTCGAACCTGTAGGAAACTCCTTTCCCAGGTAGATTGCTTACGGCCATAAGACTTTACAAGATACAATCTCGAAGTTCGGATATACTACCCATCTATGTGAGCTGACGGATCCCATATCTATGCACACCGAACTCCATGAGCATCGGACCATACCCAGCGACACGTAGCGGTCAGACCATGAAAGGTCTCTGACATACGTGGAACCAAAGTATGATGGATCTCCCACAAGTTCACCGTGGCGCTCAGGTCGAAGGACCACAAATACTACTCAACTCGAGAGGACCTTCCTTTGACGGTTTCATAGGATATCTATTGGGGTCCTCATGAGTCTGTTCAGTATCCAGTCCTAACTGAATACCTGTATGTCTATATGAACTTCAACCAAGCTCATGGTTAACTAAGAATAACCATTTGTACAATACAGCTATAGACATACACTAATCTATGTGTTTCACCGATAGACCCTCATTGGTAAACGTAGATCAGGAACTCTTTATTTGAGAAGATACTTCCATAACGACATTTCTTAGTCTCTATTGCAACTCTTTGCAATTTTGTCATTACTAGTAGATTCTCAGGTCTTTGTTACATTATAGATTAGGTTCTAACTTTTTAGATCCCGCTGGGTATTATAACCTGCTAACACTTAGCATTTATAACTATCAGCTTTGCTAACTCTTAGCCATGGTTTAAACTTATTTAAACCAGATATGAACTCATTCAGATCATATCATTTTTATAATGTTACAAGCTTAATTACCATTTAATAAAAGTTATCAGCGATTTAATAAAATATGCATTGTATAAATATTACAAACTTAATATTCATACAAACTGGGATGGCGCGTAAGCACATACCCTAACAAACTCCCACTTGCTCTAGTGCCATGCATACTGGTATCTTATACCCATAGCCTCCACGTGTTTCTCAAACACCTTTGGAGTTAAGGCTTTAGTAAGTGGATCCGCTACATTATTTATAGAATCTACTCTACAAATTATTATATCACCCCTAGCCAAGATCTCTCTAATTATGTGGTATTTCCTCTCCACATGTTTAGATCTCTGATGTGCTCTTGGCTCTTTTGCTTGTGCAATGGCTCCATTATTGTCGCAAAATAATGGGATAGGATCTTTCGAACTTGGAACTATTCCGAGTTCTGCGACAAACTTACGTATCCACACTGCTTCTTTTGCAGCTTCAGAAGCGGCAATATATTCTGCCTCAGTGGTAGAATCAGCTGTGGATCCCTGTTTGGTGCTTTTCCAACTCACTGCAGCACCGTTGAGAATAAACACATACCCAGATGTAGACTTTCTATCATCTAGGTCAGACTGAAAGTCTGAATCTGCGTATCCTCTCACTTGCAAGTCACCATCTCCATAAACAAGAAACTTGTCCTTCGTACCCTTAAGGTATTTCAGGACATGTTTGACTGCCATCCAATGGCTGTCACCTGGATCAGCCTGGTATCGGCTAGTAACACTTACAGCCATACTGATATCAGGTCTCGTGCACATCATAGCATACATCAAGCTTCCCACAGCTGATGTATATGGCATGTTAGACATTCTAACTCTTTCATCTTCTGTTTGAGGAGACATTTTCCTCGAAAGATGAATGCCATGTCTAAAAGGTACACTAGTTGTCTTACAATTAGTGAAACTATACCTTTTTAAGACACTATCAATATACGATGATTGGGAGAGTCCTATCAGCTTCCTCGCTCTATCTCTATAGAGTTTTATACCTAGTATAAAGGAAGCCTCTCCCAAATCCTTCATGGAGAAGTTCTTACTCAGATAGCTCTGGACTGATTGCAACATACCTATATCATTCCCAATGATAAGTATGTCATCAACATAGAGAACTAAGAAAACTATCATGCTCCCACTGACCTTTCTATACACACAAGCTTCCTCTTCATTTTTGATGAAACCAGACCCTCTGATTACTTCATCAAAACGAAGATTCCAGCTTCGGGATGCCTGCTTAAGTCCATAAATGGACTTCTTCAGTTTGCATATTAGACCAGAGGTCAAGCTAGATGCAAAACCTTCAGGCTGTTCCATGTATATCTCTTCATCGAGATATCCATTTAGGAACGCCGTCTTCACATCCATCTGCCATATCTCATAATCATAATATGCTGCAAATGCCAATAATATACGAATTGACTTGAGCATCGCTACTGGTGCAAAAGTTTCCTCATAGTCGATCCCAGATCGCTGAGTATAACCTTTGGCAACCAGTCTGGCTTTAAAGGTTTCAACCTTTCCATCAAGCCCACGCTTCCGTTTATAAATCCATTTACAACCGATAGGAACTATTCCTTCAGGAAGCTGAACCAAGTCCCAGACTTGATTCTGATGCATAGAGTCAATTTCGGATTTCATGGCATCTTGCCATTTTCCCGAGTCGATGTCCAACATCGACTCTCTATAGGTCAAAGGATCATTTTCTTCAATTAAGAAAACTCCAAGCGCACCTTCAGGTATCTGACCATACCTAGTAGGTGGCCTAGACATCCTTTGTGACCTACGAGAATGGTGTGTCAAAGGTATTTCACTCGATTGAGCCTGAGTTTCCATCAGTGGTTCATCAGTGTTTTGATTGACTTCATCAAGTTCAATCTTTTTACAATCCCCACAATCCATAAGAAACTGTTTCTCAAGAAAAGTGGCATTACGAGCAACGAACACATTTCGTTGTTCAGGATCATAAAATTGGTATCCCATTGAATTCTTAGGATATCCGATGAACCGATACTTATACCCCCTGGGTGCAAGTTTATCCTGTTGTGCAACATTTACATAAGCAGGACAGCCACAAATTTTAAAATATTTGAGACTTGGTTTCCTTCCAGTCAATATCTGATATGGAGTAGAAGGAACAGCTTTAGATGGAACTCTGTTCAATATGTGAGTTGACGTTTGTAGGGCATGACCCCACAGATATTCAGGAAGATCGGTAAAGCTCATCATCGATCGGACCATATCCAATAAAGTCCGATTCCTCCTCTCCGATACACCATTGTGTTGCGGAGTACCTGGAGGACTATATTGAGCTAGAATCCCATTCTCTTTTAAATAATCCGAAAATTCACCGCTCATGTATTCACCGCCTCGATCTGATCGAAGGCACTTGATGTTCATTCCGGTTTGTTTCTCTACTTCAAGTCGGAATTCTTTGAACTTTTCAAAGGTTTCTGACTTATGTTTCAAAAGAAACATATACCCGTATCGTGACAAATCATCGATAAAAAGTACAAAGTATCGAAATCCACCCATAGCAGTATGATTCATTGGACCGCATACATCTGTATGTACAAGTTCCAATAAATCTGAGGCACGGTGTCCTACACCTACAAATGGAGATTTGGTCAACTTTCCCTGAATGCATGATTCACAAACTGGATAAGGCTGTATGGTCAGATCAGGTATCTGTCCATCCTTAACCAGACGGGTTAGGCGTCTCACACCTATATGACCTAATCTCATATGCCATATTTTCGTTTCATTTAAAGTTTCCGAATTTCTACTAGTACTAGCTTGCATACTCATGACACTGCTTGTTGTATCTAATATATAATGCCCATTCACTAACCGACAATCAGCTAATAAAACATCATACATATCATATAATAATAAGGAACAGTTCCGAATATTCATATGATACCCTTCACTGTCGAGTACAGGAAGGGATATTATCTGTCTGATGATGTTGGGAACAAAATAACAATTATTTAATACAACATATTTATTACATGGGAGAAGTAAATCCAAATGTCCTACAGCTTCAACCTGCAGGAAATCACCATTTCCAGCTCGAAGCTTTACCTCTCCTGGCTGCAGCAATCTAACTTCCCTCAGACCCTGTAACATATTACAGATGTGAGAAGGACATGCTGTATCTAATACCCAGCCTGCATTAGCATCAAATGCTAAAGAAATGTCAATGATAGGAAAGCAAATACCTGAGGGAGCCTTCTTCAAGCTTGCAAGATATTTAGGGCAGTTACGTTTCCAGTGCCCCTCATCGCTGCAAAAGAAACATTTTCCTTTTGCCTTGCTTTTCTCTAGAGGTTTGGATATCGGTCGCTTCTGAGGACCTATTCGGGGTGTCTGCCTCATCTTCTTTTTCTTCCCTTTGGACTTCAAAGAAGCCCTCGGGGTAGAAGATGAAGCACCCTGAATTAGGAGGGATGAGCCTCCTTTATTCATATCCTCATATGCTGTCCTCAACATGTTATGAAGTTCAGCATATGTAGGGGTCAATTCTTGCATATTAAAGTTCATGATGAATTGCGTGAATGACCCCGGAAGCGACTGGAGAATCAAACTATTCCCCAAACTATTGTTTAAAGAAATTTCCATAGTCTCAAGCCTCTCAATATATCTGATAATTTTAAGGACATGAGGACTCACTGGACTACCCTCAGGAAGTCTAGCCTGAAAGAGTGCTTTGGCGACACGATATATCTCAATCTGAGGTCTATCACCAAAAAGCTCCTTCAGGTGGAGCATGATGCTGCTAGCATTTTCCATATGGAGATGCTCTCTCTGCAGCTCATGAGACATCGAGGCAAGGATGTAAGATTTAACTTTTAAATCTTCATCCAACCATTTCTGATATGTCACCCTTTCTTCTGGGGTGGCATCATCAGAAACTCCTGAGGGCATTTTCTGATCAACAATATACCCAAGTCTCTCAGAATTCAGAACAATTTTGAGATTAGTCATCTATTCTGAATAGTTATCAGCACCCTTGAGTTGGTTGGCATCTAGAATGCGCATCAAAGGGTTGTTTGAAGCCATATTAATCTTCACAAGACAAAATAGAATAGATATGTGTCAGCGGATTATTAATTAATCAAATCGCTAATAAAAACGTTTTAAATCATGGGTATAACAATTATACAATTTTTAATTTAAAAACGCCCTCCCACTGCTTTACATAATCCCTTTAATCTCTCTAACGAGATAACGATAGTTTAAGAATTTTTTAAACTATACAGTGAGAAGTGGACCCCACTGGCATTTTACTCCAGCCTCACGCTAAAGCAATATTGGCCTTTGTAAACCCAATAGGTAGACAACCCTTGTCAATTGCAACTCTTGCAACTCTTACAACTGATCCTAAATACACCTTATCCTCACGCTAAAGCAATATTGGGTAAGTGTATTTCAGATTAACTTGCCAATTATCAAATATATGTTACTGACATTATCCTCACGCTAAAGCAATATTGGATAACATGTTCGCATATATTTGACTCATCTCATGTTTTACCGGCATTAGATTAAATCACACCGACCAAATCCCTCATGCTAAAGCAATATTGGGAAAGACCATAGTGACCTATTTAATACCGTATTGACAAGGCGGATCATTAAAATATTAACACATAACACAATAATTTTTTAATCTGATTAAGAGAGATTTTAAATACAGGCACTCATCTCATGAGAAGGTTATTCTCAATCAATTATTCAATCATGTGTAAACACAACTAACCCCCATCAGTGGGGTTCCCTTGTGGTTACCAACATGAAAAAAATAATTGTCCTGGTTTATCATGTAAATTAATAACTCTTACAATATTGTACTTAATTATCTTATAACTGTTTTGTGGCAGGTTCGGTAAAATAGGCATAACTTTCTACCTAAAGACCCAATTGAGGTGATTCTTAATCCTGTGCAGAGCTGACTCAATGGTCTAACATATTGTATTTCACAAAGCATTGGAAATTCGAGTGTTTAGAGGGTGAAAATTGGCCTAGAACAGAATTGATCTGCAGTACAGGCCCAGTTTGAACAGTTATCAGTATTTGGCCCATAACTATAGAAATACGTATCTAATACGTATGAGATTACTCAATTTGGAAAGATGAGAGCCTTATCTACAACTTTTATGTTTTGAGTGACAACTAATTCGGATTACATCAATTCCAAATTGGATAATCAAGTGGGTGCCCAAGTGATAATGAATGCAAATTATTTTGCCACCATTCTTGACTTTCATCAACCAAGTGGTTGTTGGGAGTTGTTCATTCATGGGTGTTTGCATGTGGGTTTTGTGTTTAATCACAATTTATACATATCACATATATATAATGAAGCAGCGGAAGCTTAAAGTATTGCAGTAAACACAATCACAATTTATTAATCAGAAACGAGATTGAGAAATAACCCTTGAAGCCTTTGGTTGGAGATTGTTGAAGTCCACCAAAATGTTGTCTTTGATCAATTCTAGTAATCAACAATGGTGGGTTTGATTATCTAGAATGACAGCTTTTGATCCAGCACTTGTTTAACTACTTAAACTTGTGTTCTTGATTTTTTTTTTTTGATTAACACTTAATCAATTAATCAAAAACCTATTTTGCTAAATTAGTTTTAAGCCTTAAAAGAAAATAATGAATTCAACTCTTGAATCCATTAATTAGAAGACAATTTCTCTTTTCTCTCTTTGTTAAATGGCTGAGCTAATTTTGCAAAATCAATTTAACAAAAACCTTATTAATTTAATTTACATTTGTTTTATTTATACAAATGAATTTAATTTCATTTCATAACACTTAATTTCACTTAATTTCAATTTGAATTTAATCTAACCTAATCATAGTTAACTCTTAACTTTAGTTAGGTTAAACTAACATTAAAATATTCTAACTATAGTTAACTCTTAACTCTAGTTAATTAAAAGAATATTTAATTATTTTAACCATGGTTAACTAACTTAACCATGGTTAGGTTAACTTTTACTTAACCATTAAGTATAGTTAATCTAACTTAACTAAATGGTTAACTCTTAACCTTAGTTAAACTTAAATTATTTATTCAACAATTAAATAAATAAATATTTATTTGAATTATTTAACGATTAAATAATTATCAAGTGAAATTACAATTATGTCCTTACTCGGTTACCTAGTTAACCTAAAGTGGGTCCCACCATCTGACCATATACTTTAGTTAACGTAACCTTAGTAAATTGCTGGATTTTACTGTATTAAACTATTTAATACGGTACGCTGCCCAAGTGCTCAAAGAGTACATTTCATATTGGGACTCCCTAGGTCCACGCCCGATTCGTCAAGTGAAACTATTTCACAAGTCCGTGAACGATGCCCCACGCACACGTTACGGATATTACAAATCAGCGCGTCAGACCATACATGTTGAGGTTACTCCATATTCGTATAATCCTTCCGTCATTATATCCAGGATGAACGGGATATAGATCATTACCGTCAAATCCCGATAATTTCATCCATCACTTTATTATCTTCAGATTCGTATCTTTATGAACAATTTACGCAAACACTTTTGCTATAATGTTCGAACCTGTAGGAAACTCCTTTCCCAGGTAGATTGCTTACGGCCATAAGACTTTACAAGATACAATCTCGAAGTTCGGATATACTACCCATCTATGTGAGCTGACGGATCCCATATCTATGCACACCGAACTCCATGAGCATCGGACCATACCCAGCGACACGTAGCGGTCAGACCATGAAAGGTCTCTGACATACGTGGAACCAAAGTATGATGGATCTCCCACAAGTTCACCGTGGCGCTCAGGTCGAAGGACCACAAATACTACTCAACTCGAGAGGACCTTCCTTTGACGGTTTCATAGGATATCTATTGGGGTCCTCATGAGTCTGTTCAGTATCCAGTCCTAACTGAATACCTGTATGTCTATATGAACTTCAACCAAGCTCATGGTTAACTAAGAATAACCATTTGTACAATACAGCTATAGACATACACTAATCTATGTGTTTCACCGATAGACCCTCATTGGTAAACGTAGATCAGGAACTCTTTATTTGAGAAGATACTTCCATAACGACATTTCTTAGTCTCTATTGCAACTCTTTGCAATTTTGTCATTACTAGTAGATTCTCAGGTCTTTGTTACATTATAGATTAGGTTCTAACTTTTTAGATCCCGCTGGGTATTATAACCTGCTAACACTTAGCATTTATAACTATCAGCTTTGCTAACTCTTAGCCATGGTTTAAACTTATTTAAACCAGATATGAACTCATTCAGATCATATCATTTTTATAATGTTACAAGCTTAATTACCATTTAATAAAAGTTATCAGCGATTTAATAAAATATGCATTGTATAAATATTACAAACTTAATATTCATACAAACTGGGATGGCGCGTAAGCACATACCCTAACAGTGGTTCCCTCCAAATTTGTCTCGATTTATCCATGTTTTTCTATAAATAGGTGGCTTGTTTATGCCTAAAGAATGTAATTAGAAAGTTAGAATTTAGTTCAAAATACTTTTCCTTTGTATCCATTTCCTTGTACTATTATTTCTCTTGTTTACTATTAAGTCATGTTATTTCTTCTTCCATTTCTTTTCTTTTCATTTAGTTTTATTATGTCCAAATAATTTTGTTTAAGCTAAGGTGAAAGGGTGAAGCTCTTGGCAAGGTAATAAAATATGTTTAATATTTATTCATGAATTTAATGCTTCATTTTTAAGTTATGTAAATTTATATATGATGTATTTATTTTGTTTGTAGAATTAATACCCTTTCTTCTAAAGTGGTGATTCTTGATTTATTATTGACAACTTAATACTTGGCACAATAAATTCTTGAAACCATTTACAAGATTTGGTTTATATAACCTTTCTTGTAAAGTGGGAGTCTTGATTTATTGTAGACAAATATAAAGATTGGCATAATAAATACTTGAACCCATTTATAAGATTTGGTGTATAATAATTAAAAGAAATAAATACTAATCAATATATAAATGATAATGAACTTTAATTGCTATATTTTCCGGTTGGAACCTCCTTTGTGTGAGGATTCCAATTGAGTTATAAAAAAATAAAAAGTTAAATATATTCTTACTTCTTATGCCAAGAGTGAATCCCCGTAACCTTAGCTTTTTATTTGAATTGGTTAATTGAAATAATATTTACAAACATCTTATACTGCATTAATTATCTTTAAAGTGTTTATAATTTGTAATTTTAATTCTACTTCCCTGTGGATCGACCCCGTTCTCATTGGGTTATTTATTACTTCGACAATCCTGCACTTGGGAATAACTTCTATATTCTGGACGTGTCAAAGTTCACAAATGGAAAATTTAGTAAAATTTTTTAAAACGATAAAATATTTAAAAATAAAAAAATGCGCATCGCATGTGCGCATCGCGGGGGCACGTCTCGAACCCGAGATGCACACAATGTGGGCGTCGCGGGGCCATCTCGGGCCCGAGATATGTCCCGCGATGACCAAATCGACGGCCGTCACAGCGACCGCCGTCTGGTTTTCGCCAAATACACTCCAAAACGTATTTTTGGCCGGATTTCAACGCCGTTTATACCATTCTAACTCATTTAGTTGGTTAATAACAACTACTTTTAACTTCAAATATAAATTTATCTAATTTCTAACAAGTTTAGAAAATTTACCCGAGCTATTTCTTTGATTTGATTCGAAGCGATCCTCAGCAACCCTTTGATTTTTAGAATAATAACTTCAAAAATATTCGGTAAGCTATTTCTTTAAAGTTTCTTTAAACTTTAAAAAACACGAAGTTATAAATTTGATATAAGGATAAATTTATTCAAAATTAAATTATTTGGTTAATAAAATATAATCATTTTATATTTAGTTAAAATAAAATAATAAAATAATTTAAAGACTATTTATAAACTTTTCCCTAAATGTTTCAGTAAAACTTTTACCATCACTTCATAAACATATGAAATTCTACATCATTTTTTTATAATAAAAAATTGGAAATCTTCAGTAAGCTAAAGTGCCTTCTTTAGTACTTGAATTATAAATAATAAAAAAAAAAAAAGATTGAGCAAACTATTCTAAGTTGAAGAATTTTTTTTGTCTTTCCATGAATTGAGACAGGCGATGTGTTTCGACCACTGATACGTTAGCGTTTTATTACGGCTAATACTTGGGTACTTAGCTTTCAACGCCCTGTATCGCTTCCAATCGATAAGAATGGCCTTGATATCGGTGACTTTGGAATCGATGTGTCGGCAGCAATTAGAATGAACGGTAGTGACGGCCCAAATGTCCTTGCTGTCTTGGCAAAACCCGCTGAAATATGTGGTGTCCAAAAATCTCACTTGGAGGCCTAGTTTTCGGAAGATGCCGTGTTTCATTAAGTCCAACAAAACATCTTGCTCTTTCATTCCTGTGGAGTTGTCTTTCATGGCGTACCAGGTGCTGAATAAGTCGATGGTCTTGTTGTTGGATCGGATGAAATAAAAGCCCGTGTTGATCAGATTCTTCTGCGATCGTGGGTCGCCGTTGTATTCGTCAACGCTTATCTGAAGATCTTCCGTTCCGTTTTTGTTTAGCCTTGCGAATGGGTCTCTTAGCCACATCACATCACAATCCTGAAATCGTACAAGAATTAAAAATAAATCTCTATTTGGTCATTATACTGTCACGAGATCAAAAACATGAAAAAACGAATCACACGTTGGTTCGTCGTTGTCATGACGATACGTGTAGTGGCGAAATCAGGTGAATGGACATCGGAGCATTGAGTTTGAAAATTCAATTCTTCGAGTACGAATTCCGAGAAAAAAAAAACTTTTCAAATGCAAGAAACAAAGAGAGAAGTAATGAATAATCAAAATTGTTATTTGTAAGATAAGCCTAGTGAGTCCTTTTTTTTTTTTTTTTGTATCATAACAAATTCAAAACTCTGAATTGAACGTTCATTTATAAAACAATTCAAACGGAAGAGTGCCGTTGGACTAATAAGGTTTTATTGTTTTTTAAATAAATTAAATTCTATTAAAGAATCACAATAAAAATACAGTAATAGAGATTTCTGATAAATCATCAAAGAGTTTTTTAATGAGACTTAATAACATATTAACAAATGTTAAACTCCAATCCTTTGAAGTCAATGAGAGTATCAATATTCCCGACTTAAGAAAACCCTTTAAAAAAATTAGAACACTGCTATAAAAAGCAAAAGAAACAGCCTCGCATCAAAGAAAAAAATACAAACACTACTACAAAAGTTGGCCAAATTGGGGTTTTACCCTCGTTAATTAATGAATTTTATTTATTTAAATGACCAGAGGCTTCTAAATTATTTATTTACTATTGTACCTACCAACAAATAAATGTGGTTATAAATTGCATGCAATTAAAACAAGTCATTCAAATAAAAATCACTAATTGAGAAGTCATTGGCTAAATTTTAGAATTTAAATATCCTTTAATTAAATTTTTAAGAATTCAAACGTCCTTTCTCTTTAAGCTAAACATCTAGTTACTTAATATAAAATAGGACAATTAAAGTGTTTGTACTGATTTTTTATTTTACCTTATTTATTTTCATTTATAATTATCACTTTCACTCCACACACACTGTGATTTCAAAACCGTGGTAGGCACGGGCTATATCTATAGACTCTTCGTATCGTTACGGACTCTTCATATCCTCGCATTAGGGTAATTCTTACTATAAACATTTGGGTTGCAAACAACCAAAATCCTCGTGAATATTCGTTCATTTTCCCTTTTGACTTTCAGGGATTTACGTGTCCACTCGAAACATATATGGATTGTGGTAAAATTTCAGAGCTTTATCACCAAACCCAAAACACGTACGTATACGAGTGCGTCGGCAACAAGAATTAAGATCCTGTTATTTGAATAACTAGTCGCCAGTCCTCGCAAAACAAAAAGGGATGAGCGGCCAGGGATTTGAATCGTTTTCTTATCACACCTTTGGAAATCAATTAGACTTTTCACATAATCCATTAAGTGATGGTCCCAATCTTCGCAACCATTAATTAACTAAGAAATTTGTATACTCTAATCTAATATATTTAGATAATATTGGCAAAAGTTAATTTTAGATAAGATTATGAACTTTAAACCAAAATCATCCCAATCTCTGTTTTCAACAACTAAAATTCTAATAAGGGAAAATTCTAGAAATAAAATCAATTCAATAAAGTTAGTATCTTTCCAATTTTATCCGATTGAATTCTGGCCGTGCAGTAGCAGTAAGGCCAAAACTCTCCCATGCGGGGAAGTTCCTAACTTTTGGGGGCACTAATAGAAATCACCCACTAACATTCCCCCACGTGTCCCTAACCACCGCATTGCTATTAAAACACATAGCGCCACCTGTCCCTAATACGACTCCTTCCATTGTTATCTTGCCGCCATTTCCTAGCCTTTAGATTTCGAATTCAAGAACCCTAATTCGCTAATCGAACGGTGCCGTGAAAAACAATGATAAATAATAAAAATAGGAAAAGGGAATTAAAATTAGAATTACGTACCGTGAAAATGAAGCTGTAACCACGTTGGAGAACGTCAAGCAAGAAGAGAGTCCTTCGCCACATCATCTTAATAAATTCCTGAGACATGTAAAGTTTCTCGGCGGCGAAATCGACGTCTTCCGTTTCTAATCTGTAACAGTGCAGCCTCTTGAACATGCACCGATCATACGCCGTTTGATCGACGGCCACTATCAGCAGATTGTCAAGCAACGGCCTCGTCCCTTCCCCTAACCAGAAACTCTCCAAGAAAAGATCCAGCATTGTCGTATCAGCCTTTATGGTTTGCTCCACGTATGCTTTGTTCACGACGGCAATGATCACCGTCTTGTTCGGCAACGCCGCTGCTTCTAAAGCCACTTCAAGTTCATCAAGGGGAAGCTTTGTAGTTTTCTGTTGACAAACAAACGAACGATAAATAAATATTACGTAATTCTCATATAAATATATAAATACAATAATACTTACGAATGTCGTTTGCGGGCAGAAGCGGCGGGCTTTTTGGTAAGGTAACAAAGGGTTTGATCTTGAAGGAGACCAGACGCAGATGTAAAGGACGCCGGCGAAGAGTAAGAAGATGATGACGAAACTCCCCAGAGCCTGTTTTGAGAAATCCATAAATGGGAACTGTGAAAATAGATCTTTTATTGCTGACAATTTGAAGGGTTTTGATGATTGCGAAGATCCGTTTTCGGAAGGGACTATATGGGAATGTGGAGTAGGTTGATCATGCAATGTGCCTGAAACTGAGGTCGCAGGAGCCATTAAATCCGCATCCTTTAACATCATAGTGCCTTGAGCTAATTGAAAGAGATTAATTTTTTTGCAGTATCTGAAATCTGAAAGGTTAATCGATTAACCTATAATATGTGGCTAATCATATAAAGCTTAACCCATCATAAAAAAAACTGCACCAAGCGTTAATCCACCCACGGATTTCAGTTTTTCGGGAATAACTGGACGTTACGATGATACGCCACGTGGTCAGTATTTATCAGTAATTAAAATTCCATTAAAAGTCTCGAAACAATTTATTAAAAAAATTCTTAGTCTCCTTTTGAAAAAAAAAGAAAGAAAAGATAATCTGAGTCAAAATTTAGAAAAGTATTTATTAGTTTTTATACGGCAAGAAACCAAGGATATTTGTAACTATGGCTGCTGAGTGCTGAAGGATGACCTGGGTACATCAAAATAAAGATAAATGATTTAAATTTACTTTTAGAACTTGACGTGGTATGATATGATATAATTAAAAAAATTATTTTATTTTTTTATTATATTAAATTATTCATTTTATCTAATCATATTATGTTATATCGATTTCTATAAATAACTAATTTACATGTGTAATACTATTCAAATAAGATATTAATTCGACTTAAAAAGTCTTTATAGTCACTTTTGCATATAGTTTTATCATTTTGTAGAATTTAAGATTATGCGATTACAAATGTGGAGGTTAATAATGGATCATCGCTTTATTGTTATAACGTAAACATAAGTAATATTGTATTTATATAATTGAAATTCATATCTCAAAGGATATGATAAGTTACATGTCTATTATTGATTGATATAATATAATAATTATATTTATAAAAAATGGAAAAGTTAACAACTTAATAAAGAGAATCATCGATTGATAACACATTAATATGATATGAATTTTATATTTTAATTACGTAAATATAATACTGCTCAATTTTTATTGTTGTAATTATTTTCAATGAGAAGTCAATTTTATAAAAACAAAAAAGTAGTCTTAACACTCCATGCACTAACTGATATGTATTTGGCTAGATATTAAGGTTAAAATAAACGGAAAGGGGACGTCGTTTGCATATCTCTAAGGGTAAATGTCATTTACTTCTTATTAAAAAATTCATAATGTATATAATATTAAAAAAACTCTATAGTATTATAATTGTAATAGTATAAATTAATTATATGAGAGTATAATATTTTTTATTTAAAAAATTAATAATTACATTTGTACAATATCAAATGGTAAAAAATACTGAATAAACAGTAAAATTAATATATTCACGCTATCAAATAATTAATAAAAATAACACAAGACTTTGTTATATTATAAATTATTATTTAATATGAATGTCTGCATTTTTGTTAAAATAAAAATATTCAATATCACGTCGTATTAATTTAACAAATAGAGAAAATTTATTAATTGCAGTACAATATAAATTGATTGTTTACACAATACTATTTAACTATTTAAAAATATATTACAACAGTGTTAATTTTATTATTTATACAATGTATTGTTACTATTTAATATTGTACATATATAATTATTAAATTTTAAAATAATAAAAAAATTATTATATCCCTAAAAAATTAATTGACAGAAAGTTTTTTGATATTATTAAATATTAAAGAGGTTTTTAACAATTAAATAATCTATTAGGAATAAATAATAAATTCTCTATTTGTAATCACACGTTCAATCACATCTCATTATATTAATTTGTATATTTAATATTACTTACATATATTTTTCAACTTTCAATTGTTTTTCACATTTTGTATTTACAAAAAGCAGTTTCGTGTTTTGCGTGCCGTGATTGTCTGACCAACTTTTTTTTGTTCTTCTAATGAAAACTATTTCATTTAAGAATTTTTGGATATTAAGTTGGTCAAGATTATCCGATCCTCGCACATAGACATTCAAACACGGAAAGAGAATTTTCTTGATTCCAGAAGAGTTAAATATTAAACCAACCACAATTATTCAAGTCTTTTTGTTGAGAAAAAAATAAATTTAGCACCAATACATTAATATTTTGCCCTAATGTTCATGTGTTACGTAAGTATAATTATAAGTAAATATATGGACAAAAAAAATAAAAAACAAAATCAAATTAAGAGCACACATGACCAATTTATATGATTCAAACAAAAAATTATATTTACATAGTTCAATATTAATTCTTATAGCGATTATAGAGAATATTTTTTTTATTCACAAAAATAATAAATACTCAATAATAATATTTAACTAATTTTTTATTATATTTTAAAGTATCTCTTTTAATACTCAATAAATTTTAAAGCGTTTACAATAATTTATATAATATTTATAAAATATCTAAACTTATAAACTTAATTAAAAGAAGAGTTTATATGTGTAAAAATTTAAAACTCTTTTAAAAAAGTTAAATTTAGGTAAAAAAATAAAAGTTACTCCACCGCAACATTAAAAAATTATCACTAGTGTGGCACAAACTAACATTGTAGCGTCACATGGCCAACGTTATGGTACCGGAGCTTTTGTCTTCAACGCTATAATATTAAATAACTAGTGCCATAATGCTCACACATAAAGTTTGTCTTTTTGTATTTTTGTGCTTCTTTTTATTTTCAACTCTCCATCTTACTTTTTTTTTTGTATGATCTTTATATACTAAATTTCTTGATAACTCGATTCATACTCATATATAATTGTTAAATATAATTGTTAAATCACTACTTACAGGTTTTTTTTTTCTTTTAATAAGGAATTTTCATCTATAATTTCAATTTTACCTCTCTCTCCTTGAAAATTCACTGAAGCATATAGGAGTGGGCAACTTGAGATTGGGTTGGGTTGGGGACTAACTTGATTGGTCTCGGGTCCCGTTCAGAATAGATAAATATGTCCCGAACGAAAATTTTGTTCGGGCCAAGCCATGTCCGGACCAGGACATGGGTAAACGACAACAACAACGACAAAATGACATAAAGATTGTAAGCCATAGAGCAGGTCACGCAACAGCAGGTGGCAGCAGTAGCAAAACAACAGCAGGCAGCAGTGGCAAAATGGCAACAACAACAGCGGCGAAACGGGTCATTCTTGAACCGAACCGAACCGAATCCCATCCCAACTGGACCGAGACAACTAAAACTCACAGTTTCTATCTCAATTTTGTCTCAATTTCAAAGACCCGTCTCATCTCAACCCAATTTTTTCGGGTTGAACCAGAACTGAACCATTTGCCCACGCCTAGAAGCATACACGCAGAAGGCGCGTTCAAAGACTTTTGAGAAACGCCAGCCACACGACACAAGAATTTGAAGTTTTGAGAAACGCCAGCTACACGACACAAGAATTTGAAGATTCTTCCATTCAATGTTCTCACCAGTCAACCCCCATTGTGAAAGCATGGATTAATGTGCTTAATTTGGATCAATCCCCTCGTTTTAAAAATAAAATAAATTAACGATTAATCCCAAGTCCCAACTTTGTATAAATAGATTGAAGGAAACAAATTTTGAATTCAGATCTCTTGTTCCACCCATAAGACTTAACCAGTAAATCAGCTCAAATGTCTTGCGCCGCTAATAAATTTATCAGTTAATAACACCCAAAATTTGCAATATGCAGCACAATTGAGTTCTTAAAAAGCATGACACATGGGTTATTTTCTACGTGTGCGCGCCAAGATCATATAAGAAAATCAGCAGATAAATTGGCGCGATTTATGCTCTCAGAACCAGAAAAGGCAGACACCCAGAGGAAGAGACAAAATAAAAAAAGAGAAAAAAGATGCACCAAAGACAGAACATCAGTCATCATCAACAGCATCTAGTGAAAATTGATTAAAGTACATAGCAGAGTCTGAGCCTTTTCTTTTGCTTCTTGAGTTTTGGAGGCTGAAGAACCACCTTAATAGCAGCGTCGAATACTGCCTTCACGTTCTGCAGTTTCAACAGAAATATTTATAATACAGACTGTTTCGTGATTATGCACTTGTTCAAAAAAAGGAAAGCTGCTTGGAACACTGATTGGATTCTTAATTGGACAGACCTACTATTGCAACACGTCAGAAATGAGAGACGAACCTGCTGTGTCTTGGAGCTGCACTCAACGTATGCTAATGCTCCTATTTGCTTCTTGAGTTCTTGACCCTGGTAATTGCGAAGGTGTAATTGAGTAGGATTGTGAAAAAGAACGCCCGGAGAGGCTTCCAATTGGTTCTTATGCAGTACCCTCAAGGTGTGAACAATCAGATATAACATGACAGGCCATATAAGGGGCAAGGGCACACTTGTTTTATTTGCATACAAAAATGGGTTAAGTTGTTTCTTTGACATGTAAATCAATTGGACAAGTTGAAATGTACCAGACAGGTTGGGGCAATTTGAGTTTTCCAGAAAGCTACTTAGAAATTATTTCATTTTTGGCAAAAGGAGTCAACATTAATATTTTGATCATAGAAATTTTTAAGTACCACAAAACTAAGATGCAAAAACAAAACGAGAGCAATAACAGAACGTATATATGCCTCTGGAAAGGGAAATCACATTCAAATTGGGAGCCTACCTGTTCTGTAGAGATAGTACATGCCCCGGGATAATCCAAGTGGAATTGTTTGTCTTCTCTAAGATCTGCTATATCACAGAACTTTATTTAAAAGAAGAACAAACGTTCGCATTCAAGGGCAACTTATGTATTGTCAAATACAGAGAAACACTGTGTACTAATACAATATGTACATGGAGGCTATTCAATAGATTTTTGAGAAACCAAAAATGTCCATGTACATAACAGACATACGTCATATGTGCATGTACTAAAATCTGCATGTATGAATTATACAGATATACTCATCTACTTAATGGACTATTTATGTGCAAGCACTAATCTATCCTTAGAAGCCATTATAAGGAAACCAGGAAAAGGAACTTTACAGTTAGTGGCTTTTAGTTCTTCTAACAAATACACTCAAACTCAATTATTAACAGCATTGAGAAACTTGATTGATAAGCAATGACATGGTTATGGAAATACCCATTCACAAAAGCAATAAATCAATTGAGGAAAGAAGACGTCACCTAGTTTTGTCCCTACAAGAACAATGGGCACTGATGGGGCATAATGTCTCAGCTCTGGGACCCACTTCTCCAACATAAGAGTAAGTATATAAATATAATGGAATTATGCATAATTGAAAGTTAAACTTTGAGAGGACTTAATTTCAAAATTGAAAAAGAAGAGAAAAAAAAGCTTACTTTTTTTGAAATGTTCTCATAGCTAGGCCGACTAATGAGGGAAAAAGCAAGAATGAAAACATCAGCTCCTCTATAACTTAAAGGTCTCAGCCTATTATAATCTTCCTGTCCTGCATATATATTTAAAAACTAAGAATTATATATAATCGTTTCGCTTTTGTGGGTCACTTTTGCATCATACCATCTGCTGAACATTAGCTTGAAAAGTTACTATTATTCCATGAATTAAGGCTGCTTTTCTAAAGTAGATGAAAAGCTTGAAGTTGAATTTGCCTGTGTTTAGATACCAAAACCTCTAGATTTTCACATTTGATAGATTACTTAAACTATTCAACTGTGCATAAGCTCTTTCTTCTTTTGTAATTAAAAAGCTATCTAGAAACCAAATAGACTTTGTGAGTTGCAAGTTTAACAAGATTGGAATTTTTCTTCTCCATGTTCCTGTTTAAGTGAATGTTGCATCAAATTCACAACAATCAAAAACCAATTCTTTCACATAAGAAACAAAGAATTCACAAGTTCCAGCAAATCACATTTCAAAACAATAAATAAACCGGTGATTGAGTTCAAATTGTCATAGTTAAGGCCGACCCTGAGAGCCAAACTACAAACTAAAAGTTCAAAAGTTTCACAAAACATGAAAATTAACAGAGAGAGAGAGATTACCAGCAGTATCCCAGAGACCCAAATTCACAGTCTGGCCATCAACCAAGACATTAGCACTGAAGTTATCAAAAACAGTAGGGACATAATCCTGTTACAGAACCCGCAAAGAAAGATCCTTTAGTAACCAAATGCACATTACAATAGAGGGAAAAAAATGAGAAAACAAATTTAAGAAGTTAATACAGTTGGAAAAGTGTTGCTAGTATATGAAATGAGGAGACATGTCTTCCCAACAGCTCCATCACCAACTGTCACACATTTGATGAACTTTGTTGCTGTTGCTGTTGCTGCTGCCGTTGTTGTTGCTGTCGATGATGCTGTTGCTGTTGTACTTGTCATTTTCCAGCACCCATAAACAAGTTCACCGAAACAAAAACTCCCTCTTTCTTGAAACTCAAGCGTTGGTCAGGTTATAGAGAGAGGAAATGGGGGAGATCACTCGGCTACCAAAAAGCTTTTTGAGAGGGAGAAAAGATATAGAGAGATCACTTTAATTTGAGCTGTCAGAGAGGCAAAATGGAAAATTAAAGCTGACTGACCCCAATCCCCATTTACAGTAATAGATGTAGATTGCACTACATCAATATTCATAGCAAATTGAGTATCCGAAATTAACCGGTCCTTTACGCGCTCACCACAGCACGTAAAAAGGTGAACAGTTGCACCTCCAATAAAATTTTGCCATGCTGTGTTTTCACAGATAGTTTGTCCAAAAGCACGAGTCGAAACAAATAACAACAGTATGTGTGCATGGAAAATGCCCATATGATACAAATTAAAAAAAAAACCATTATTAAAACTTAAAAGCAAAAAAAAATCATATGGGACGACCCAAGTTTAAGTACCAGAGTTTTTTTTTATACATTAATCGCTACAATGACTAAATATACATTAAATTTTTTTTTATATAAATTAAACCCCCATTTAAAAAAAAAAAGAGCAAAGCTCTCACAAATTATCTATCTTAACTAAAATTTAAACTTTGACCGGAGAAGGTGCACTCTTAAGTCACCAATCACCGGAGCTACGATGATGAGTGCAAGTATAAGTGCTGGAGTTAAAAATGCTCACAAGACAACCAAAAGACCTTTTTTTTTTTATATGTTGTTGTTAGGCCGTGATGCGCTGGACTGTACTGTACTGGTGTGCAGTCAGAACGTCTGTCCAGTACGCCGTAAAAAGGCGCGTGTGCCTAGTGCATCAAAACCCCGATCACAGTGGAATGATTATTTTGGGCCCAAGTAGGTCTCCTTTAGATTTCTTTCCCATAGAAGAGCCAATAAACTCACGCTCCCTCACGCGATGCAAAAATTTGAATCTCCCTTGCGCTTTTACTACCGTGATAAAAAAGTGAAGGTAAGATGAAAAATTAACATCTAATAGAGCTTTATGACTGTAAAAATGTAATTGAAGAAAAAGAATGTACATGGGTCCATTCCCAACCAAAAAAAAAACTAAAACGAGGAATAAAGGATATCAGAAAGGTGCTTTATAAGTTAAGTATGAAATACAAGTAATGCTTAATTTAATGGGTATTGGGTTGCTTCATCATGCCGCGCCATCTATGATGTGCACTAAGCATAATTTTAGACCATAACTTCAATCTTAATTAATTAAATCATTAAATTTAAAACTTATAAATTTGTTTAAAGCAAAAGGTTGATGTATGATTTGTCAACGAACTTAAGGTGGGTAAGTAAAATTAATGATTTTAATTGTTGATGGAGACGAGTAATGGCCGGGCCGGTAATTGATATCTATGTTGGGCTCAAATGTGATAAGATCAATAAACATTTGACAGAGAGTTGTGACCCGTCCTGTAAAACCGGATCCGGCCCAATAATTGGTGGATCCAAAAAGTTTAACAGCGTCTTGAAGAGAGAAAAAAAAATAACAATTCCAAAAGAGAGAGAGAAACAAAACAGAATCATGGCGTCAAGAGCAGCCACAGCCACGGCGGCACCGCCATACCCAAGTGCTGCGAGATTCTCAGATTATCCATGTTTCCCTCAATACACTGCGTCTCTCAAGTGTAAGCTCCTCTTTCTGATCATCTCTTTAATTTCTCTATCGAGGTGTTTGGCAATTTATTTTCAATTAGGGATTTACTTTTTAGGTCATGAATCATTGCAGTTGCTATTTTTTTTTCTGGATTGGTATCGGATTGATTCGGGACAAAGCTTAATTGGTTATATTTGAATGAGGTGTGATGTTTATTCATGAATAAATTAATTTACCATATGTTCAGTTCCAATCATATTAATCTTGTTTCAATTCAGCGTTATGTGAAGATACATGTTTGTGTTTGCTCGTGTTGGCCTTTTTATGTGTTTGCAATATGTACATGTGCACTCACACCTCTTCAAGGGAGTAAAAAATGCTAAGAATGCATCCGCTTAGCAGTTGAGATCTTCAAGTATAGATTGCTTTTTGTTGCTCAAAGTGACAAAGAGGGCAAGATCAGGCCTGCAAGCTGCTCGCTTGTGCTGTCTTATATGCCCTATCAACATATTTGACTGGGCAAAAGACTTTTTTGTCCTTTAGTTTAGTCTAATTCTCAATTTTGTCTCACCAGTTTTAAGAAATTCAAAATTGTCTCAATCCGTTAATAAGTTAATAAGATTCTGTTAGATTTGACAAAAAAGTTAATTTT
This sequence comes from Ailanthus altissimus, assembly GCA_946807835.1. NCBI lineage: Eukaryota > Viridiplantae > Streptophyta > Magnoliopsida > Sapindales > Simaroubaceae > Ailanthus > Ailanthus altissimus. The sequence goes on from OX327684.1 coordinate 36,866,705, forward strand.
TCTGTACAATAACATTTTTGCCCTTTCTTAACAGTTCATAATTTATTTTGTTTTTATCCAATTTTAATTTTAAACACGTAGCACAATTTCATCCATTTATTTAATACAAAAATTAATTAAATAAAATAATTTATGTTTAATTATTATATTAAACAAAATAAATTTCTTTTTCTCTCTTTTTCTAACTATTATCCTCATCTTTCATAATCATACTCAACAAAACACATTGTCATCACCATTCATAAAGCCAAACTCCATTCATCTTTTCTTGCCAAAAAATTCTCTATTTACTAATATTCAATATCAATCAAAATTTCAGTCATCAATCTTCAATATTTAAGGATAGAGAGAGAGCATAAACCAAAAAAACAAAAAAAAGAAGACGAAGACAAAAGAAAAGAAAGAGGCATAACAACGTATAAACCAAAAATCACACAATAAAGTTGCATAATAGAAAATTTTGATATTTAATTTTACTGGATTTGATTTCAAAAAGTCCCAAATTTTCTGTTTGAGAAAAGGAAAACTAAAACAAATCGTACAAATCTTTAAAAAGATTTTGTGCAAAAAAAAAAAATTATTGCCTCTTTTTCCAGTTAAGAAAAACACTGCATTTTGTTTCAAAATAAACTCACTATTTCTCTTTTCATCATTTATTATTTCTCTTCATTATCTATTATCACCTCCCACTTTAAAAAACAAAAATTCTCTCTTTTGCTAGTCAAGAAATACACTATATTATCTTTCAAAAATGACCCACCCTTTTGTCTTTTCATCATATCTTATCTCTCTTTATCATCTTTCATCTCCCACTTCAAAAAATGAAAAAAAAAACAAATTTATTACCTTTTTTTTAAATCAGAAAACTTCGCGCCTTTATTTTGCACTCAACACAATTTCGATTCCTGAGCAAATTCTTCATTTCTCAAACTTCATCATCTCTTCTCTTACTCAAGGTATCAGTGGTTGAGTATTTAATTATAAATTAAAGTATTCTTTTTTATTTTTTAATTGTTTATTTAATTATGAAACAAGTTTTTAACAAATAAAAATAAAATAAATTCTTTAAAATTTGAACTTATCAAAGTGTGCCATACGTCTTTTTACCAGTTTGTGTCAGCTTACATTAAAATTTTATATTGAATTCCAATTTTATCCTTCCAATGTCAAATCTAACAGAATCCTGTTAACGGATTGGGACAATTTTGGGTTTTTTGAAATTCGTGGGACAAAATTAAGAATTAGGCTAAACGCGTGAGACAAAAATGTCTTTTACCCTATTTGACTGCCCATTTTATTCAAGTACTTATTGAATTTGGATTTGAAGTTTAGAATTAAGACGAATGGAATTAGTAACATTAAGATAAAGAGTTAAGATGATGACATTCTTCCTTTTTGATCTGTGTCTCCTGAAGGCTGAGAATGTATAAGATTTCTCCACGAAATTACACCAGTGGTCTAGTGTGCTTATGACTTCTTATGACTGAAGGCCGAGGAAAGTAGGTCTCTAATTAAAACTTACAAAACAGAGCTCCTAATCTTTCATTACAAACATGAATGGCAAATGGTGATCGCCACCATCTAGTCTTTCTAATGAAAATCCACCATATGATATATCATTTAAGTTAAACTAAATAGGTAAGCACTATTTTTTAATAAGTAAAATCCACTTGGTAATTCATGTTTTGAGGATATTTTTCTTTATTAGTTAATCTGGTTACATGCTGAATTGAAGGGTATGATGTTGCATTTTGTACAGTGGAAGATCAATATCATTGAAGCAGTGCATTTTTATTTGCTGTCTTTTAACAGTTTAAATTTGCTTTTAGCCTCATCTGGCTAAAGTTTAATCATGAAAGCAAACTTTTCAGGTCTGGAAGAATTTAGTACAGACAAGAGTAAATGTCAAGAACACTTTGATGTTTATAAAGAATGCAAGAAAAAGGAGGTATGAAGTCTCTTTGGACTTTTCCAATGCTCTGTATTCTTTGTGTATGCTTACAATTATACAAAATGATTGTGTCTTCCTGCATCTATTGTACATAGTTTCAACAGGCATAAAATTGTGTTTGTCTCTTATGATTTTATTTTTCCTTTTTGCTGTGTGGATAACAGAGGGAAGCTCGGTTGGAACGCAACAAGAACAGGTCCCTTTTCTCTTGAAATTCCCTAGAGATCTTCTCCAACATATCCTAGTCGGTACCAAGTTAAATGTGAGCTCATAGGGAATGGTGATCTTTCTTCTGTAGCATTAGATCTATAGAGTTACATTGAGTTGCGGCCCATATTGTAAAACTGAAGAGCTCACTGTTATAATATCGGAGAAGTTTAATGTGTAATATTCTTTTGTATTCCTGCAAAATGATACATACCTTCCTTTCCATCGAGTCATATGGAAAATATTGTCTCTTTCCAAATAATACAATTATATCACGAACAATTATAATTGTTAACTCTGCTGTTGTTAGTCAAGGCCCGTCGTCTAGATTCCTTCTCTTTATTGAGGATGAAGTTAATTGAATTATTGCTCTTTTACATTTTAAAAAATAAGGTGGTTAATTGAATAATGGATTATTACAAACACAAAGTTTTCTCAAAATGGAGTTTTAAGGTTGAAAAGTTGTTGTGGACGTAAATGGCAGGTATGGAATGTAATTCAAAAGGGTGCTAGAACTTAGTTGGAAAAGAAAATATAACTGAGATTCGAGGCATGCGGTCGACTTGATTACTTGTCTTCTCACAGTTGAAGCCTATGTGGTACTATTGGCAATGTTTGCAAAATTTACTGTGGATTACATATGGGTATTAGGTTCATTGCTTCGACTACTAATTTGAAAGCTAAGGGCACTATCTCCAGAATTGACTACAATATGAAAAAGAAGAACCAATCTGCTTTATTGACGGCAAAATTTTCAAATTGGACTTGTGGTAAATTGCCAGAATTAAATCATTATTAAATATGATTTAGACTTCACTAGGAGAATAAATAAATAAAAGTCGCGTCTCAATGATATTGAGGGGTTTTTGCTCAACAGAATGTGTGAACTTATGTTTTGTAACTCTTTACTTTTAAGTTTTACCCACATAATAAAGATTAAGAAGTTACCTTTCAAGTATACTAGAATTTAGAGGTCGGTGAAAAATAAATAATCTCCTTGAACGTAATGTTATTATGCTATAATTAACAGTATGCCAATTACACTCCCACATGTCAAAAATAATAATATGCCAATTACAAAAGGGACCTAACAAGGCTGCTACGAGTCCGTCCCATTATTTTTCCAACTAAAATTACATTCTCAAACATCAGAAAGATGAAACCCTCTTGACGTGGAGAGTGATTCCATTTCCAGGTACAATATTTACTCTAACGATAGGGCAATGCCGGTATTTTGGAGAGAGCGTGAAGCTGAACTTTGACAGAACAAGAGATAGAATCACCTTCAGTTCTGCCATGGCAAAGTGTTGGCCTGCACAAGCTCGTGGCCCCGCACCAAATGGCATGTACGCCTGTGGAAACTTGCAGGCAGCCATGATTCCGTTGGCAAATCTTTCTGGGTTAAAATCGTGAGTGTCGGGGCCCCAAACATCAGGGCTCTGATGTAATATTGGAATTGGTACCTGGATTCCCATACCTTTCGGAATTATTATGCTTTTGAACTTGATATCATCCAGAGCTTCTCTAAATACAAAACCTGCAGGCGGGTATAGCCGCAATGTCTCTTGGATCACCATTGTTAGCTGCCCAGAAATATTAGCAATCAGATTGGTTTGTTATCAATTTTAGAGGGGATAAATAAAAAGGAAAAGTAAAAGACCCTTCAAATGTATACTTACAATTTTCATGCTTCGAAGCATATCAGCATCTGGAGGGCCATCTTTACAAACTCTGAGCACTTCAGCACGAACACGATCCTGCCATTCTGGATATGCAGCTAATAGCATTAATGCCCATGATGCTGCGACCGCAGAGGTCTCATGGCCAGCAAAGTATATGTTCTTGCAATTGTCCACTATGAACTTGTCACAAGATATATTCAAAGGGACGCCATTGTAGTCACCACAACTTTTGGCACCTTCAAGTATCATTTGTAAAAGATCTTTCTCATGGGAAGAAGAAGACCCACTCCGTTCTTTGACTACTTGTAGTATCATTGCGTTGATTTCTCTCTCTAGTTTCCATATCTCTCTGTTATTTTTGGTGGGCAAGTACCTTTAACATAGATCACGATGTTTTTAAATCACTTGTCACATAAAAAGATAACATAAGAACTTCTAAATGAAGGTTTTTATCTAATTGTTTGTAATTGTACCTCAATCCCGGGACTCCAACGGTTCCTCTAGACATGGCTTCCACAAGAGATTCAAACTTAGCAAATATTTCTCGTCCTCTGTAATAATTGCTTCCGAAACAAGCTCTTGAAATCACATCTGCAGCCAAACTCTGCATATCCTTGTCCACTCTTATTTCGGCAATTCCATCTTCCTCACTTGCAATTCTACTCTCCCAAGATTTTACCAATGACATAGTTGAATCCACCATTAGCTTCACCATCCCCTGTGAATAAGCTTTCATAATTGATTGTCTGCTTCGTAATTCTTTAAAACTTGCATATAGCATTTACAAAATATATATTAATTTAGTAAATATCTAAATACGTGATGCAATTTAATAACATTTCCTAAATAATATTCAATCATGGGTTAATTAGATAACATTTGTGGACAACATTGTTTTCGTTATGATGAGTGTGATACTACGACATAATATTAGTAGTAAATACTGTTGCTTAAATTACGATGAGTAATACTACCAAGTAATATTGTCAGATTTATTTAAAACCTTTATCCAATTTAAAATACGCTGCATAATCATGTTATGTGTCCAATTGTTCATTGATAACAGTCGTGCATCACATAAAGAGGGATTGACGTACGTACCTTAACCCTTTCAAGGTATAACTCAGGAGCAATAACCTTTCTTTGATGGGCCCAAAGTGGGCCGCTTGATGCTAGAATTCCCTGGCCCAGAAGAGGCCCTCTGTCTTTGGACAGATACGAAGGCTTTCCCAAGCTCAAAGAAGTGCACTGGTTGATCTCCTTCACCAAATCCATATCCGTTATGCATATTATCTGTATGCTTCCAGCCGAATACATGAATACAGGTCCTGCCACCCATGTTATAAATCAGTCAAAATAAATATATTTTATTTATTTTTTTCATTGAAAATAATAAATGGGACAAAAAGTGGGTTACCAAAATCCTGTGTGTATTTCTGAAGATATGCAAACCCAATTGGTGGCCAGTTATGAGAAATGCCAACTTTATGTTGGCTGCTTGATGCTGCTGCTGCTTCACGTTGGATCCTTTTCATTTCAGAGATGTTCCCCAATAGAATTGAAGGAGAAGGGCCTTTGATACCTTGCTTTTGGAGCTTAGAACGAAGCTTTTTTGGTTTCAAAACCAGAGCATTGTAAATTTGTAGAACCAACAACACAACACCTCCCAACACCACTGATAAGAAAATATTACCCTCCGATTCCATCGTCAGACAATTGGAAACTAATTCTTTTGAATTGATCACTTGCCACTTCCCCTTTCTCTGAAGAAGTTTGTGTACTTAAAAAGGAATATACATATGTATATATTGAGCTCTCCATAATATTCAACTCAGGCATTGTAAAATCAATTTGGCAGGTGGGTCCAACGTTGCAATTCTTTTTTTTTTAAATATAAATATTTTATTATAAAATGTATATTTTAAAGGATTACAACTATAAAAATTAATTAAATAAAATAATTATCAATTGTCTTAAATAATTAGAGAAAATAAAAAATTCTTCTAACTATTTTCCAAGACTTAAATTATATCCTAAACCCCTCTCAGGACTTGCCAATTGTCTCCAATATTTAGAGAAAATAAAAAAATTTGGTTTACTCCAAATATTTAAACCCTAAACTAAACTCTTATGAGGACTTGAACCAAGATTTAAAGACTTAAATCTCTCTCAATACTTGAACCCACCCTTAACCTAAATCATTTTCAGAATTTGAACTATTGATTTAAATTAAAGAGTGCACAAAAATTATTATTAGATGATACTTCGTAATTCTAATTATTACTCTCTTTTTTATTTCACCAATTCTAATAACTACTAATTAAACAGTTAATTGTGAGTTTAGGGTGATAACCAACCTTCTTTGAAAAAATTGTAATTGGAATGATTCATGGACTGTAGACATAATCCGTTAAAGAATCAAATGTGACTTTTTAGTTTATGTGCTTTTTTACTTGGTTTCATCTGTAGACTATAAATAATACTATAATCAAATGGGTTTTGAATATTAGATATTTTAATGATTTAATCTATGCTAAAATCATAGTACTTTTTGAAGAAATGAAACGTGGGTTCAACTCACTAGTGAGATGTTTTCCAGCCAAATTGAAGTTGAATGATAGACTTCATTTTCTTAAATTTTGAGCACGGTAAAGGATTAAATAAATAAATAATAATCATATCTTTTTATTGACATCAGCTTTTTGAATTAGAATTTGTTTGGTCAAATTTTGTTTGGTCATATATATATATATATATATATATAAAGTTAGAAAACTTTTTTTGACCTGCTACATTCTTTTTTGGTCAAAAAAAAAAATTGATTCCACCAAACTCAAAACATTAACCATAGCGATCAAAGTGTCAAAATTATTGCGGCAAATTCATGCAATGACTTGGAGTTGCAGTGTTAGTTGCTAAAAATGATGACTCCATAATATTGCTATGATTTTATATTTATAAAAGTACAATGTAAAGTTTATATTTTAATTGACGTGATATTTAATATATATATATATATTATTAATTAATATTATATAATTATTATATTAATAATAATTACTTTAATAGATAGTAGTCTCTAATTTTAACACATCAATGTACAAAAGTTGGTGTAACACTAGCATGTTATTGTTTCACTTTGAATATGTAGTCCAGTAAGAGATTTGTTAAGTTTAGTGATGATGTCTTGTTGGGTACTTTCCATTTTTTCCCATCTTAATAGTTAATACCATCGTCACCAAACACCACCACTATCAAGTTGATTTTTGACTTTTGTCTTCATTAATCAAAATTTCAACAGATTTTTTTTTTTTCTTTCTCATTCATTGATTCTCCGAAGATATCTTGTTTCATGCATCTACCCAAGTTATGCGATATTTCAAAGAAGAAGTTTCTTTTTTAAAAAAAAAACTATTTTTTATAATTATTTTAAGTAGTATTAAACTTACGAGATTGGATGCAAAAAAATTTTTGAATGCGCTTTCCCGAGTGAGTGCATTCGCTATTCCTTCTCAAAAACTCTTGAAATAATAACCAAAGTTAAGATTACAATTTCGTCTGTTTTGCTCGGTATATTAAATAATATATCATTTAAAATGTTCTTTATTAATTGATGCAATATTTATCACATTAATATAAATATAAATATTTAATACATGACAATATTAATTGATAATACACAATTAATAAAAACTTATTTTTATTATTTTATTTCAATAATCTTTATTTTTTAAATTTTTTTCCAGTTATAGGTCTGTTGACTATGTCAGATATTTTTTTTTTCCTAAAAACCTTAATCATTCAGATTTTTCTGATGGTTTGCATTAAAGTTTGAGGGGCTTTCTCCTATTTCCGAGAAAAAAGAAGAAGAAAAATTGAGAAAGAATGGGTGTGGTGATAAGGGTTGAAGGAAGAGGCACATAGGGTGTAAAGAGAGAATTGAGATAAACATTTAGGTAAAAGGCTTAGAAAAATCAAAAGCTGTTCGACAAGGCATCGGTTGCTATCCGTGCATACATTTTTTTTTTCGATGAAGCTTAATTACTGCAATAATTGTATTGGGTACATTTCAAAATTTATATGACCTCCTATTTTTCTATGGAGATTTGCCTGGTTACATGCATATTAAGGCGTGGCTCAATGATAAGTCTGTTTATCAAGTGCATTTTACTCATTTATGCGGAGATTCGAGTTATGATGAATAATAAATTCAGAAATTTATCACAAAGAAAAAAAAAATAAAACTCTGGTTACATAGAGATGAACCCCATGTCCGGGTTCCAGGACCAATTTATACACAGGGGAGTGGCGGTATTTCGGAGAGACAGAGAAGCGGAATTTTGATAGAAGAAGTGACAGAATAATCTTCAATTCGGTCATGGCAAAAAGCTGGCCTACACAAATTCGAGGTCCCATTCCAAATGGCATGTAAGCCTGTGGAAACTTACAGGCTCCAGAAATTCCATTTGCAAATCTTTCCGGATTGAACTGCTGTGCATCGGGGCCCCATAATTCAGGTAGCTGTTGCAACACTGCAACAGGTATCCGGATGCCAGTACCTTTCGGAATCACCACGTCTTTGATCTTAATATCTTGCAAGACCTCCCTTGGCAAAAGCCATACCACCGGGTATAGCCGCAAGGTCTCTCGAATCACCATTGTCAACTGTCAAGAAATATGTACATAAATGATATTAGAAAGAATTCGTTCTTATTGGCTTTAAAATTGATATCGAATCTCAATTTTGATTCTTTACTTAACAATTTTTGGGTTGAATGATTTTTCTAATATGATTTCAGTTTTTTTTTTTTTTTAACGTAATCTCAATTTCAATAAAATCAGATTCACACATTTCACATTAAAGTTCCCGTTAGAACTTGGTTTTATTACTAATATTAAAATTAATATTGAGTCTTCATCTAACAGTTTAAACTTTCAGATTAAAAAGTTTCTCTAATAATTGAGAATGGAGATTATGAAAGAAAAGCAAAATATCAGATGAGTTTTTTCGAATTGCTTACAAGTTTCAAGCTTGGAAGCAGATCAGCATCTGGAAGGCCATTTTTAAAAGTTTGTATAACCTCAGCACGAACACGGTCTTGCCATTCAGCATGTGCAGCAAACAAAAGCAAAACCCATGATGCCGTGGTGGCAGATGTCTCATGACCAGCAAAGTATATGTTCTTGCAATTGTCCACTACAAATTTGTTCCGAGAGATTTCCGATGGTAGTCCATTTTGGTCACCATTACCCTTGGCACCCTCCAGTATCATTTTTAAAAGACCATTATTCTCACGGGAAGGGGAAGCCTCAATTTTTTGTTTTACCACTTTCAGGGTCATTGAATTAATCTTTTTCTCCAATTTCCACATCTCCCTATTATTTTGCTCGGTAAATACCTTCCAAAAATTTGTGATCGTATGTAAGTTTTATGAATGTAATAGCATGTGCATTGATTGGTGAACGTGGATGAAGTTAGGTACGATTGATATTGATTGAAGTAATTACCTTAACCCAGGAACACCAACCATTCTCTTGGACATGATACTCTGTAAAGATCTGAGCCTTGAGAATATCTCTTCCCCTTCGGAGTAACTGCTACCAAAACATGCTCTTGAAATTATATCCGCAGCCGAACTTCTCAAGTCCATATCAACTCGAATTTCTGCAGTTCCACCCTCCCTTTCAATTCTACTATCCCAAGATCCTAGCAATGATGTTGTAGAGTCCACCATTAAGTTCACCAAACCCTTCCAAAAAAAAAAATTTGCTCAAGTGATTATATGCCGAATAAAAAGACCATAGACTGCAGCTGCATATTTGAACATCCTCAATCACATCAATCTTGGCTTTGCAGAAATACAATCTCTGAACTAATAGGAAATTGCTTAAAACATGACTGGATATTCGAATTTGTGTATACATGAAAGCAGATTTCTCCCCCTTTGAGCGAGCTAACCACTTCTTTTATAAGAGTAAATATCTGGGTGTGCGGTAGGTGAGTCTTTTAAAAAAAATTTAATAGAAAATGATGAGTGTTTAAATATCTCTCCTTATACATATATATGAGGGTAGATTTCTCCTTAAAGGACCCTTCTTTTTATAGAAGGAGATATCTCATTTTATATTAGATTTTTGCTTAATGCAAAAGATGCCTTTAGAAAAAAAAAAATCACCTTCACTTTATCAAGGTAGAATTCAGGAGCAATAATCCTCCTTTGATGAATCCAGAGTAGGCCATTGGATGGCGCAATGCCATTACCAAGAAGAGGCCTGAGTTCTTTGGATTGGTTAGAAGGCTTCCCCAAGCTCAAAGATGTGCACATGCTCAATTCCTTCACCATCTCAATATCTGTTATGCATAACGCTTGTATATTCCCAATTGAATACACAAATATAGGTCCTGGCACCATACAAGCATATATAATTAAAAATGAATATGATTTCTCTAAGCTAGTAACTAATTAAATAGAAGATACAGGAATTTACCATATTCATTTGTCCACTTTTCGACGAATGGGAATTGAATTGATGGCCAATCATGATTAAGACAAACTTGGTTTTGGTCTTTTGGAGTGACTTGAAGTCGGATCTTGTTTATTTCAGGTATGTTCCCCAAGAGAAAAGGAGGAGGAAGTCCTCTTATCCCTTGTTTCAAGCTTTGATCTTAGGAATCTTGGCTTCAATAACAGAAAGTTATAGAGATAGAAAAAGAAACCCACAAGTCCACCCACCACCACTGACAGTACAGTCTTAGTCATCAAACTTGGCTCTGCTGCCATTTCTTTTTCTTCTTCTTTCTCTCCTTGTTTTGTGTGTGTGTAATATTTATGTGCACAAATGAATATGTTGCTTACATTGTAAGTTGTAACCCCGATCACGCGAAGTATCTATTGTCTTTCAAAATATAAACATCAAATATAGCTAATCGGTGACAACTGATAACAACCGGCTTGATTATAATCTATTTTCAAATATATATATATGAAACGTGTTACACGCGAATATTAAAAAGAAGAAAAATAGAACAAATATATGAATTAGTCCATGGACTGACGTGATTATATTAAGATTGTCTAGGAGACAATAGATTTGATTTGGATTTTGATTGTAAAAAATAATAGTGTTTAAAATTTTGGGTCCTTGTTATTTGTTTTGTTCTGATGGGTGAACAGATATGAAGTTCTTACTTTGGAACTACTTATCTCAAATCATCTTCGAGTAAAGTGAAATATGATCTTACCATACCAGCAGATACTGCATATGCCTCCAAGACAATAACAAATGCAAAAATTAAAAAAAAAAAATCTATCATAGGTCGGCCTAGAATTCTTCACCATAGGAAGACTTGGAGATGATGATGAACATGGTATTGAGAATCCTATGCCTCAACTAGATCACTCTGTTGTAAGCACAATCTCTTCACTTGCTGCAAAAGAGCTTCTATCCCTCTGAGAAAGAGTAGAGTAAGCACATTCACAGTACAATAGATGAACTACCAAGTCAATTTATAATTCAACAGAGGAAAGAAGAAAAACAAGCTTGATATTCAAACCCTCCAAATCATACTCTGGTTACAAAGAGGTCAACGCCATGTCCAGGTTCCACAACCAATCTATACACAGGGGAATGGCGGTATTTGGGAGACATGGAGAAACGGAATTTTGACAGAATGAGTGATAGAATCACCTTGAGTTCTGTCAGTGCAAATTGTTGGCCTACACATGTTCGAGGCCCCATTCCAAATGGCATATAAGCCTGTGGAATTTTACAAGCTATTGATATTCCATCTGCAAATCTTTCTGGATTGAACTGATGTGCAGCAGGCCCCCATAGATCAGGATCCTGTTGTAACATTGCATTCGGTATCCGGATGCCCATCCCTTTAGGAATTACTATGTCTTTAAACTTAATATCTTGTAAGGCCTCTCTTGGAAGAAGCCCTACTGGCGGGTATAGGCGCAGTGTCTCTTGAATCACCATAGTCAACTGCCAACAAAAATATGAAAATTATATTTAACTCACTCTCATTTAGAATAGAATTTCCAAAGAAAAGAAGTACTTGATGATTTTAAGACCAAATAATTTTTTTGTGTGATTTATACTGAACAAGTGAACTTCTAAAATGGTAAGCAGCACTACTTTCTTTATAAAAGTGAATAATGACATTTTGGAACTGCAACTTAATCAATTTATTAAATCACAGACCAAGGACTTTAACCCCTTTTAACTAGGCTGCTTTGTTGAAAATAGTCGTATATCCTTTTCCCATTATAGTTTTACTCGTGATGATTGTAAAAAACTTAAAAGATTACTAGACCAAAAGTGGAAAATACTTGTATGTGCTTTCTCCATTATAGTTTTACTCATGATGATTGGAAAAAATTTAAAGACTACCAGAGCAAAAGTTGAAAGTACTTGTATATCCTTTTCCCATTATGGTTTTACTCATGATGATTGGAAAAAACTTAAAAGACAACCAGACCAAAAGTTGAAAATACTTGTATATACTTTTCCCATATAGTTTTACTCATGATGATTGGAAAACACTTAAAGACTATCAGACAAGAAGCTTGTAAGTAAATGGTAGTTACTTACAATTTTCAAGCTTGGAAGCATATCAGCAGCTGGAAGTCCTTGTTTACAAGTTTCTATCACCTCAGCACGAACGCGCTCTTGCCATTCAGGATGAGCAGCCAACAAGAGCAATGCCCATGATGCCGTGATGGCAGATGTCTCATGACCAGCAAAGTATATGGTCTTGCAATTGTCCACTATAAATTTGTCTGGAGAGATTTTTGATTGTAGTCCACTGTGTTCAGCATTACTTTTGGCACCCTCTAGTATCATTTGTAAGAGATCCTTTTCATAGGAAGCCTCTACTCGTTGTTTTACCAGTTTTAGAATCATCGAATTAATCTCTTTTTCTAATTTCCAGATCTCTCTATTGCTTTTGGTTGGTAAGTACCTTCAACAATAAGTCATTGGTTGAACTCTTGTACTTGTTTTAGACAAAACTTTCATTTTGAATGTAAACCATTAATGAATTTTGGTAACATTAAAGTAATTGCTAATTACCTTAAGCCAGGTACACCAACCATTCCCTTGGACATGATTTTCTGCAAAGATCTGATCCTTGAGAATATCTCTTGCCCTGTCGAGTAACTGCTACCAAAACAAGCTCTTGAAATTATATCCGCAGCCAAACTTCTCAAGTCCGTATCAACTCTAATTTCTGCAGTTCCACCCTCACTTTCAATCCTACTCTCCCAAGACCCTAGCAATGATGTTGTAGATTCCACCATCAACTTCACCATACCCTTCATTGTTTTTTAAAAGAAAAAGATCGCATAAGTGCTAATCAACTGAATATTCTCAATTAATTAAGCTACTTAACTGATAGATACCAGTACAACCACACTACAATGCATTTTTAATAAGACTATTATTCCAACTTCTTGTGCAGAAATACATTTTGAACTAACAGCAAATTCATAGCAAAAGGGAATAACTTATGGGAGAATTACCTTGACTTTATCAAGGTAGAATTCAGGAGCAATGATCTTCCTCTGATGAGCCCAAAGTAGACCACTTGAGGATATAATGCCATTACCCAGAATAGGCCCGCGTTCTTTGGAATGGTAAGAAGGCTTCCCTAAATTCAAAGATGTGCACAGGCTCAATTCCTTCACCATCTCAATATCTGTTACGCATAACGCTTGTATATTCCCAGTTGAAAATACAAACGTTGGTCCTGCCACCAAGAAGCATATATAATCGAGTCAGAAAACAAAACAAATTTAATTATGAAGACATTTTCCGATAGAGAAGGGGTAGTACCATATTCATTTCTCCACTTTTCCACAAATGGGAAGACAGTTGATGGCCAATCATGATCAAGACAAAGACTAGGTTTGCCTTGGTCTTTTTGAGTAACTGACAGGCTTTGCATCTTCTTAATTTCAGGGGTGTTCCCCAGGAGAAAAGAAGGAGAAGGTCCTCTAATTCCTTGCTTTTCCAATTTTGATCTCAGAATTTTTGGTTTCACAAACAACACATTATATAGATAGAAAAACAAACCCACAAGCACACTCACCACCATTGACAGTACCATCTTCGCCATCAAACTTGCCTCTGCAGCCATTCTTTCTCTTCTTGTTTTCTGTATTATGTGTTTAAATGCACAGATGACCGTACTAAGAAAAATTGTAAACCCTACTCACGATTCACGGCAAGTCAACCTCTTTAAAGCTTGGCTCTGCCGTCATTCTTTAATGTCTGCAGCCAGTCTTTAAGGTCGTCGAATCTGTTTAATAAAAACGTTATGACAAAGGAAAAGGGCAAAATCGATACCCCTGACTTAATGAAAATAAAAAAGGTAAAATTAACTTATACTTTTAGAATAAAAATGTCTCTAAATTAATGGAAATGTGCGAATTACAGCGCATTAGGGAATTAAGTGTCTATTTAGTTAAGAGTTTTTTATCGATTAAAAAAAAATTTAACGATAAAATTTTTCTATTATTTTTTTATAATGTTCAATTGTAATTAAAAAAAATTAAAAATAAAAAAATAATAATTTTTTTTTATTTACAAAAATTTAAATTCTAAATTTTTGAAAATAGAATTTTTAAAATTTTTTGAATATAATATAATGTTACATATATTATAATAATATTTTTTATTTTTATATTATAACCTTAAAAATAATAAATTATATTCAACTAATATTTTTTTTTAAAGTCATCAAATTTCAAAATCTCTATATCTTTAAATTATCATATTTTTATAAAAATTTATTAAAATTTTTTATTAATTATTTTATTTTTTAAATAAAATTTTTTTATATTATTTTTAATTTTTATATCCAACACAATAAATTATATTAATTCATTGATTATTATGTATTAATTTTAATTGATTATTGTATTTTACAAATTTAAATTTGAGAAAATATATAATAAATTTTAATTTATATATAAAAAATATTAAATTACTTAAAATTTGAATATAAATATTATTAAGTATTATTTTTCGTAATTTAATAACAAGTAAGCATTTTTAATAATATATAATTAAATAATTTAGTACTTAAAAATAATTTTTTTAATTTATAACTAAAAAATTAATAACTTTTTTATGAAAAAAATTTACAAATCCTAAAAGTTTAAGTATCATTTTCGCATAAATTTATTTAATCTACTTCCAATAATTAGTGCTTTATAGTTTTGATCTTAGAATTTATAGTATCACAAACAACGCATAATAAAGATAGAAAAACAAACCCACGAGCATGCTCACCGCCATTGACAATACCATATTCGCCATCAAACTTGGCTCCGCATCCAATCCTTTTCTTTTTGTCTTCTGTATTATGTGTTTAAATGCACATGTGGCTATAATAAAAAAATTTGTAAACCCCATCACGATTCACGGAAAGTCAAACTCGTTAAAGCTTGGCTCTGTAACCATTCTTTAATATCGTCGAATCTGACCTCACATCTTTTATTTAAGAAATAAGATGTACAGATTCATAGGTTATGACATCAGAAAATGGCAAAAATTGATACATTTGAATAAATGCAAAAAATAGCAAAATCATCTTCTACTTTTAGAATAAAAATACCTCTGAATTAATGAAAATCTGTAAATTATAGTTAAACACAAATACAAACTAACGAATTAAATAATATAAAAATTAAGTTTAAATATTATTTTTATGGAGATTTATTTAATATACTTCTTTCAATAAAGTATTAAAATTAATCGTGTTTAACTTTTATCAAAATAAATATAAAGATGGATGTTTATCCAAGTTATAATCTTAAGCAAAAACAAGTTTAAAATCACTAATAAGTATGAATTTATAGCTTTAATTTATCCCTTACTATTTTATTGAAATTATTAATCTCTTAATTAATTCATCAATAAAAAATTATTGGCTATATTCTAAACTCATTATAAGCTTCTGTCGATAGTCAAATCACTGTATTACACTTTAATAATTACTTCTATGTTTATGGTAATCTGAATATAATGCAATTCATTAAGAATAAGTATAATCATATTATACATATCATCTAGTTGCATATCTATCATATATGAAATTTATAATTGTTATCCTATGATCATGTATCAAATTATTATAAGTTAAACACATAAATTCATCTTTCAAGTTCATTATGATTCATTGAATAATTAATGTATTAGCTAAATAAAATGAATTAATCTAATTTATTGAGTTCTTAAACTAAGAGAGTCAATAAAATTTAACTATGCATTAAATTCAAAACTCTAACCCTATATCAAAATAATTTAGTTCATAATAAATCAAAGAGTATCGAAATAATTAATGAAAGACATTATGAACAATACCATAATAACATGAGAGAAAGGGAAATAGCACAAAGAGACATTTTGAATTGCTTCTTTCTTTCACTTAACTTGATTTACAAATCTTGATTTTTAATTTTTAATTATTTACTTTGATCTCTTGTTTTATATTGTGTTTTTGTTTGTCTTATATTGCCTCTCATATTCTCTCTTTTTAGTTGTGAAAACGAGTATTTTTATAAATTTTTGTAACCCTGTAGACACGAGGCTTTAAATTTAAGTCGTATCAGAGTCTTAAAATTTGTTAAAAAAAATATTTTTATAGATATTTGTAACTCTATGGATGTGAGGTTTCGAATTCAAATCGTATTAGAAGTCATGAAATAAAATAAAATTACTTAAAAAGACTTGAACTCAAAATTATTGGCTCATAACTAAGTATCCTAACTATTACACTACAAAGCATTTCATTAATAATAATAATAAAAGGAACTATGTATGTATTTTAAAAATAGAATGATAAAATCATTGACTTAAGACCATCTATCCTTCTATTTATATAATAAAAGGACCTTATATGTGTATATACAATAAATAGACCTAGTATGTGTTAAGACTATCTATTTTTATATACACAATAAAGGGCCCATGTATGCGTTTATAAAATAAAATGATAAAAATATTTTATTTATACAATAAAAAGACCATGTATGTGTCGAGATTATCTATTTTTTAGATATATACAATAAAATGACCATATATGCGTTGTGTTTTTGAAATGAAATGATAAAAATATACACTTGGTAGGATTGAACCCAAGATATTTAAGCAAAAATATAATACATTAACCATTAGGTTACAAATAATTTATTAATAATAAGTGTAGCTACCTTTTATATATACTATAAAAACTTATGAACAATGAATAAAATAACTAAAATTTAAAATGAATAAAATAATAAAATAAAATAATTTAAAGTGAATTAAATAAATTAAATTTATTATAAAATTAAATAAATAAAATTTAAAATGAATTAAATAAATTAAAATTGAATTCAATAATTAAAATTTAAAATAAATTAAATAAACTAAATTTAAATGAATTAAATAAACTAAATTTTAAATTGAATTAAATAAACTAAAATTTAAAAGAACTAATAAATTAAATTTAGAATGAATTAAACAAATTAAATTAATTAAATAAATTAAATTAATTAAACAATTTAAATTAATTAAATAAATTATATTTAAAATGAATTAAATAAATCAATATTAAAATAAATCAAATTAAACAAAATGCATTTAAAATGAATAAATAAATTTAATTTAAAATTAAATAAATCAATCAAATTTAAAATAAATTCGATAAATTAAATTAAATTAATTAATAAAATGAGTTCGGTGGCCATTTGATTGTTTTCCAAATTTTATAATTTTAATTTATTAAATTTATTTTTATTTAATTTACTTTGATTAATTTATTAATTTATTTTATTTTAAAATTTTATTATTTTTATTTATTATTGAGATGTCTTTATAGTATATATAAAAAATAGTTATACTTATTGCCAATAAATTACTTGCAGTATAGTAGTTAAAGTATTAATTTTTTACTTAAATATTTTAGGTTTAAGTTATACCAAATGTATTTTTTTATCGTTTAATTTAAAAACATGCCCACCGAGTGCATATTTTTATCAATCTATTTTAAAACACGTATTAAAGACACATACATGATTCATATATATATATATATATATATATATATATATAAATAAGGGATAAAGACATTTTTATCCTATGAGTTTGACCTAATTTTTAATTTTATTTTACAGGTTTTAAAAAATTTAATTTTGTTCTAGTCCGTTAGTAAGATTATATTAACTTTAACTGAAAATCTCTTTTAACTGTACATTGACAAATTTGCCCTTAAATATTATGTTAATTAAAAATGGTGATATGAATATATTATACAATGTACACATGTCAGTTATTAATTGGTTATTAAAAATAAAACAACACATGACACGCTTTAATAGGTTCAAAATTTAATATTTATTTAAAAATTATTTTATAATTAAAATAAATAAAAGTGAACTACAAAAACCGACGACTACCGTCGCTGGCCACCACCAGTTGTTAGATTTCAATAACGAAAATAAGTAAAATTTATATCATTGGATTCTATTTTTTTATATCTACATAATAGTAGAATTATTTTTATCAAAATAAAATAAGAAGGTGGCTAAAAAATAGATCGAAAATAGAGTGAGGGTGGCGACCACTGCTGTTCGCTTTTTTTCTTCACTTTTGGCACATTTACGATACACCGTTGATAAAAAAAAATCATACTATTGCGTAGATTGCAAAATTTTGAGTCGAATCACAATTGGTCACCGACAGTCGATCGACTACTAACAATAGCGACGACTGCTCTCTTTTTATTTATTTTATTACTTAAGTGACAAATCAATGGTTGACACGTGAATAAATTTGTGTAGAGTAACTTTTTTGCCCCCCCAGTGTTAAAATTAACGAAATTTTATTAACAAATTGTGAAAAAATTAATTTTTTTAAAATTTATGAAATAAAATTGAAAATTAAGTAAAACTCTTGGAACAAAAATATCTTTATCCTTATAAAAAAATTGATAATTTTGAGTTAATATAATATTTAAAGCTTAATAGTAAATAAAGTATTTTAAAACACGTATTAAAGACACATACATTATCCTACTAAGTGCATATTTTTAAACAGTCCCTTAATCAACAGTATTGACTCAATAAAGTAATTGTAGCTTAAAGGTATGTTTAGTTTTGAGTCATCCCTTTATGTATATGTAAAAAATAGATAATCTTAAATTAATAAAGTATTTGTAACTTAATAGCTAAAATGCTTAATTTTGAGCTAATGATATTAAGTTCAAACCTCATTAAATAAATATTTTTATCATTTTATTTTAAATATATATTGAGATATTTTGATACTTTTTTTGATTTTAATCGTTAATGCATGTTTTCAAATCCCACCAAATGCATGTGTTTATCATTTCGTTTTAAACATATATAAATATTTTGATACTTTCATCGATTTTGATCAGTTGATCGCTCCATCAAATATATATTTTTATTATTTTATTTTAAATATAGATATAAGAGTATATTGATACTTAAATTAATTTTAACAATTAATTTAGACGAAATCTATCATCTATAGATGTTTGAATGACCATTTTAAAATGATAAGAGTGTGCACGAGACTTTTGCCAAACTTGAGGGTTTGTATATTTTTTTGCTTTATTTATTTACTGATCGTTTATGCAAGTTTGAAGCTTTTGAATTTTTTTTAAAAAAATAACCGCCACGTGCATAATCCTTCGGTATGCTTAAATGACCTTATTTGATTCAATAGTATATAATTAAACGACGTGTTGTTTTATTAAGATGTCTAAGAGATCAGTGCAGTCGATCTGATTTTGATTTTGATTGTTGAATACAACACGTAAATATATGCTCGTTTATTTTTGGCAACTATTCTCAAGCTTGCTTATGGATAAGTTGGGCTAACTACATTGGGCCTATAATGGAAAAAGTCTAAACAGTTCACTCTATTTATAAAAACTTGTAGCTTTCAGAAATAGAATTAGGCCCAACGAAGAGAAATTAGACCCAGATAAGCTAGTCAACCCAAAATAAAAAGTGTGGCCCGACCTGATCATTTAAAGATCCGAAAAATGTAAAATAACGGGTTCAACAAAACGGTGAGGATTGAAATTGATAATATATGATTTTATGTATTTTCATTATTTAACAATTTTAATTATTTTAAAATTCTTAAAACATTGTGATTGAGCGTAATCAAGAGTCTTGGCACAAAAGGATAAATATCCTTAATTCCTTAGTAAATCGATTAACAACACTTACAAAGTATAATATAATTACATTATGATAAAATGAAAAATAATTATCTTATCATTATGCGTTTATCATATCTTCTAAGAATTTTCGACTCTATCATGTTTTTATTATAAATAGGCAAACATAATCGCCATAATTTATTAAGAAAATTAAATACAATTACTTCTAGCATATTAAGATAAAAATGTATAGTCTATAATTTTCTTGTTTAAAACATTTTCATACATATTTTTTTATTTATAAGAGAAATATTGATTTTAGAAATACACACATCACGTATTTGTTAAAAAAAATATATTGACTTAGAGAAATATTAACTTAAATATCGGAACATATATATATATATATATATTTTACGTTATTGTTTTTCAAAATTCAATGTAAAGGAGAAGACAATAATTTTTTTCGAAGCTCCAACATTGGAGCTTTTATACACCATGCGAGCCCAAAAACTTTTCTGAAAAGAAGCTGAACCGACCATAAACTTTTATATAAGATCAAGACTGCATGCTTCTTCGATTATTGGCCGCTTTAATTCGACATCGTGAATTTCATATTGCCCAGCTGCATCAAAGGAAAAGCAAGATAAAGGGTCTTAAACCTAAGTTCTAAAGGATAATCAATCATTTCCACTCGTACTAAGCTAAGGATTAAAAATCTACTTTTTATCAACTGAATATAAGTTCCAACCTTCTCTCTTGTTTCTCGTGCAACGTAATTGTAGCGATTGATGCAATTTGCCTGCGAAAAGAAACTATGCAGAAAATTAATGTAAAAGAGATGTACGTCTTTCTAAATTGTATAAAACTTTTCACAATCGTCTTAGGGTGAGACGAACTCCATCGCCAGGCTGTGCCATACGACCAACCCAAAAGCAGGCGAGTGATGGTATGCTGGTGACAGCGAAAAGCAAAATTACGAAAGCATAAGAGACAGGATCATCTTCAAATCTGTCATGGCGAAATGTTGACCCACAAAAATTAACTCGAGACCCGACTCCAAATAGCATAAAAGCCTGTGGAATTTTGCAGGCCCCGAGGATTCTATCGGGCATCGGCAAATCTTTCCGGATTGAACTTGTGCGCAGCGCCCCCATAAATCAGTGTTTTGTTGTAGTGCTGGTATTGGAATTTGAATGTCCATGCCTTCACGAGTCACAATGCCTTTGAATTTAATGTCTTGCAATGCTCGTCTTATCACAAACACTGCTGGCGGATACAGGCGTAATGTCTATTGAATAACCATGTAAGTTGCCAACATATAGAGTAACTTAAATCATTTGGTTGATCCGGGTCGTCTATTTATCCAGAAAGAAAATTAATAACATCAAACTCCGATTCTATATATGCTATATCTGCTCACCACTTTCATGCTTCGGAGCATATCAGCATCTGGAAGAGTACCATCTTTCAAATTTTAAGAACTTCGGTACGAGTACGAGCTTGTCATTCTGGAAATGCATCTACCAACATCAAGCTCCAAGATGCAGTGATGGCAGTAGTTTCATGACCAGCGAAGTATACATTCTTGCAATTATCCACTATAAATTTGTCTCGAGAGATCATATTTGATGAGGAAAGTTTACTGAAGGCACCAAAACTCTGAGCAGCCTCTAGTATCATTTGTAAAAGATCTTTCTCATATGGACCCTCCTCGATTATGTCCGCAGACAAAGCTTCTCAAATCATCGTCGATTCTTATATCAACAGTGCAAGCTGCTCCCTCATTTTGAATTCTACTCTCCCAAGATATCAAGGTTTAGCTCGTAGCATCCACTATCAGTTTCATCATACCCTTTAAGACGGAATGATCCCCGTGTATCATTCTCATTCGTAAATTTGGAATTCCAAAGTTTGATGAGATTAGCAAATGGAAGACAAGGTTGACTTTTTCAAGTTAGAATTCAGGGGCAACTGTCTTTCGTTGATGGGCCACTTGAAGACAAAATGCCTTGCCCAGAAGAGGCCTGCGGTCTTTGGACAGATAAGACGGCTTCCCTAAGCTTAAGGAAGTGCGGAGGCTAATCTCCTTCGCAATTTCTACATCAGTTGAATAAAACAAATACTGGGCCTGCCAGCCACCGAAAGTTTTTCCACAATTTGTTTCAGTTTTAGCTAAATTGGAAAGTGAAAATGGAATGGATAAAAAATTGACTACAAGATCCAAATAAGAAACTTAAAAAAGATCGGTGCATCCACTAACGCGAGTTCTTGTCTGTTTTTGGATAATAATAACAATATAAAGCAAGTATTAAAACAGAGGAAAAGAGCAGCATCTCTGGTTTAATAATCATGGATTGGTTAATCATTTAAACAGAATTATCATTAATCAGGTGAAAACTAAAAGTAATGTTAGGAAATTAATGAGTGATATAAGGTCGCAGTTAAAGTGAAATTGAGAAAAATAATAAAAATAAAAATAAATTAAATACAAGAGTTTACGTGGTTTGACTTTTAGCTTACGTCCACGGACGAAGACAGAAGAATCTCTTACTATTAGAAATAGAGAATATAAGTATTGTAGTATTTTAGCTTTACAATCTAAAATTCTAATACACCCAATTCTCTCAAATCACTCAAAAAAAAAAAAACTCTCACAAGCTTTTCAAACTCTTTCAAATTTTCAATAAAAAATACATTGTTAAACTCTCCCTTTTATAGGGAGAGTTGAGCAAGTGGACAGCCTTAATAAGGCTGTTCACAATTGCAAATTTGCAGCTGGCACGCGGTTTAATGTTCAATCTGCAAACCAAGTTCTCTTTTCCTTCTTCTTTAAAACCTTCTGGTTGGAGCATATAAATTTATTCTTCAAGTTCTCCATGAAGAAAAGCTGTCTTCACATCTTGCTGCTCTAGATGTAAGTCAAATGTAGCACACATTGCCAGGACTATTTTGACTGTCGTGAGTCGAACCATAGGGGAAAATATCTCATTAAAGTCAATACATTCTTTCTGAGCATAACCTTTCACCACAAATCTCGCACGATACCGCTCCACTTGGTCATTGCCATTCTGTTTGATCTTGTAGACCCATTTGTTATCAATGACTTTTCTTCCACGTGGTAGTGCAACTAGCTCCCATGTTTTGTTCTTATGCAAGGCTTCAATCTCTTCTTGCATTGCTGTCATCTATAGAGAAACATCTTGACTTTTAGAAGCCTCCTGGAAAGTTGTTGGCTCTTCATCCTCTGTTAGAAGGCAGTATGCAACATGAGCTTCCATGACATACTCCGAGTGCCATGATGGTGGTCGTCTCTCACGAGTTGATCTACGATCATCTGTAGCCTCAGATTCTACTGATTCTTGTTCTTCATGCTCTGGTGCTGCTTCAGAAGAATCTGAATCTTCTTATACTTGATTATTTTTCATTTGTACTGTTGTAGTCTCTGGATTTTCTTTCACTGTGCTATCATCTTTATCATTCATTTACAGTTTATCTTCTGCAAATATCACATCTCTGCTGATGACGACCTTGTGGGTAGTGGGATCCCACAGGCGATACCCATTGACTCCATCAGCATATCCCAAGAAAAGGCATTTTCTGGATTTTGGATCCAGCTTCGTTGTTTCTTGGGGATTATACATCACGTACACAGGACTTCCAAATGTATAAAGGCGAGAATAATCAACTGGTTTTTTAGTCCACATCTCCATCGGTGTCTTCAACTCGATTGCTGTTGATGGTGACCGATTTACCACATAACAGGCGGTTTTAACTGCTTCTGCCCAAAATGCTTTGGCTAAACCTACAGTTCTCAACATAGCTCTTGTTCTCTGCAACAAGGTTCTATTCATCCGCTCTACTACTCCATTCTACTGAGGCGTGTAAGCTGTGCTGAATTGCCACTTGATGCCTTCTTGTTGACAGAATGCAATAAAATCCTCACCAGTATATTCTCCTCCATTATCTGTCCTTAAACACTTGATCTTCTTTTCTGATTCAAGTTCTACACGCGCTCTGAATATTCTAAAAGCTTCAAACACATATGACTTCTTCTTGATTGGATGCACCCAACATCTCCTGGAGTAATCATCTATAAATGATACAAAATATCTTGCTCCTCCTAAGGACATCACCGGTGCTTGCCAAACATCAGAGTGAATCAATTCTATAATTTCTTAACTTCTAGAACTGGATGTGCTGAACTTTAATCTGTGCTGCTTACTTGTGACACAGTGCTCACAAAAAGGTAAATGAACCGATTTGAGCCCAGGAAGTAAATTTTGATCAGAGAGAATTTTCAAACCTCGTTCTGACATATAGCCCAGTTTGCGATGCCACATTATCGTTGACTCTTCTACTGAACTAGTTGATGCAACAGATGCATCTCCTTCCTGCAGTGTTTCTCCATTAAGCATGTACAAATTTGCAACAACCTTTTCTGCCTTCATTACTACAAGAGCGCCTTTGAGAATTTTCATTATCCCATTTTCAATTTGGGTCTTACACCCAGTATTATCTAATTGTCCCAATGACAAAAGATTCTTCTTGAGGCCTTTTACATGTCGCACCTCCTGGATAATACGAACAGTACCATCATACATCTTCATCTTGATGGATCATATTCTAGCGATTTTCAAAGCATGATCGTTCCTCATATATACAGATCCTCCAAATGTAGGTTCATATTGATGGAACCATTCTCTTTTAGAGGTCATGTGCCATGTAGCTCCAGAATCCATGAGCCATACATCACAGAACTGTTTTCTGCTTTCAACAACTGTTGTTGCCTCGCTGTATAAAATTTCACCATCATCTGAGGTGCTTGCAATATTCCCTTGAGGTTTGTCCTCTGCATTTTTCTTCAATCCCCAACAATCTTTCTTCAGATGGCCTTTCTTGCCACAATGGTAGCATTTGACGTTCTTCTTACTTCTGGATTTTGGTCTACCATGATTTTGACTCCCACTGGGGCCACGTTCTGTTGATCTACCTCTCATCATTGTCAAAGCTTCTGCTTGCTGCAAACATTCTTATTTGTCTTTTTTATTTTTTCGTCTTCGTTCTTCTCCCAATACAGCAGTTGTAACATCATCGAAGACTAAGAAGTCCGTTAGGATATTATTCGTCAAGTTGATAATGAGTTAATCATACGAATCTGGTAGGCTTTGAAGTAAAATCTCCGCACGTTCACCTGCCTCTATTTTATGCCCCAAGGAAGTGAGTTGGGAAAATATAGTATTTAATGTGTTGATGTGCTCCGTCACTGAAGTGGATTCTGCAATTCGAAGAGTGTACAATCTCCTTTTTAAGAAGATTTTGTTGTGCAAAGATTTAGCCTCATACAATTTAATGAGAGTATCTCAGATCTCTTTTGCTGTCTTCTTTTCCACCACACTAGATAGCACATTATCAGCAAGTGCTAAATGCAGATCAACAACTATGTACAATCTCCTTTTTAAGAAGATTTTGTTGTGCAGAGATTTAGCCTCATACAATTTAATGAGAGTATCTCAGATCTCTTTTGCTGTCTTCTTTTCCACCACACTAGATAGCACATTATCAGCAAGTGCTAAATGCAGATCAGTAACTATATTACCGTCAATCTCATTCCACTTGATATCATCAGTGATACCAGCGGGTCTTTCATCAATTGCTTCTAAGCACTTGTTTTTCCTTAAAATTGCCTTTATTTTCATTTTTCACAATGTAAAATTACCTCTATTGAACTTCTTAACTTCGTATTTTGCCGCCATTGCTTTTCACCACGAACTGCTTTCTGCTAGGATTGGCTCCCACCGTTTCATGTGAATAGTAACCGTATGTATGAACAGTAACAATATACATGAATAGTAACCTCCTTCAACCAGAAGCTCTGATACCACTTGTTAGGAAATTGAGGGGTGATGCAGGGTCGCAGCTAAAGCGAAATTGAGAAAAATAATAAAAATGAAAATAAACCAAATACAAGAGTTTACGTGGTTCGACTTTTAGCCTACGTCCACGGGCGAAGACAGAAGAATCTCTTACTATTAAAAATAGAGAATATAAGTATTGTAGTGTTTTAGCCTTACAACCCAAAACTCCAATACATCAAATTCTCTTAAATCACTAAAAAAAAAAAACTTTCACAAATTTTTCAAATTCTCTCAAATTTTCAATGAGCAAGTGGATAGCCTTAATAAGACTGTCCGCAATTGTAAATTTGCTAGTGCAATTGTAAATTTGCTGACACCGTGTGCCAACAAATTTACAAATGTAAAGTTGTAAATTTACAGTTGGCACACGGTACCAACTGCTGACAAATAATAATACAGTCACATAACAATATGAAAAAGCCATCGTGCACAAAAACCTAAAACAGAATTTAATTATTGCTTGCAGTCATAAAACTCATTAGCCAGAGATCAATTGTTGTTGATGATTGCCATGGTTTTAAAAGCAAATATGGAACTAAAAGATGGCTGAATTTGGAGATGAAGAAGAGAGTAGTACCATATTGAGTTCTCCACTTGTGAAGATGTGGGCAGATGTTGGAAGGCCAGTCACGAGAAATAATAGCTGGAAGGCCATCTTCATCTTTGTGAGTAGCTTTAGCTCTTGTATGGGCTTGTTCTTGAATCCTTTTTCATTTCGGGGATATTCCCAACTAAAAAGGAAGACGATGGTCCTCTGATTCCTTGATTTGGCAGCTTTGATCTTAGCCTGTGTGGCCTCACCACCAGAACATTGTACAAATGCAAGACCGACGCTACAAACCCATCAAATAACAGTGATATACAAGTCTTGACCATTGACATTTGCTCTGCTTCCTTCTTTTAATTTGCCTGTGGTTTCTTTCGGTACTTCCTCACTTTTTTTACTCTCCTTTTGTATTCTTCTCACCAGTTGCGTTTTTTTTCCCCCTAAAACCCATAACATTATTGATAAATGAAGTGATGATTAGGATGAGAAGGCTGGTAGCTCCATAAATTATAGAAAAAGAAAATGTTGTCACTCTCTTCATTGTAATAAAAGCGTCCACTCATACATGGACGGTGCTAAAGCTAACTAGTGATATGCTTTTACTTCTAGTTTTAGTTGATCTTTTTTTTTAAAAAAAAATAATTCTCGAGTGCGGACTTTGTAATTTTTTTAAAATGTGATTTTTTAAAATCTAACACTGAATTTCTTTGTAGTATACATTTGAACTAAAATTTAACACTAAATTTTAGTTAAAAACCGAACGTTCTTAAAATTTTAAAATATGAACGTCATTTTTTAATTAAATCTAAAGTTATGAATTTTTTTACGATATTTATTTTAATTAAGATTTAAAATTTTATTTAAAATTTTGTTTGATGGGCCCTACTTAACAGGCCAATCAAAGAAAGAACTTGGGCCAAATATGATCTCTAAGTGCATGTTTAGTTAGAGTTTATTTTTTTAACGTCCAAAAATATTTTAATTTTTTTTGGTGATATTTAATTATAATTAAAAAAAAATTGAAAACTAAAAAATTTATTTTATATCTACTTATAAATTTAAAATTTAAAATTTTAAAAATAAATTTTTTTGATTTTTTTTATATTAATATATTGACACATATACTTTACAATTTTTTTTAATTCTATTGGACACTTTTAATAAAAATAAATCCTATTAAACTTTTTTTAATCTTTTGTTATTATATATTTATATCTTTGCAATTATCATGCCTCTAAAAGGCTCTATCAAAATTTTTTTGGTCATAAGTATTTAGTATTTATTTTATTTTTACACTAAACATAAAATTTATTTAATTTAATAATTATTATATATTAATTTTACTTGAGCAATTATAAATTTATATTTAAAGTTTAAATTATTGTGGCTATTATTTCTAATCCCAAACAAAATTTTAACACAAATTGCTTCTGTTATTATCTATAAAAATATTTAGTAAATTTTATTTTATATAAAAAAATTAAATTATATAAAATTTTAATGTACACTTTATTAAATGTCTTTTTAAAATAATTTAATAAAAAAATAAATATTTTTAATAATATATAATTAAATAATTTACTATTTTAAATAAATTTTTTAATAAACAACTGAATGACTTTCATTTTTTAATTTTACTTTTAAAATTCAATCAATTGACTTTAAATTTTAACAATAAAATAGAAGGTATTAGCCGAATTGACAATCCTTCTTATGATATTCACCTAAGTTAAAAATTTAAATTTGACGATTTGTAAATATTTCTGTGTTATAAAAGTGTGTGTTGTAAACTTAAAAAAAAAAAATAACAGAGGCCCTGGAATCCAAGAAAAGCATAAATGAAAAATAAAACGAAAACATCAAAATCATTATTAAAGAAGATTTTTTTTTCCCTTAAAAAAAAAGAAAGGGAAAACAGGGAAGTACAAGCAACAAAACAAGGGAGACAGAGAGACCTAAGAGGAGCTCCTGTATCTTTCTCCTCCCTATCTCTCTTACAATCCTTAGTTTTCACCGTCTCTATGCTCCATCAAATCTAGAGTTTTCCAACATCTCCGTCTACGAAACGACACAGTTCCATCCCAGAACGGTAAACCCCCCTAATTTTGCTTCTCCAAAACTAGGTTTTTTTTTGTTTAAAAAAAATTGTATGTCCAAGCATCAAAGGTTGAATCTTTAGGGTTTTGAAATTGGAACCAATAAAAAAGAATTGGGGGAGTTATGTATAGAGGAGGAGGAGGGGCGTCGAAATCGGAGATTGTGGGAGGACCGTTGGATCGGAAGCGCATAAACGACGCGCTGGACAAGCACTTAGAGAAGTCCTCCCCTTCTACTTCGAGGGCCCTGGGTTCTAAAGACAAGGATAGATTGTCCGTACCTTCTACTTCTACGGGTAAATCGCAGCTCGATCACCGCGACTCTCGCTCCGCCTCGCTCTCCAAGAACAAATGCTCCGATGGTTAGTTTGTTTACTTTTGTAACAAGCTGATGTTTTTGATAATTTTGAGTTATTGATTAAAAAAATTATTGAAATTTTTGTTCCTGCTATCAGGTAATTGTTTGTTAAAGTTTTTCATTACGGGGCTATATTCCTTATGTGGGATCTGGGAGGTTTCCGTTTTGTTGTCTCTTGTTTGTGGGAGCGTATGTGATATATAGTTCCATTAAATGTTGATTTGTCAAAGATAAACAATTCTCTTGTTTCCACACATTAAATGCGATGTGGTAAATTAAGTGATATAGGAAAACGCTGAGCTTTTTGATCATTTAAGGAACGAAAATTTGGAATCTTTTGTAGACCTTGAAGTAGACTTCTAAGGTATTTATACATGCTAGAGAATGTCAAGTGAAACATTTTGCAAAATGGTTTTTTAGGCTGGAATACCCCTAGCCTGCTTGAGTCTCTTTTTATTGGTGAAGGAGGTGAATTGTATATTTATTGTTTTAAAAATTTTGTTAACCCAGTTTGCGTATTAGGCTTGATTGTTTTTAGTTGTAGTAATGCTGCTTGATAACAAGTCTTTGCCATTTTATAAGGGCTAGCACAACCTTTGCCGATATCACAACATAGGTTTGGTGTTGCTGTTAGCACCTCGTTAAAGGGAAATCTTCATTTTTCCAGGATTATAAGGATATACTACTATGTTATACATCGGACAATGGTACTACATGTAACATATCTCAACTCGGGCTGTCAATAATCAGACGATGACCTGTTGCCATTAATCTACCTCAGTATATTATCGTGTCTTCTCATGAATTTATCCACAAACGATGAAAGTTTCTGTTCAGGTTGTTACAGTTAACACTTTGTTCAGTCTGTTGTTATGCAGCAGGTCCTGTGGCTTGTTTTGGATTCAGTATTCATTTTATGCGTGACTTGTTCGAACACACAATTCAGCTATTTTTAGTGGACTCAGTTGGAAGAAGCGTGGTATTTGTAACTTATCTGCTGACTATGCCCTTATTTGCATTAACTGCAGAGGAATCTGAAACAGACAGTGAAGAATCTGATGTTAGTGGTTCTGACGGAGAAGACACATCTTGGATCTCATGGTTTTGCAATTTGCGTGGAAATGAATTTTTCTGTGAAGTTGATGATGAATACATCCAAGATGATTTCAATCTATGTGGATTGAGCAGTCAAGTTCCATACTATGATTATGCTCTTGATCTAATTTTGGATGTTGAATCTTCGCAAGGTAAGCAATTCCTTTTCATAACCAGGATACTATTCTGGAAATATATGGTCTAGATTTTATTTAATTTAGCCAATATTGCATTTCACTCATTACTGCATGGGGGCTCTATCTATACAATATCTCTCCCTTTCTCAGTTCTCCCCTTCCCCTTTCATTCTTTTGTCTGTTCGTTTTATATTCTAAACCCATTTTTGGATGTTTAACATTTTCAGGTGATATGTTCACTGAAGAACAGAATGAACTGGTGGAATCAGCAGCAGAAATGCTTTATGGTCTCATTCATGTGCGATACATACTTACTAGCAAGGGAATGGCTGCAATGGTAAAATCTGTGTTTGATTTTCTCTATCTTGGTTCTTTATTTTTTCATTTCTGAGTTTAAGATGTTACATTGGGAAAATCTGCAGTTAGAGAAGTACAAAAACTATGATTTTGGGAGATGTCCAAGAGTTTTCTGCTGTGGACAACCCTGCCTTCCTGTTGGTCAATCTGACATTCCTCGATCAAGTACCATTAAAATTTACTGTCCAAAATGTGAAGATATATACTACCCTCGATCCAAGTACCAAGGCAGTATCCTTAACTATATGAACAGAAGCATTGAGTCTGAAATTGCATGTTTTACCATATGGTATTTATGAGTTTATCTTTTGTGGTTGCATTCCTTGCTGGCACCAATATATTTTCAGTGACTGTTAAAGCTTTGCTGCATATTTTGCATTTAATACCTATGTTTGCTGCATTATGGTTAACATTCAACTGGTTTTTTGAAATATTTAAGGGATGTGCTTTTTGTCCTATGTTTTGTTTTGTTTTTGTTTTAATTTTGAAATTCCCTTGACATACCAAGATATTGATGGTGCTTATTTCGGGACTACATTTCCTCACCTATTTCTAATGACCTATGGGCACATAAAGCCACAAAAGGCGATGCAGAGCTATGTCCCAAGAGTTTTTGGCTTCAAACTCCACAAGCCCTGACACCGACTGGAGTTGCAAGTTGTGGTTGTGTTGAGAATTCCCATAATCCATCAGCAATGGTTTTCACTTTTCATCTCGTGCTTCAACCAAAGTATGAATGGCCCCCAACAAGTGAGGTAAAGTGGGGTAGTCCTGAGAATATTAAAATTGATTTGCAAATGAATATGTTTAAAATGCCAGATTGTCAACTAGTTGAGTACACCTATCATTTAAATTTTATTCGTGAATTTAACAGAGCGTTTGTAAGCTTATTTTCTTTTTCTGATTTGAAAAATTGTTTGAAGTGCTTTACATTGTAGTTCTTAATGTGTTTCTTCTTGATGATTGGGGATGCATTGCTATCATGGCCCTTGTCAACATTCCTTTTTTATAATATGGGCTATGAATATGTGCCTGGTCCAATCCATGTATGAAATATAATTCTTCAAAATGATGTGCTAGCAATGTGTTGTTTTGTTTGCCTCAAACTTTTAGAGAAGAGTACAAGAAGGGAAAGAATAGCAAAGAGAAAGAGAGTACATTGTTTGGTTATATATATATATATATATATATATATATATATATATAGAGAGAGAGAGAGAGAGAGAGAGAGAGAGAGAGAGAGAGAGAGAGAGAGAGGATTTTGATCAAGTGGGTGAAGTTGCTCACTATGTGGCACGCGAGTTAACAAAAAAACAGTGCTTGATTTTTGTTGAAAATATTTTTTTAAGTCAAGCGTTAGCATTTTATAGTCATGTCAAATAGTGAGCGACTTTGTCCATTTGATCAGTGTTGTGTGTTGTTTTTCATGCATTACTATACCAGTTAAGTGTAACTCTTGAATTTACTTGGATAAATGTATGAAACTCTTTGATTTGAACTCATGTTCTGGTTTTGCCATATTTGTAATTGTGTTGCACCATTCTCTTTAAGAAGTGGGGTATGAGAGTTTCTTCTGGTCCAGTTCTTGACCAATGAAATGATCAATAGAGTATTTTATCAGATGTAAATCCCACACCATATACTGAATTACTCGATTAACTCTTACTGACGAAGTTAAAGGGATTGTAGCTGCTGTTCATATTACTTCGTTTCATTGCACCCCTCAAATGTGAGTGTGACTCCACTGCTTATGCTTGTAATTGTTGCTGAACCTGGAAGCGATTTGATTATTCTACATGGGATATTCATGATATAATGATTATAAATTTGTAAGCTGTCGTAATCAATGTTATAAACAAATGAATTATGTTTTTGTCTTTTGTCTAAGCCTGCAGCATGCCCCTTCTCCATTATATGTTGCGTGACAACGACACAGGTCGGCGATGCAAATTGCAAACGAATCTTCCTTAATATGATTTACTGGATGGAAGATTTGATCAATTTTTCATTCAAGGTTTGGGACTAAAGTTGCCAAATAAAAACCTCTGAAATGATCAAGCACTTGACTGAGATCGTCTTTCAATGACTTGGGTTTGATAAAAATAAATCAAATGGCAAGTGGTTATGAATACGTGACATCATTCAATTCGTGTGGTGTGTCTTTTTATTTTAGGAACCCCTTCAAACTGCGGCTCCCTCGAAATAACATCAACATCAAACGATATGTCATTAGAATGGTGGCGCGCTGTTTCCACGTTAACTAAAGTCTATTAATATTTAGATAGTCGTTAAGTTACTTTCTTTTTTATTTTTATCAAAAGCTGTAATATATTAGCACGAACCAAGAGTAAAAGGCTGATAATCAGCCTTGCAATAGAATTAAGGCTTAAAGGCACTTAAAAAACCCAAACAAGGTCTTGATTTACATTTAAAGCAAATTTAGCAAGTCCTTGTGCCATCTATTAGTTTCTCTTGTGTTATATTTTATGTCAAATAAAAATTGATTAGATTTTGGATATATAGTAGGTATGCAGTATTATTTAATAAGTTAATTTTTTGGATTAATAGTAAATGTTCTGTTCGTGATTAGTAGTATCAGAGTAGACTCGAATTCTCATTCGTAGTGGGCTTTTAAAAATCGTCTCAATAAAAATTATCATGTGAAATGTGAGTCTCTTATGCTACTAAAAGGATAGACAATCAGGTTAAGTAGATCTTAAAAATTCAATGGTTTAAATTCCAATTGAAATTGTTTTGTGGGTAATGGATCCTTTAACCCTGTGAGATGGGCAATATGGGCCAGGTTGGTCCTTAAGTTTGGATCACACCGTAACAAGTGCGTCACGTGATTAAGTGAAAGAGAATGTTACGTCTCACATCGAATAAAAATTGAATAAATTTTTAGTATATAAGAGTGTGTATACAGTATTATTTAATAGAATAATTTTTTGGGTCAATGATAAGCGCTCGACATTAAATACAATGGGTCAATAGTAAATAAGAGTGTGTATATAACATTATTTAATAGACTAATTTTTTAGGTCTTAGCACGAATACAATGACACTCGACACAAATGCAATACTCTTTAATAATATAAACACTATAGCAGAAAGTCTAGCCTCTTTAATAACCATTCTTGTCTCAGATATTGAATCTTCAATAGACCTTATAGCATTTACAATTACTTGTGAATCAAGCTATAAGAGAATGTTCTGCAAATAGAATTGTTGCGCCAACTTTAACCCTTTGATCGCAGCTAGAGCCTCTGCAACTTCTGGTGATACAAATGAAGATAGGCTAAGAGGCTGATGAGGCAAGAACTTCCCCGGAATTATTGCGGATGACAGCACCTAAACCAACGAGTCCCTCGCCGCGATTACAGGCCCCGTCAGTATTGATTTTAAAACATTGTGGAATTGGTGGGTGCCAAGAAGCTTTTGCCTTCTCGAGCACATTACGTGATGTAGCATTGGCAGCATAATAGTCTTCAACATAACTGGTTGCCCATCCTACGACATCTTCATCCTTTAGCAGTTCTTTGTAAATCACTACCTTGTTTCTTCTAAACCAGATACGCCAGAGGAGTACCACCAGAAAGATCCCTTAATGACAAATGATCAAGCTGAAACAAAGCTAGTTCAACAAAAGAGCAAAAATCATGGTCAGACCAAACTTGCATATAAGAGCAGCTTCTCCGGATTTGTTTTAAAGAGCGACATTGCCACAATGCATGCAATGTGGTTTCTCCACCCCCTCTGCAAACTGGACATGACTCCACCGCCACCATGCCATGGTGCTCTAAATTGACAAACATTAGCAGCCATTCATGTGATGCCTTCCACATAAATATTTTAACCTTTGATGGTAACTACAACCTCCACACCAACTTCCACAACCTTTGTATTGCAGAATCTGGCACTGTGGAAGAGGGAAGATTATCCTGAACCATCAACCAGTAGCCGCTTTTTACTTTATATTGCCCGTTCTTTTCAAAGTGCCAAATTAAAACATCTTCCCCACTTGTTCTCGTTAAAGGAATAGAGAGAATAGCCTCTGATTCTTCTACAGTAAAATTCTGCTTGATAAGTTGAATATCCCATGAACCTGTCGCAATTTGTAAATCCCCTACTGTAGTGGCGTCAGGGATTTTGTGAGGAAAAAAGGGACGGAATGAGAGAGGTCTAGGTAACCAGTTTTCATAATAAACTGAAACTTTAAAGCCAGGACAACTCTCAAACGGGCACATTTCACGATAATTGACCACCCCCACAGCAGTCTGCGCCATAGGAAGGATGAGGATGATCCATTCTTAGCTAAGAGAAAATCTCCGTTGGGGTAGTACCGCTCTTTTAACACCTTGGCAACCAACGAGTATGGATTACGAAGCAGTCTCCAACACTGTTTTGCAAGGAGGGCTTGATTAATTTTTTTTTCAGATTTCTAAACCCTAACCCACCCGCTGATTTATGTTGACAAATAACCTCTAATTTATACCGAATGGACTTTTTTCTTCTCATTTGAACCGCCCCACCAAAATCTAGCACTGAGGCAGTGGAGTTCTTGAATCAAAAACTTGGGTAGGTGGAATATATTCATGGAACATGTAGGAATTGATTAGATTATAGCCTTGAGTAATACCTCTCGTCCCCCCAATGAGAAAAGCTTATTCTTCCAACCTTTAAGACAATTCCAGACCCGATCACAAATCTGAGAAAAAAGATTTTTCCTGCTCTTCCCCACAAACCCTGGTAGACCCAAATATTTATCATGTTGCATAACATTTGGCACACCCAATGAGCTCGCGAGTTGGTTTCCTAATGCTGGATCCTGCATCGGACTAAAGTACACCGCAGATTTGCCAAAGTTGATAACCTGCCCAGAAACACTTTCGTAAGCTTGTA
Organism: Ailanthus altissimus; assembly: GCA_946807835.1. Classification (NCBI taxonomy): domain Eukaryota; kingdom Viridiplantae; phylum Streptophyta; class Magnoliopsida; order Sapindales; family Simaroubaceae; genus Ailanthus; species Ailanthus altissimus. The sequence continues at coordinate 36,902,144 of OX327684.1, forward strand.
GTTCTATCTTCACAGCATTGCAATCCTGAACCCTAGTATGTGTAAAAAGTAAGCTATCATCTGTGATGGGAGATCTTCGGCCCATTCCGACTGCATTGAATACCTCGGATGTTGTCCATCGCTTCTTTCTAGTGGAGTAATGCTGATAGCCCTTCTGCGCAAATAATAAACAAGTAAAAAGATAAGAGATCCCCTTGGCGGAGGCCCCTTGATGGCTTAAGGGAACCCTTAACCTCTCCATTGATCAAGAAAGTAAAAGAGGTTGAAGAAACACAATGCATAATTCTCCTACGCCATCCTTCTGAAAATCCAACCTTTCGCATTATGCCTTCCAAAAAGAACCACTCTATGCTGTCATAGGCCTTTGACAAGTCTAATTTAAATGCCATAAAGTCAGTTGTGATTTAGAGCATGCAGGCACCATTCGCAATCTGTTTGCAAGTGCCTTAGAGATTATTTTATAAATAACGTTGCACAAACTGATGGACCAGAAGTCAGAGACCCTTTTTTGGTGCGTCAACCTTAGGGATTAGCACTGTACGAGTTTCATTAATCCTATCAATGTTGCCCCCCTAATTTAGAAACTTCAAACAAGTGCAGGTAACATCAGAGCCTACCACTTCCCAGTACTTTTGATAGAATTAGGCCGGAAATCCGTTGTCAAGATCCGGTGACTTAGTGGGAAATATCTGAAACAGTGCTTATTTGATCTCATTGGAGATGAATGGAGCGTCAGGAAGCCTGTTATCTGCGTCAGTGACCTTCGCTGAGATACATTGCAGTACCTCCTGCAACGTGGTGGAAGAACAAAGTTGAAAAGTATTCCTGTACAATATGAAATAACGCGTCGGCTGGATCCATAAATAGCCAAAAAGCACGTCATTTCAATATGATGAGCCTTAGCTCATTTTGGGAAATCTATGTTTATGATCACTTTCATTTAATCCAAAATTTTGAACATTAAGGACGGCTGAATCCCAAAGTTTGGTTGAAAGTATATCTAGACTTTCGTGATTTTAAAAATACTCAAATAGAATTTTATCAGTTTGAATGGCTTCATTTATATTTTTTAACTTTGTTTGATTGATAACTGTGTTTGTTTGTTAACGTCATTAAAATATAACAATAAATAAATTGTCTTTAACCGTCTAAACCAAGGAAATTCGTTAAGAGAGAGAGAGGTCCCGATGAGTATTTTTAAAATTTCAAAATTTAAATGTCCCTTTAATCACACTTTTTTTAAGGGTTTGGTTGCTATTTTTCTTGCTAAGATCTAATTTGATTGGGCTATCTAATCCTTGATCTCTTAAATTGTGCATCTAATCCGAAGTTAAGAAAAATAAAATAAATAAACAAAATATTTTCAATTTTTTGGATTAATTTTATTTTACTCTTTTAAAAAATGGGCAAACATCAATTTACTTCTTCTTATTTGGTATCTCATCAAAGTGTCTTTATTTCGTTAATTAATTCTATTAAACTTAATAGCAAATCTAATTTTTTTTTATATTTATATCTTTGATAGTGTAATTTGTCACCGTCAACATAGAAAATTGTGCTTCAAATAATATATAAAATAAATAAAATAATTTAATATATTAGAATATTATACCATAATGAATTAAAACAAATATATAAAATAATATGTATATTTTATTTTAATTTAAATATGATATATGAAATCAGTTGGGTCATTAAAGTTATTCAAATCTTACTGTCATAATTTTCTCGTTGTGTAATCAATCATATAGCTAGGTCCTGTAATGTTAAAGTTCATGGTTTAGCCAAGGAAGCTTTCCAGCTTCCCAGGCTTAATATATTGGCAGGACTCTGCCGTTAGTGCTTGTTAATGAAGGTATCTATTTTTCAAATATATATGAAATGAAGTGAGTTGAAAGGGGAAAGCAAAAGCAAAAGGCGATGATTAAATGGTGGCCACGTGGACGTGGGACATTGGCGTGTCTTAAGTTTACTGGGGCCCACCTTTGATTTGAAGGAGTCATTCTGTCGTTCTCCCCAAGATCAATTTGAGAGACGAATGCCCAGTTTAGAAGGATCGATACATTCAAAGACAATCCAGTCTCTTCACTTTCAAATTGCCCCTCTCTTCCATCCATAATTACAATAATACCTTCCCGCTCCTTTATTTATTATTATTTTATTTGCGTAATATTCGACTCCATTGTTATAATTTGCATCTTTCTTTTTTTTTTAATTTAATATATAACACGTTTTATTATAAGACTTTTTTAATTTTTTTACATCAGATTTGAAATTATGCGAAGATTCAGATTTTATTTGACATATGTATTGTTATTGTATTACTTTTTTAAAAAAAAAAAAATTATTTTCAAACTTTAATTACTAATCAATAAAATTGAGATTTGAACAATAAAAATTATTTATTTATTTTGGAATCTTCCATCCATTATTTTGATTAGGTAGTTTGCTTTTTAGCTTTTCTTGTTAACTTTACATCAAGTATATATTTAAATTGAGTGAACATAAGATCTGTACCTTCCATTTTTAAACATAATTAATCAAGTTCTAAGTGGGTAAAAATATCAATCTCAATCATAAATAATTTAGAAGCAAGCAACCAAATAAAACTGAGTTATTTTTGCATCTTGAAATTATTCGATCCATTAATCATATTAATTATTGAAATAAGCCCATACTGATTCTACCTTACCCCTAGCAATTTATTTATTTTTTCTAATAGACAGACTGCAGATGTCATCTCCTTAATATTCCATTCAAAATTTTATACGACAGCTATTTTCTTTTTAAAAAAATAAATACAAAATAAAGATTTTCCTTTCCAAAAAATAATATTCTCAAGTTCAAGATCAACGATTGGGAAAATGAAATGGCAAGAAAGAAAATAGAAGAGACGAGGAGGGTAGTTTAGGGAGGGAATAAAATCCCTAGTTTAGAGTTGAAAATTGAAAGGAGACGCAGAGCAGAGGGGTTTGTTCTGTGGTTTGAAATTAGTGATTTGGTAATTACCATAAACTCGACGCAGAGACCGCTTCGTAAAGCCCTCTATTTATATACAATTTCAAGATTTTTTTTTCCTTTTTTTATAAAAATCAAATCAAACGAAAACAATTACAAGCAAAATAGAAATAGAAATAGAAAATTTTTCCTACAACAGAGAAAGAGAAAAAGAAAAAGAAAAAGAAAAAGAAAAAGAAAAAGAAAAGAAGAAGAAAAAGAGTTGGAAAATCAAATTTGGTATTTAATTTTTTGATTGATTAATGCATCAGAAGAAATCGGAAGTACAGATCGGAAAAGAAAGCAGCGGCGTCTCTTCCGATTTCAATCCGACACCTCCGCTCTTCGCTTTCCCTTCTAACATTCACCAGAAACACCCACAGCAGCAGCAACAATCGACCTCCGAAACGACGCCGTTGACAAACAACAACAGTAACAGCGACGAGAGCAATAGCAACAAAGATGAAGTTCCTCAAATTCTGATTCAAAATGATGCAATTATTCCTTCCCCTTCCCCTTACAAGCGATCCTCTCTCTCCAAATCCCCAACTCTCTACCGCTTAAACCCTCAATTCCCCTCGCTTCAGCGGCAGCAGCAGAACCAATCCCTATTCTCCGTCTCGATCGCTGCCAAGTCCGCCGCTTTCCGATTCCTCCGCCGGTTTAAGCACCTCCGCCGTTTGAGAGTTCATCTCCGATTGATTCTCTTACTGTCTTTGCCGTTCTTTTATTTCTTGGTTTCGCATCCGAGCCATTCGTTTTTTCTCGATTTCTTATCGGCTTTTGCTTTTTCGGCCGCTTTGCTATTCTCTCTCAACCTCGCGCTCCCTCGATTGCCTTCAATTCGCTTGTTCTTGGCCCGTTCTTTCCCAGTTAGGCTCAAACCCTCGTCCAAAATATCAAGACCGCCGTTGCCCGTGTTTTGGTCAATTGGGTCGCGGCCAAAATTTGAAAATAGGACGAATTCAGGGTGCTGGGTGCAAGTGTTCAGCAACGGCGACGTTTACGAGGGGGAGTATCACAAGGGGAAATGTTCGGGGAGCGGAGTGTACTATTATTACATGAGTGGGAGATATGAGGGCGATTGGGTTGATGGGAAATATGATGGATATGGAGTGGAGACTTGGGCAAGGGGGAGTCGGTATAGAGGGCAGTATAGACAAGGGCTAAGGCATGGGTTTGGTGTTTATAGATTTTATACTGGAGATGTTTATGCAGGAGAGTGGTCAAATGGGCAGAGTCATGGCTGTGGAGTTCATACTTGTGATGATGGGAGTCGATATGTTGGAGAATTCAAGTGGGGGGTCAAGCATGGCCTTGGCCACTACCATTACAGGTAGTTTACTTCGCCATGAATGGATTTAGATTTAGTTTTAATGGGCTTTTCATTTTTTATCTTTTTTTGTCTTTTTAAAATCTTTGTTTGATGCTTGAATGTGCACTAGGATTTTTTGTTATTGATTTGCATTGATGGAGCACTTATATTTGAGGCCTCTGTCGATGAGTATTGAATTGAATTATTGAGATGTTTGCAAGCATGGATGTCAAAGTTTTATGATGATGGCTCTTCCTGGGTTGTTTGATGAGGCACCCCATGCAATAGAATATGATCAAGAATCTCATTGATGTATATATATTATGTTATATGATTGTGTGAGGTTAACGAGGAATGTGGAATCGTGTTCGTTTGGTTTTGAATTCAACTATTTTATATCATTTCATTCACTGTTATTGGATTATTAGTGATACTCTGTTAACATTATTGTTGATCCTGGTTTCAAAATTATCATATTTTTGTGTCTCAGTAGATTCCCTTGACAACCTTTAGATGATCATGTTAGTGGACTTAGTTTGTTTATGAATGAGCAATTGTTGGACAAAGGCTATTTATTATTATCTTTTGGATCTTGATTCTGCTAAACAATGAGTGCTTATAGATAGGCTATCAAAAGATAGTTTGCTCTTATTGAACATTATTAGTTAATGATGGATTGTTGTAATTGTTTTTTCTGTTATTCTTAATGCCTCAGCATATGATTGACATCTATGTTGCTTCATTACTTAGAAATGGGGACACCTATGCTGGAGAATATTTCGCAGACAAGATGCATGGGTTTGGTGTTTACCGTTTTGCCAATGGGCATCAATATGAGGGAGCTTGGCATGAGGGTAGAAGAGAAGGGCTTGGAATGTACACATTCAGAAGTGGTGAAACTCGATCTGGTCACTGGGAAAATGGAATTCTTGATATTCCAAGTACTCAGAGCACCAGTCATCCCGTATCTCCTGTTGCTGTTTACCATTCCAAAGTACTCAATGCGGTGCAGGTAGTTTCACCTGTTTTACCAAACTTCTGTTTATTACCACTCTGCAAGTATTGGTGCCTAAAACTTGGCTTATGGTTATTACTTTGAGGATGGTCCCATGTTCTGTATGTATTGTGATAGGCAAATGTTCAGTTTCAGCATTTTACTGTTATTGGATATATTGATATTCATGATGACATCAGAAATTCATTTTGTGTAACCTTTTTTAGTCATCTATGAGGAAATCGTACGAGTTGCACATAAATGTTTAATACCATAAGAGCTTTCTGTGGGTTAATTGTTGTTCAAATGATAGCTCATTACTGAGGGGGTTCTAACTGCTGTTGTCTTATAATCAGGAAGCACGCCGAGCAGCGGAGAAAGCGTATGATGTGGCCAAGGTAGATGAGAGAGTAAACAGGGCCGTAGCAGCTGCTAACAGGGCAGCAAATGCAGCTAGAGTTGCAGCAGTCAAGGCTGTCCAAAAACAAATGCATAACAGTAGCTAAGATAATATCCCTTTTCCCATTGTGTAATACCCATGAGCGGCTCAGATATTAATAAAAATGTGGAGATGGCTGCAGGAGGAGGTTCCTTCATAACTGATGTTTGTGTTGTAGAGGAAGATGTTCGAGTAGTAGCAGTATAGTAGGTCAGTTCTGGAGTCATCCATTTGTGAGGTGAATTCCCATCGTAAAAGGGAGTGACCGAAGAACAGAGGTGACGTGGGTAGCACATGTCTAGTTAATATTTGCCTTTTCTAATCACTGTAGATGTTTGTATAGTTAGATGTGATGCTAGTGCTGGGTGCCCAGGTAAGAAACCTTGATCTTGACCCAGCTTTCTGTTGTATGCGAACTCACTGGTTTTTTTAATGAAATATAATCAATATATGTATATATTATATAGTTTTTTTTTCTGTTAGTGTTGGTGTTGGAGATGGGAACGCTGCACCGTTGGTGTCAACATGTGAAGTTGTGTAATTTTGGAAGCGTTGAGAACGATGGCACATTAGATGCAACCTGTTTAATCTCAGCGAGCCCATATAATTTTCGTTAACATATGCGGAGTCCCGTCCCTCGTTTTGGAGCAATAAGAGTCAAGGATTAAGATAAAAAGTCTGCATGATCACTCAAAGTAAGAAGGTTTCTAAGACGGAGATATCGACCGTGAATTTTTTTTAAAAAAAATTAAAACTACACAGCAAAAGTAACTTCTTAGAATTAATTTCGATACAATAGCTCCCGGACTGAATTCGCATATCAAAGAATCTTACCTTATTACCCAAGTTAGAAAATATTTCAGCCAACAGCGATGACAATGTAGAACCGCTATAACTTGGTCGTTTCAGCATTCAATTCTATTCTAGAGCCAGTTGCCCTCAAATTATTAAACTTAAACCACCGCTAATATTCTCCTTTAGAGATGAGCCAAGGCATGAAACGATGCTGTAAATCGGTGACCATCCCGTGATCTCAATTGGAACTTGTCATGATGAATGAACCATTAACAATGTTCTAAATACTTAATAATAATACCCTCTATTTCGGTCATCATTGAGCACTTGCGAAATGAGAATAGTAGCTCAACTCCGACTACAAGCAGCCATTTTGGCAATTGCAAGCAGACCAAAGAAAATAACAACTAACAGAAAGGTTTTAACTCTCAAAGAACAACAAAAGCTGCTTAATACCGATCAAAATTCCAAACGCTAAACAAAACATTCAAGCATAGAAATCTATGTAGATGATCTTGCACCAAGAATTACAGTCTCATGACATCAAAAACAAAAAGATTCAGCAACAAAATTAACTCTCAGTCTGCTCCCTCAGCCTGCGGATGGTACTCCTGACTGTCACAGCACTAGCAGTACTGGAAAAGGCAGATGGGATAGAAATTAGAATCATTTCACTTTAAGGTACAAGTACATAAAAATAAAAGTCTGACAGACAGTGAAAATCTTACTTCAAAGTGTAAGCACCTCCTGCTTTCACTTTGCCACAATCCTTGCAACCCCAGATACCCACGGCCTTCCTCTTCACTGCATACTGCAACAGCAGAGCTTGCAATATTTAAAGATCAGAGAACACAAAATACTACCCAAAGAACCATGAAGTTGGATTACAATGAGAAAGGAAAGAGCAAGTGATGGTGGGTTTATTACCTTCCCACAGAACTCACAGAAGTACTTGCTGTGTTGACTGACCTCCATCTTCTTAATCTGCTTACGCAAACTGGCACCATAACGGGTACCTAAAATAGAATTCATATTTATAATTAATTCTTCTAAAGCCACAACAGAACAAACTGAAGACAATCTAGACAGACTAGAACATTAAAGACGGGTCTAGCAGCTAAAGGGCTCAACCAGAAAGTGTTTTGCCGCTTAATGAATTAACCTGTTAACAACCCACATCTCATGCTCGCCACTTAATTAGTCAATTATGCACATTCATCTAAGGAGAATTAAAAATCGAATCAAAATCTTGTAGTTCAGATTCTGTAGAATAGTAGAGAAAAAACACTTATCCTTGCATACTAAAACAATTCAAACATAAAAAACTAGAAAAAAAAAATAGATAATACGTACCATACTTTCCAACGATTCCTGCCTTCTTGGTCCTCTTTGTCTGCAAAACATCACAGCATAGAACCAGAATTGAATATATGATTTGGAGAAATCATTAACAAAATAAAATAAAATAAAACCATAAACATCAGTATTAGAATGAGACAGTGATTGGAAAAGGCAATAAATGAGACAACTTCAAAACATTTAAAGGCTTCAACACTCATCCAGCTTAGAAATACAAGAAACATTGCAGCGTTATAGGGAAAAATAATAATAATAATAATAATAATAACAATGAAGAAAAAACAATTGCAGTACGAAACATGAGCATAGTATTAATTAAACTCTCAAAAGCTCGACCAAGACATGATTGGCCGACCTTAGTACCATCAACAAAAGTCAATTATAAATCTTAGTCACCTTATCATTCCAATACCACAACTGAATCTAATAAAAAATTTAGGCTAGCAACTTTGATTTCAGTGAATTTAAATAAATAATTAAAAACTCCAGATAAATTTCAAAGTCATAATAAAAAAAACAAACATAAATGCATACGAAGATAACAAAGAGAGAGATACCATTTTGGATGGGTTTGGAGAAACACACCAGAAACCCTAGAAATCAAGCTCGCTAGGAACAAGAGTGGCCGAAGCTAAAATGGCCCCTCTCCTTAGTACGATATTTATAGTCAGCCAAAGCTGCAAAATCCTTTGCCAAAATTTTGCCCTACGTATGGCTCGGATTTTTGGACCCTAAGCATCTATTATTTGGACCTTTGCTTTGCAAAACCGGCTCGGCCCAATTATCTGTTTAAGCTCTATTTGTTTTTTTATAATTTATTTCTCCCCCCTAATTATCTAATAAGAGAAAACGATATAATGTGATGTTAAAAATTAAAAATTTCTCATTTGGTTTATAAAAAAAAAATAAAGCGTCGGTCAAAAGAAAAACATAATTTTACTAATAATGATTTTCTTTTAGTTCAAAAGATGAGGTATTTAAATTGAAGGCTGAAATGATTATTAATAACTTATGACCACCATTAGTGATCAATTTGCACATATAAAAAGATTTTATCCGTATTATGCTTAAATTTTAGAATACAAAATAATTTTAGTACTTTGATATTTGAAACACTAATAAAAGCATGCAAGTATTGTTTCGTTTGATGTGATGTGTGTTTATCAAGTAAGGAGATTGGTATTGTTTACGCTTGAGAGAGAAAATATGAAGAAAAGGATCTAGAGAATATATAATAATTTTTTTAATGTAGGGGAAAGAATTCTCTTTTTAGTCTTTTTGCCTTTAAACGTACATTATAAAATTTTATTTGAATTAGGGCAAATTCATACCTTTATGATTAAGTTCACACCCAACTTGTTTGAATTTAATTTGAACTGAAAAAAATATTAACTTCTGATATAATTGAAATAGAGTTAATTGGTTGGTCAATGATTTATCTTCAAAATCCTTAGTATTGGTGAGAATTCAATTTTAAACAAGGACTGAGTGACCACTAAAGCTCTTGTGGTCGGCCTAACTAATACTAGCTGTCGAGAGGTACCTCTTGGGCCAAAAACTCCAAAGTCTAGAACTGTAGGTAGATTTTGAAGATGTTCTCTTGCTTATTATTGTGACTTTACTTTGATAATGGGTTTAATTGTGGGCCTTAGATGTGAAGCTTTCAAAATTTCCGAATTTAAGGCCCGTTAATTGTATTGAATATTTTAAAAAAATTGAGCTTAAATTAAAATCTTAAAAAAATATATAATTAGTTAACCCATTAAAATAAATGATCTATATTGATCTTATATTTTAATTAATTCTTAAACAGTAGGAGCGGGCAGTATGTATGAAGGATCATTATCCATATTCAAGAATATGGAAGGGAACAAATAACGTAGAAGCCATTTTTGAAAAGTTGAGAAATTGAGAAGAAAAAATTTGGATAAAAATTGTGTATTATTATACCTCAAAATACAAAAAGCAAGCTTTACATTTATAGTGCTATTCCTACGTTAAAAAAGAAAAAAACTAAACTAAGTAATTACATATAAAAATGAAATACACCTAAAAGGTAATGGAGAATATTTGACCTAAAATCAATTAAGGAGAAAATTATTTGATTTGTTTCCTCTTGAACAAATTATTTGATTTGTTTTCTCTTTTAACACTCTCTCATAAGTTGGAGAGTGAATGTAAATGATTCCCAACTTGACAAGCAGAAAGAAGAAAGCATCTTGAACCAATTGTTTAGTTAAAAGGTCGATAACTTATTTTCTACTTTCCATAAAAGAAGTCTTAAGCTCCATTTTTTAAATTCAGTCACGAACTATATGATAATTTATCTAAATATGTTTTCTCATTTCATGAAAGACAGGGTTGTGAAATGTAAATTGCTGCTTGGTTATCACAAAAGAGTTGAACTGGTCCTAAAAGAGATACTTGCAAATCTTTTAATAAGTACCGTAGTCAAGTTAATTCACAAGTAACCAATGCCATAGACCTATATTCAGATTCTGTTGAGCACCATGATACTGTGACTTATTTCTTGCTTTTTCATGAAATCGGTGAATTATTAAGAAAAACACAATAACTAATAATTGATAGTCGTGTATTTGAATATCTAGCCCAATTTGCATCACAAAGCCTGTCAATTGTAACTTTTCATGTGAAGAAAACAAAAGACCATGTCTTAGAGCATTTTTTAAGTACTACAATAGTCGATGTGTTGCTTCGAGATGTGATTTTATAGGTTGTTGTATAAGCTGACTAAGTGTGTTGACTGAGTAAGTAATATATGGTCTAGTAATGGTAAGATAAATCAATTTTCTAATCAACATGCGATAGTGACTTGGATCATTAAGCAACTTCCCCTTATTAAAACCAAGCTTGAGATTTTGTTCCATAGGAAACTTTCCAAGTTTGACACCTAGAAGTCCAACCTCCTCTAGTATGTCAAGTGTGTATTTTTGTTGGTTGATAGAAATTTATACTTTGGATCGAGCAACTTCTATTCTAAGAAAATACTTTAAATGATCAAGATCCTTAATCCAAAAATAATTGGCCAAAAAATTCTTTACCTCTTGTATCATTTTTTCATTGTTGCCAGTGATGATTATGTCATCGACGTAAAGAAGGGTAGTAGTGAGAGAATTGCCATTAACCTCAGTGAATAAAAAATAGTCTGTCTATGATTGGTGAAAACCAAATTTTTAGATGGCATTAAGAAACTTGTGAAACCAACTCTGTGAGCATACTTTAATCTGTATAGAGATTTATGGAGTCGAAAAACTAAGTGTTGCTCTTCCTGTCGACGAAAACCCAGATGAGAAGTCATATAGACCTCTTTAGTCAAATTCCCATGAAGAAAAGCATTTTGAACACCAACTGATGAAGATGCCAATGAAAAACAGAAGCAATGGCCAAAAGACACCGAAAAGTAGTTAACTTAGCCATGTGAGCAATGATTTCAGTGTAGTCAATACCTTGACGTTGAGTAAAACCTTTAGATATAAGATGAGCTCTATAACGATCAATTAAGCCATTGAAGTTGTACTTGATTTTGTAAACCTATTTGAAACTAATAAGTCGGTGATCAGAAGGTAACGGGACCATACTCCAAATATAGTTTGCTTCAAGGGGTGAGATTTTCTAATACATAGTGGCCACCCAATGTAGACTGTGGCAAGTTTGTTCATATGTTTTTGATTCAACCATGTAAGAAACGACATTGATAAAAGTCTGATTTAAATATGAGAGACGGGTGTATGAGACAGACCTTAAAATTGGTTGGCGCATGCCAGACATAGTTGAAGAAGAAGAAAGACCTAGAGTAAGAAGCTTAGAATAGTTTACCTCGTAATCTTAGAGATGGGTTGAGAGCTTTGTGGGACAAGAAGAACGTCGGGATGGATAATAATCAAAGAGTATTTCAGATTTAAGTAAAACTGAGGTATTCTGGATTGGCTCCTGGGTACAGGTAGAAATGGCCTAATGGTGAGAAATGGTTGACACTGAGGTGTCAGAAATCTGAATGTCGGTGTTGTGGCATAGAATGGTTGACACTGCGACACTAATGTTCTGAATGGCTCTTAGATTTCTATTGTGTTAAATGGTAAATGTAGGGTTGGTATGTCAATGCGGCCATCAAAGTTTTGAACTGGAGTATGATGGGCGGTGTTTTTCTAACTTTGAGATAATATAAACCATTAAGTTGCTTCTCTAAGCCAATCGTCTTCTTCATAAATGTCCTATACCACATAAAAATCAGGGTAAAATGTTATACTACAACCCGATGCCTGAGTAATATTATCAAGTATAGATTAATTCTAAATTTTGGTACACAGAGAACATCATTTAGAGTGATGTTATCCGACAACTTTATTAACCCAACACACTTAATTTTAGCTTGCCCTCTATTTAGTAACCGAATGAAATTATGGGAAGGAGTTGTCTTATGCAATGTTGTTTGAACATTAAAAACATAGTCGATACCTCTACTATCAATAATTCACTCAGTATATGATAACGATTTAATCTTATAACAAAAAAGTGAGCTAATACATGTAGTACAAAAAGAAAAGTGTTACCATTATCCTTTCGAAGTAGAACTTTGAGTTGATTGTACTCTTTAAGAGTGAAAATGATGTTGGTAAAACTTTGTCTCTCAGATTCTTCTTCGACTGTCGAGTTATTGACATTAGGCTTCTTTTCTCTTGGCTTTACTTCTTTACCATGTAGTTTGTGTCTAAGTAGAAAACTATAGAGAAAGTAGTAACGATCAATGATGTGGTTCTCTTTTTCACAATGCGTATAACCCTTTTTTCTTTGATATTTGTTCCTTGGTTTATAAAGTATTTAAAACTTGCATTGCAACATGACTGGCCCTCTCTCTTTAAATGGCTACCTTAGTTTATCTCTCTTATTGGAGTATCAAGGCATGATCCTTGTATGTGTCTAGGAGATCACTCATCATGAGAATTATGTTAGGGTCGGTGCTTACGTGCCATCCCTGAATGTACATATACTTGTGTATTAATACAAGTGTACATTCCCATTAAATCGCTAATACCCATTTATATGGTATTATGCATGTGATGTTACAGACATCATAGATCTGAAAGAGTTCGGATTAGATCTAAAAGAGTTTATATTATGGCTTATAGTTAGGCACACTAAGAGATATAAATACTAAATGTTAGCACAGTTAAGTGTTAACTGGTTATAATACTCAATAGATTCAAGAGTTGGAGCCTCGTCTGTAATGGGACATAGACCAGTAACTGTATAGTTGTAAGAGTTACAATCGGGTGCCAGGAAATGCAAGTTGTGCAAGTATGTTCTCGAATAATTATTCCTGATCTATTTCTGCCGATGCAGGTCTGCCAGTGGATACCTTTATATAGATCAGCATATGTCGTACCTATAGGATATAGATGGTCGTTCCTAGCCAACTGTGAGCTTAGAGCTCGTATTGACATATGGGTATCCAATTAGGATTAGATATGGGACAGACTCGCGAAGGCCTCTGATAGACATCTTATGTAAGCCGTCAACGGAGGGTCCTCTCGAGTTGAGTAGTATACGTGGTCCTTTGACCTGAGTGCCACGGTAGGCTTGTAAGTGATCCACCGTACTTTGGTTCCACGCATGTCACAGACCTTTCATGATGTGACCGTTGGGTGTCGCTGGGTATGGTCTGATATTTATGAAGTCTGGTGTGTACAGATATGAGATCCATCAGCTCGCATAAGAAGTTAGATATCCTGATGCTTCGAGACTGTATCTCGAAAAGTCTTGTGGCCACAAGCAATCATCCCGGGAAAGAGTTCCGTTAGGGGTGGCACAATATGGCAAAAGAGTTTGCGTATATTGTTCAGTGAGATACAAGTCTAGAAATAGAACATGGATGAGCACAAGGGGATTTGACGGTGATAATCTATATCCCCAGCACATCAAGGATATCATGACGGAAGGACTATACGTATGCATTGTATGGTTCAACGCATTGATTTGTATATTCGTGACGTATGTGTGGGGCATTGCTCACGGACTCACGAAATAGTTCCATTTGACGAATCGGGCATTGGACCTAGGGAGTCCCGCGATATGGAGTGTACTTGTTGTGCACTGAGGCAGCGTGCCAGATTAAATTATTTAATCTAGCAATATTCAGCACTATCGCGAAAATGTATGTGTGTCTGTATTTAAGTGTTAAATACAATAATTAGTCAATAATTATTATTTACTAATTGTATAATGACACGTAGCGTATTGTAGACCCTCAGTTGAGTTTACCCTAGTGTGAGATTTGGTAAAACCTACTTGGGGATAAACTTGGTAATTCATAAGGGACAAAATGGTTATTTCATATTTTAATTATTTAATTATTAAATAATTAAAATATCTCTCCTATTATATTATATAATATTATTTTTTATTATATTATATTATATTATATTTTATATATAATAATATTTTATTTTTGGGTGCCAAATAGTTGGCACTCATTATGTAATATTATATTATTATTATTATATTAATATTTTATTTTATATATATATAATGAGAAGAGAGAAAGAAACAAAAATTGATTTTGTGTGTACGGGCATTTTGCACATGAAAAAAAAAATGGAGAAGGAGGATGAAAAGAAGAAGAAAAAAAAAATGAAACTGTTTCATTTTTTTTTTTATGTTTTCAATTGAAGCAATGTTAGATTACTTCAAATTCTCTATTTTTTTTTATCTTTTTGGAGAAAATGATGAAAAATACACACCAACTATTTTGGGGTTTAAGAGTTAAACCCAGTGATGCGTAAAAGGCTGCTGTTCTAACTTACCAAGCCCACCATATTGGTGACTAGAACTGTCCGCGAGTTGGTCTCTATGCGGACTCCGAAAAATTACGTATATAACGTTACACGTTGAAGTGAGTTCTCTATCCTATCAATATATTAATGCGATTAATATATTTTATTTATTGTGTTTATTACAAGTATCACGCTTCCGTTAGATTTAAATATGTATTTGATATATATTGAAGCAATAAACACAATTGCACATACATACACCCACATGTATTAGATCCTCTGCAACAAAATGGTATCAGAGTCATTTAAGACATAATTTGGGTGTGTTTTGAGTGAATGGATGCAAAAGACTCAGTGCAAATGACGTGTTTCAAGTGTTGAAACGGGTATGCTTATGGGGTACACTGGGCGCTGTAGCGCTATGGGGATGGTGTTGCGGCGTTGGGGGTTTGACCTCTCAACGCTGCAGCAAGAAGATGTGGCGCCGCGGCGGTATACTGTTCATAGCTGCAGTATTTTTGAACAATATTTTGAACAGTGTTTCAAAATTAACTTTGCATGTGTGAATTTATGAGATGTAGTGATAAAAGTTATCAGTCTACATTATAAATCGAGGTTTATGAGATGCAGTGATAAAGAGTTATCGGTCTGCATTATAAATCAGAATTAATTTTTGTGTTGGTAATCGCAATGGAAACCCTACTGGTGGGAGTTAGTTGTGCTTATATAGAAAAATTCATTAATTAAGAATCACCTTTCCTAGGAGAATGGAGACCTAGAAATAAAAATCTCTCTTAATCAGATTGAAGAATATTGCATTATGAGATAATATTTTATTCTGATAAGTCTTGGTGTTAGATGGGTCACGTCGGTCTTTTTTCAATATTGCTACAGCGTGAGGGACTTGGTCGGTTGGGCTTGGACTATACCGGTTAAACATGAGATGATGCAAATATATGCAAAAGTATTGCTCAATATTGCTACAGCGTAAGGGTAGTATCAATAGCACATATTTGATTATTGATAAATTAATCTGGAATACACTTATCCAATATTATTACAGCATAAGAATAAAATGTATTTAGGATCAAGTGGTAAGAGTTGCATGAGATGCAATTGACAAATGTTGCCTACCTGTTGGGTTTACAAAGGCCAATATTGCTACAACATGAGGTCTGAGTAAATTTTAATGGAATCTACTTCCCGTTATATAATTTAAAAAGGTTTAAACTATTATCTTCTCATTTGAGAGATTACTGGGATTATGTAAAGCAGTGGGAGGATATTTTAAATTAAAAAATGTATAATTAGTATACCCATGATTTAAAACATTCCATTAGCTACAACATGGGGTTCGAGTAAATTTTAATGGAATCTACTTCCCGCTATATAGTTTAAAAAGGTTTAAACTATTATCTTCTCATTTGAGAGATTACCGGGATTATGTAAAGCAGTGGGAGGGCATTTTAAATTAAAAAATGTATAATTAGTATACCCATGATTTAAAACATTCTATTAGCGATTTAATGAATATTCTGCTCACATCTCTCATTAATTTTGGCTTGTCAAGAATAATGATCACTATGAATCAATTGGTATGCATAGTTGATGCAATCTAACTATAGGGGACTAGGAATTACTTTGACTGGTGGATAAATCTTAGAAGTGTTCTGGATTCAAAAAAATTTAAATTTGTTGTTGATCAGAGTTTGCCGTAAGGTAATTCTGATAATACCTCTCTAGAGGATTGAATAGAGAGAGTGTGACCCTCTTTGCTTAGGGTGCTTCATCTTTTACTCTAAGTGTATCTGGTTAGACCAGATGTGTGAGGAAAAAAAGATGAGGCAGATACCAGCACAAATTCTCAGAGGCAATATTTATCTAAAGATCAACAAGAGAACGTGTAGGTAGAAAATGTTTCTAATACAGTAAGGTAGGGTATTGAAAATCCCTCTACCCTAGAAGCCTTATAATTGTCAGGAAAACTCTCGCAGGTTTATATTTGACACACATAAACATTTCTATGATATATGATGCCAGTTCAAGCTGGTTATGTGATACTGCACGTCCCTCTCATATTTGCAAGATGTACCAGGGATTGAGAGAAACTACAATGCAATAGCCAATAAAAGTTAAATTGAGAGTAAGAAATTGTGATTTCGTGCAGGTCCAAGTTGTTGAACAACTTGACTTACTTATTGTATGCAATACAATAGTTGTATTACATAATAAGTATGATGTTTTATTAACTGAATGTCAGTTAATAAATAGACATTATATATAAATAGAAATGTCTGTAGATCGGAATCCTTAATTTATACGGAGTTGTAGTATTTAAATTTAGGTCATATAGGCATGAGATGCTTATCCGTTTGGTTAAGGATGATTGGATTCCTAATCTGACCATAAAAACTTAACCAGTTTATGAATAATGTATTCACGAAGATGACCAAACATACCAGAATATACGTTACATCCCTTTGATTAGATCGAGGTAGTGAGTATATTAACAGCAAGTTTTTCTGTTTGTTTAAAGAGAATGAGATTCTCACTCACTATAGTTCTCAAGGTAATCCATAACATAATGATGTTTGGTGATGAAGAATCAGACTTTATTAGATATGGTCCGATTGATGATGAGTGTTACCAATCTATATCTGTGAGAATATGCTCCAAATACAGCTGCTTATTTAGCAGAGTTCTATCAAAAGTTGTTCTTTCCATTCTATATGAGATACATAAAGGAAAGAAGCCGTATCTTAAATTAATTAAGACTTGGGATTGTCCTGCTTTCGTAAGAGTTATGCAGCAGGGTATCTTATTTTGTAAAAGTTACTTAATAGGATAAACAGCACCCAAGAGGTATAAGTATAGGTTCATTGTGTATCCTATGAATACAATAGAATACTAGTTCTATGATTCAGAGAAGCGAAGTGTGTTCATTTCTCGGATACCGCTATCCTTGAGGAAGAGTTTCTCATGGATCATGGGAATCAGAGAAAGATTGAACTTTGTGAAGTCAATCTAGAAATTAATGAACCAAGGATAAGAACTCGGGCTCAATTAAGCAGTGGCATTTTAGTACATCTCCCAGTAGATCGAAAAGGATGTCCAGGTCATCCATTAGGTATAATAGATGCATGAAGGTGAACTTGGAGTTTTCTTGGTAGAAGAAAATCATACTTGACCTATAAAGAGTTGATGTTGGACATCGATTCGAAGAAGCAGCAAGGAGCCATGAAAATAAATTTGACTATATGCATCATAATCAATTCTGGGACTTGGTTAAGCTACCCATGAAAATTGTTCTCATTGGTTGTAAAGAGTTTACAAATGGGTAGTGGGAGTCAGATAGAAGGTAGAGACCTTTGATAAGGGCAAAATTATCATATATTTTTTCATATTTTTATTTTGATATTTTATGATTTTATGAGAATAGATAACTATTTATGTGCTTTATTGTTATTTATAAGGTCTTGAACGAAAATATGTGCTTTATTGTTATTTACAGGGACTAAAATGTAAAGTTTTCAAAGTATGTATCCATCGCCCTAGTGCCACGAGGATTACCGCCCCAGCTCTGGAACAGTGATCAAAATAAGAAAAAACGATCTGTTTAAGTCGCATCTGGCGCCCCAGCACCAGACCTTCACCGCGCCAGCGATAGTCTAACGCCCCAGCTCCATCAACCCACCGCTCCAGCGGTGAAGCCTTTTTCACGTGTCGCCCCAGCGATAACTGCACAGCGCCCCAGCGGTAGCGCGATTCCTAGTCCGATGAGAATTGAGATTTTTAAGCTCATATCAATCCCTATAAAAAGCCACTCGTTCCTATACGTCAAGGACAATCCAAGACAAACCTATAGCAACCCAAGACACATTCAAGAATACCAAGAATACAGATCATGAGTCTTGGAGAGCAATAAAAGTTTAATTGAAGCAACTTTAGAGAGAGATTCAAAGCATTCTTCGGCATCAAGAGTACCTTAGGCAGCGCAATTAAAAGCAATTCGACATCTATATCGGTTTGCTATTAATTGCATCATGATTTATTAATATTTTTACTGTTGTTCTCTTGTAGCCATGAGCTAAACTTATTTTCTATGGTTAATATTTGAATTCAATATGTGTGCTTAATTGTCATATCTTTTGAATATTTAATAAACTTAGTTCTTTGATATTCAAATTACTTGATCTTAATACTTCAATATATTTGGTCAATATATGATGAATGAGTTGGTAATATTATTGATAAACTCGGAAGAGGAATTATAATATTTAGACCTAGGTAATTTGATGCATGATTGTAGAGTAACATTCAATGTTGCATATGCCAGTTTCAATTTAGGATAGGAATTTACCTAATTGACATGTATGATTAATAAGACCTAATCTTAATGAATCTTAATTTATTACAAGTTCCATAGGAATATAGGTATTTGATAAATTAAGGTATACTTGCATGACATTGGAAGAGGCTTGTAAATACATTAGTGACTTGATCAATAACAAAGACTAATGGAGTTAAATATCAAAAGATTAATCATTAGAAAGCATATTGAGGGATAGTATTAATCCTAGGTTTTCTCTATATTGCTATCACTGAAATCTCTTTGCATTGTATTTTTGCCTTTATATTTTATACATTCATTCTTAAATTTTTATTTATCTGAATAATTATTAGGAAGATATCATTTTAGTAATTGGTTAAAAAGAAGAAATTATCCATGTGGGTTCAACATCCGACTTATTTAGTCGCTTTCTTACTTGCATATGATAGTGTATACTTGCACTTAATTTTATGATATAGAAATATCGCATCAACCTTCTAAGCCCAATATTGGTTTTAGAAAAATAATCTTCAGTGATCTGGGATCAATTAAGAGGAAACATTTGGACCAATATTGATGCTAAAGTCAACTAGTATGTTATTGACTTTTGCAGTATATTATAACTTTGAAATTTGGCAGATGAATGTAAAGGATGGCATTCCGGAATGGATATCTCAAGTAAAAGATATTCATGGAATAGCCCGAAGATTTTACGTCCAGCCAGACTTCTGGTCAAGTGTGCATGAAAGGTCAATGAGAGTATGATAGTCTTCTTGATGCTCTTTGTTGATGATATGCTAGTCATTAAGAATGATGTTAGTATGTTATAATCGGTCGCCTTTTTGATAGAGTGTGTGGGGCCTACCCAACACCTTGGGTCCACTAGCGCACAATGGCATAAGATTCATTTAATCCCATAAAAAATTGCATGACCTTTTTTTTCTTCTCGTTCAACAAGGCCTTAGACCCCCACAAGTACAAGAAATTAGATCATGATAAAAAGCCAACTCATCCAAAAGTGACTTTATTTTGGTATAATAAGCTGAAACAGACTGAGACCCTTGTCGTTGTTTAACAATTTCTTGTTGAATTTGATAGATTCGAGAGTCATTCCTTTGAAAGAACTTATTTTTTAAGTCGTCTCAGATTTCGTTTGCAATTTCTACATAACACTTACTGCAATATTAGAATGAATTGAATTCAAAATTTAGGATAATACCATATCATTGCACCGTTGCTACACCGAAAACTTATGGTTGAATTGAAGCGATGCTTGTATCGTCCCATTGATAAATCCAATTTTGTTTTTGGTACTTAAAGCTATATGCATTGCACGGGTCCATTGTCCATAATTGTCTCATTCGAGTGTTTTGGTAACCAAAACGAGATTTGAATGATCCAAGTAATGTATAGTGAAAGCATTCATATTGTTAACAACTTTCTCTCTCATTATCTTAGTAAACTCGTCCCTCTTTATTCTCAAATCAACAGAAATTATGTAAGAAACCTATAGCTCAAAGGCATTTATACTTTCAGAACAATAATTGTTCACAGCACTATTTTATAGCTATTGTTGTTTATAGGGCACTGTTTTGTGACACTATTTACAAGGTATTGTTTGAGATAATGTTCATGCTAGAGAAATAAAAAATAATTTAGAAGAGGCTCTAATAACATAAAAAATTGAGAGATTGAGAAAAAAAAAAATTGGACAAGAATTATATATTTTGTACCTCAAAATATAAAGAGTAAGTTTTACATTTATAATACTATTTTTATATTGAAAAATGAAAAAAATTAAATTAAGTAATTACATATAAAAAAATTATAATTAAAAGGTAATTGAGAATATTTAATTTAAAATTAATTAAAAAAATATTTAATTTATTTCTTCTTTAATAAATTAAATAATTTATTTTTTCTTTAACAAATTATTTAATTTACTTCATCTTTTAACAATTTCGTTCGGTGATTGTGACGACGATCAAATCTCTGTTTACACAACTAAAGAACTCTTTGATTTTTTTTTTTTAAACGGGTTATATTTGAATTGAAACACGTATCAAAAGAAGGACAAGGTAATAAATTAACAGGAGCTATCAAAGATTACTTCAGCCATGACTTTCTTCGC
This sequence comes from Ailanthus altissimus, assembly GCA_946807835.1. Classification (NCBI taxonomy): domain Eukaryota; kingdom Viridiplantae; phylum Streptophyta; class Magnoliopsida; order Sapindales; family Simaroubaceae; genus Ailanthus; species Ailanthus altissimus. The sequence continues at coordinate 36,923,295 of OX327684.1, forward strand.
CTTCATTTATTGATTGTTCTTCAATTTACCATTGCATCTCAGGGCATTAATTTCGTGTTGGGTTAATAAATTGTAGTCTAGGATTTTTTTTTTTTGTTTTCCATGTTTGCTTGTTGACAGATAACGTGATTAACTGCTTGTCAGCCATTTGATGTGTATTTTGATTATCTTTACACATTTTGATTCGTATGGGAACCATGTCATTCGCAAACGCACGACTTCGTAATACAAAACAGCTCCGTTTTGATTCTCTATGATTCAAATATTCTTCACGTGACATAATTGTTTTGTTCATCAAAGAGCAGCTTTTACCGAGTTGTAAACTTGGGCATATTACAGTTAACTGTTTTCTGCAATCAAATTGCCCGGGCGGAAATGCGTTTAATGAAAATTAACCCCGACGGACTAGTACTGTTGATTCAAATAAAAGTGAGAGGTGTGACAAAGCTACGATTCTTATCATCATAATCAACATAAACATCTCAAAGACACATCAATCTACTTCTTCTTCTTCTTCGTGTCGCCACACAAGGATAGTTATTTATTCCACGGCCATCTCGAAGGAGATGATGAGCTAGCTAATTAAGAGGGTTATGGACAATTTTTCCTGTCAAACAATTCATCGTCACTTGTCACAGCGAGGAGCTTATTAAGGAGATGTTATTCTTCCTTTTGTTCAAAGAGGTCAATAATTCTCTGACCCCGTCAAAGCTCTCTTGGACTGTTTGATGAAAACAATTTTTTTTTTTTTAAAAAAAAAGCACATGCCATAACAGTATATTGGTGTATCAATAGCAGTTTACCGAATTTCCAGATTTTGGGTTTACTATTAGAAACTTTTATGATGCATCGGACGGCTGCAACTCCTGTATAGGGTCGTCCTGAGCTGAACGACTTTCACCTACGACTCTTTTAAGTATCAAAATTACCATTAACAAGAACCATCATGCAAAGATAATATAACAAATGTGATACTTTTCAGCAAAAGGCCACGAGACAGAAGACCTAAAACATTTTGATGCTCTATTTAACTCTTTCCATAATTTGCAGTAAATACTTTGAAGAAATAATATTTGGACATTGAGAATGGAAAACCACTTACAGATGCCCTATCCACCCACCAACAAAAATATTTTAGCAAAATAATAAAGTAACCTAAAAGCACTGGGGATCAATTTCTTCTACCAAAAGATAACAATGAGCATCACCTAATCCTCTAAATAAAATTTTCTAATAACTTTGACCTGTTAGGATGTCGGGGGCAGAATTCCTCCAATTGCAAGTTCGAGCTTGTACAAATCTCATGTAAGACGGTTTCTCCTTTATCTGATTTAATATTCTCTAATGTGCTTCCCAAAACATCCCCAGCAAGCCCAATTTCACGGAGACGCCCTTTCTCCTCTCCACCTTCATATAACAACCTCCTAATTTCTCTCAAAGGGACCACATTCTCCACGACAGCTTTGGCAAAGATACGACCAAGGTATTCTGTTGCTTTTGGGGCATCATTTACCGAATCTTCCAAAGTAGTCAGAACGGATTCAAACCTAATCAAAAGAAATAAAAATGATATATATTGGATGTACAACACAACTTTATTCACAATCTCTCATGCTGTAGAGGTTCACTAAAAGAGAATAAAAATAAAAGGAAAAGAATGTTAGATCTTTTATACCCTTTGATGAGCTGGTGACTTAAAACGACATCCTGAGATTTTGCAAGATTTACAAGCAGCTTAGCCAAAAGATCCCTTTCCATGTTCTTCCTCTCAAAAGAGTCTGTGACCCAGAGGGAGACCATTGAAGGATGGAAGCTAGGGGAATTCAAATCTTTGATGCACAAAGCCACTTCTTTCTCATCCCTGGCACTGAAAAAATTGAGAAAAAGAAAATGTTGATATTGCTGGTATAGCTGAATACCCTACCATAAAATTTAATCATTTCTGATAACACGTCTGAAACATTTGCCAATAGCAGATGTACCCTGTTTCTATACATAAATGAATTCTAATACTGCATTAAAGAACATCTCACAAAGCCTTTACGGCTTCGTGGCTACCATATTATGACAGAGACATACATCTGCCTTGTAAAAGAGGAAACAACAAGATAACAGTAGCACTCACGTGTATGAGCTACACAACTTTTGTCTGTTTTATAAAGACGCTTTATAGTACGCAATCATCACTTGCTGCACCTAAAACAGGAAAATTACAGTGATTCAAATACACTCTCTTATCTTGTGCCACTGAAAATTCAACCTATTTTTCCATTTCATTTTGATGCTGCAGCACATTTCCATGTACCAAGTCTACCTTCAAATGTTCATCTTTCCTGAATGATACCAAGATAAATGGATCCTTAGAAAGTGCCACTTGCATTTGTATAACATCTTCTCTATGGGATCTGGTAAGATACCCATCCTCCAAGGGTCAAAACTATACATAACATAAGATAGTGTTTACTTCTATCCATCCCCCAAGGGTCAAAATACTATAAATGATGTAAGACGGTGTTTACTTCTACAAAGATGCAGAGCATTGCACCATTCATTCCCGGTAAGAACAAAAACAACAAAGACCTTAACATTATCATGGGCATGCGTACTATACATAGGCCACTCCACATAATCATGTTTGTTCCTGGTTAGAATAGCATACATAAAGACTTCATCCTTTGGAGGAAAAACAAACGTGTAATATACAAATATCATCAAATCCTAGCTAGTGGCAGCAGGAGCTTTGACTAGCAAGGGTAGAACATTATATTAACAAGTATATTCAGAGAAGATTTCGGACTGAGCAAGGGCAGCAGTCTCCACTTGTCCCTACGTGGCGCCGCCACTATTCCTAGCATCCCATTTCCATTTTGTTAAATCTAGACTAAACATATGGAGGGGACTATTTTTTCCAACAAACTGCATTCTAACGTCCCCTAACACATAAAAATATGCATATCATAACTGGATGAGTATGCATACATGTTCACCGACAGATATACAAAGATAACACGCATCCACGCAAAATGAACCCGAGTACTCGTGCAAAAATTTGTGAAGATCTGGTAAATGGACAGCATGGTATAAGCATGCAGAGAAAAGGTGATACCTATAAAATTCTTCAATTGCTGCCATGGACCTATCTCTCAGACGTTCTTCAGGCCACACCCTTTCCGAAGGAACATTCTGAGTAAAAGCAGGTCCCTGCCCTTGTGTGGGTGGTGAAGTTGCAAGAGGCCGGTCAAAACTTCGATCTGGAGTCCTTAGGTCCCGGTTACCATAATTCATATTACGCTCTTGAGCATTCAGTTGGTCAAACGCAGGTGAGCCTGCAAATCTGTTCGGAAGATATCTTGAAATTAGATCCTCCCTTGAACCATAAGCTGGCCGATCAGATAGAGTACTAAAACCATTCAAACCAGCTGTCATTCTTCTAGGTTCTCCAGCACCAGGAGAAACATCAGGTAAGAGAGTGCCTGACATTGCTGGTGGTCCTCTAATGGACATTCCCCTGGCAAGACCGCCTTGGGGACCCAAAGTTATTGAATCATCGCGTATAGGTCTTTGAGGCAAGGGAACTGACAATGTCCGAGCCTCATACGACTGCCTTTCCGCCATCCGTACATCCTGATTGCCAAAACCACGATTTTGAGTAGGCAATCCATGGAAACTACCCATAGGGGAAGATAACATAGCCGATCCTCTAGGACCAAACTCCATAGGCGTCCTCCTTGTTGAAGAATTCACATTCGGACCTCTAGCAAGCCTGCTAGCTTGTGCTTGCCGTTCTTGAACAGCATCTCTGTGCACTTCCTCAATCTTTTTCGGCCCTTCGACTTTCCTCCTCTGTTGCCATTTATTCTTTCTCAACTCAATTGCATCCTTCAACATGAACCTAACCCTAGAAGATAATTTCATGTTGTTTGACAACTTTGCCATTCTGTCAAAATAAGCATCCATATGCTCTTTGGCCTTAGGATGGTCAATCATCTCCCCTATTGTGCTCATCAATTTACACAAAGCTTCAACATCTTCTTCGTCAGGATTCTCATACTGACCAAGCAACTTCTTGATACATTCGTGCATTATTCTCTCAGTCAACATCTTCTTCTTGTACAACTCCCCAATTAGTCTAATGTTACCCAGCATTCGTCTCCGAGCCTTAACTCTTCTCTCTTCCCTTTCTTCCTCAGTCAGCTTATCCTCACCTTCTTTATCAGTTTTGTTAGCTTCTTCTTGCTCTCTCTCTCCTCTCTCAAATTCCTCTTGGCATTTATTCAGAAGCAACCTCTTAAACGTTATCTTTTCATTATCTTCACTGAAATCAGGTAACTCTCCAGCTAGATAAGAACAAAAGTTTGCATACATTTCACAGAAAGTAGGTTCCATTAAAGCTTTGTCAAAAATTTGAGAGATAACACCAGTGAGTGTGACGGGTTTGTCGATGTTGACTGCTTTTACTTGCTCAAAGAGTTTTTCGAAGTTCTGTGGAGTTAGCTTGTTCAGAATAGCTTTGAGCAGCCTTTGCTTGGCCTCTTCCTCATCTTGCACTTTACCGACTTCATATTTCCTCTCTGCTTTGTGCATCACCTGCAATGGAGTCTGAGGAGAAGGAATTAAACCCTTTTGCTGGAAATGAGTAGCACGCTGCCACCTATCAGCATCAGGACTATTTCTCTGCATCCCTCCCTGAGGACCCATGGGTTGGATTGGCCCAGCCAGAATACCTCCAGCATACTGCATAGCTGTTTGTGCTCGCGGATTCCTCGGTACACCAAAGTTACCTCCTTGGCCAGGTCGGAACCCTGCATTACCGCCATAACCAACATCCAGACGCAAATCCCTCCCCAAATTAGAAGCACCAGGTGGCCTACTCCATCTGTCATCATCACCCATTCCACTCCCACGACGATCAAGTCGAGGTCCCCCTGGCTGCCTATCAATATTTCTTCCTGGACTAGGGTATGAATCACGATCAACAAGATGAGAGGAATTGATATTACCGCTCCTAAGCACCTCTGCTATATCAGCTGCAATCTCAAAGCCCTGTGGAAGATCAGTACATTGTTCAGCAAATTTAAGGAGGAAATCTCTGGAATACTTCTTTGCCACATTTCCATTCCCATCTTCATCCTGACACATTCCTGGAGCTTGCTCCCTGCTATCTGAAGGTTCTAATTTTGGTGTGGAGATGTCAGCAGCATCTTCCCAATCATCAGGCTCTGCTTTACTCGGCACACTTTTTTCACTGGGTACAGCATCAACGTGAAGGGTATCAGGAGGTGCCTGCTTTAAATTCCCAATAGTGGACAGGTTTTGTGCACTTTCTGAAGGCACGACAATCTCTTTCTTTTCCTCAGGACCCTTATACGCCATGTATAGATCAGAGGTTGTCCCAGCAGCATCAGCTTTCTGAAGGATTTCTTTCTTCATCTTCTTCTTTCCTTTATTATTAGTGCTCTTTGATCTATTTAATTCCAGAATAGGCTTATCCTTGATACCAGACACTGGAAGTGAAACTGAACCAGCACCTAGATTCTCCATGACCTTCTCTTCATTTTTCAAGATTGTTTCTGGATGTTCATGGGCTGAAACAAGAGCAAACTGCTGCTCCATTACATCACTTCTATTTAATGAGGCATCCAAAGATGAACCACAAGAACTTTCAACATCTGTTGAATCTACAATTCCAGAGGTAGACACATCCATATTATCAGACACCTTGTTAGCTTCTCCTTCTGCAGTTCCTGAAACTGGAACCTCATTGCTGACAGCCGAGGCCTTCAATACAGATTCCTGTTCATTTTGCTTGACAAGTTCTAGAGATTTTAAAGAAGCAATTTCGGAAGAAATCTCAGAGGTGTTACTATCTTGTTTTGACCTCTCAGGCAACATTTCTTCTCCCCGTTCTTCTGTTCCCAGAGATTCTGATGGAGATGGTTCATCTAGCTTAATCTTAGCATCACAAGCAATGTCTCTTACATTAGCACCATTTCCAGCACCAGAAATTTCAGATGAAACAGAAGCAATGACCTGTTTACTATTGTCAGCTTTTGCCTCAGAAGTATCAGGAGTTGAGGCATCAATATTTAACAAGGATTTAGTAGTTTCAGTCATGTCAATAGTAGGTTTAGCTTCTGTAAGTTCAGAAGCTCCACTGTTGGATGATATACCAGCTTCAGCCGCACGCCAGGCCATACTCGATGTTGAGGCAGATTGTCCACCAACCTGAAAAAGAAGGTGTAAATCTGTGGCACAAAATATACGAAACTAATCTAATATGAAAGAATAACTTAAAAGACAGGTTATCTTAAAATGTGGCACTACCTGCTGATGTGTCTGAATTTGTCCTTTCTTGCCCAGCTTCTTCTGATGATCTTTTATAGAGTTTGACCTACTGAGAGATTCCTTTCTTCGGCCATCCACATTAGTAACTGGAACAGACTCCTCAGATGGAGCAGTAGGAAGAGAAATGTATGCCGCGCTCTCAGCAGAGACAGCAGCAGGCTGTTTAATTGCTACTGGCAGTGACTTGGCCACTGACAATTCATTGCTAGGTTTCATCAGCTGAGGTGATTTTTCTGGAACTGTTCCATGTGGATGAGATGCACTACTATCCCCAGCAGGCCTTGAAGGTATAGGTGATCCAATGTTTCCAACAGCAGGTAAATTGTCAGACAGCGAGGATTCTACAGCCTTTTCTCCAACAGATCCTGTGGCTGGTTTAACTGTCACCTGCACAGTTCCTGAAGGAGCAGATGAAGCTACATTTTGTGCATCACGTGACTGTTCCAAGATCGGCGGTTCCAGAACACCAGCCATCGGGGTCCCACTTTTACTAACTGGCAAAAAATTAAGAGGTGCTGGATTCATGAATGGTACGTTTTGGGGACCCTGGCCAACTAAAGAGTTAAATCTTGTTGCCTGAGAATTTGGCGTTAGCTGGCTACTTGTTAAGGGTAGAGAACCTGGAGCAGCATAATACATGGAACTTGCATTGTAAGAATTGGAGTAATAATTCATTGGATGTGCAGGTGCAAATGATGGTATCGGCTGTGATTGAGGGGCATTAGGATGAGACCTAGGGGCTGAGACTCCACTATCAGAATATATATCTGCTCGTTCATCAAGCCTGACCTCCTTATGTGTATCTGGATGAGTAATTTTCACACCAGTTTTACGAGGACCACCAAATTTTCCTCCCTGCTGTTGGGGGTATTGTGGGGTCATGCCAATTCCCAAATTGCCTAGCTGGGGAGGACCCATTTGAGCTGTGAAACTCAAGCCCTGTCCCTGATGCATGATTCCCTGAGCCTGCATTGGATGGGGTTGGAGACCTGGAACAAACATATGCTGCTGCACTTGTGGAGCATTTCCTATGGGTAATGGGATAGGTATTGGCATTTGAAGTGAAGTGCCCGACACATTCTGAGACTGAATCTGTGGGTTATGCCCGCCAAACTGTACAGAAACTTGAGGCTGGTGAAACGGCATTTGCATAGAAGTCATTGGTATAGGAAGAACAGAAGGCTTCTGTGTTTGGTTTGTGGCTGGTGCAGGTGAGACTTGTGGATCCTTTTTGACCTTTTGCGCTTGATGAACCTCCCCAAAATTAGTTTGGTCAGCAACACCTGCATCCTTCCTCTGAGGCTGCTGCTTAGGAACAGATGGTATTGGTAGATTTGGCACTGATCTGTAAGTATCATGGCGTGCCTGCAGGTAAAAAAGTCATGAGATAGCTTCATAAATTGACATCAAACAGACGAACACTGCAAGTCCAATGTATTAAAACTATCTCCGCACTAAAGTGTCAGGGTTACCAAAATTGAGAAAACCAAAGCATGTGAATGTGAAGAGACTAAGTTGCAACTTGCTAGACACATTCCATCAAACCCAAGAACCCAAAAAGGTCAAATCTTTGAAGAGAAAAGGTAAATAAGTACAACTTTTCATACTCTTGGTCTTGAAAATATAGTATTTAGGCCCAAACTCATCCAACTACTTAATAGTTTGTGTTGAATAATATGATCCCGTGAGAAAGCAATGCCACCAAGTTTAGGTCAACCATTCTTTCATTCATGTTATATTTTCAAAAAAAAAATTGATGCTCCCATGAAAGGAAAAATAAACAGACCTGATCACGTTTCTGCTCATCCAAATTCGGGGGTGCAGAACTAGTTCGAGCTGGAATCTAAAAACAATATAGAAAATAATCATTTTTCTATTAAAAACATGATCTCTTTAAAGTGCTAAGCATCAAAAATACAGAAAAATCTCAGTTTGAAAGAGTGCAAGAGTAATTGAAGAATACCTGCATCCCAATTGAACCAAACTGAAAGTGAAATCCCTTAGATGCATCTCCTGGAGCTAAACCAAAAGAAAACATTATTAAGCATATACCCAAATACTTTGATCTGGTATCTAACACTAGAAAACCACAGTCATCCCAGTGCTGATCAGATAAAATATTATAAAACAATAATGATACAGCATCACTATTTCAATGAAATTCATTGCTAACCAAAGCATCTGCATATACCATGCACAAAAATGTAAATTAATAAATAAAAATAAAATACCTTTTGTTTGGGTAGCAGGTGCAGAATTGTCAGAACTCACGGACGAAGATTGAGAAGTTGGAGCCTTCGGAACAGCTCGGGTGCTTCTCTTGGTGGTGGCAGATTCAACTTGCTTGGAAGCACCGCTACTAACCGGTGCATCAGATGCTCCTGTGATACAAACACAGATTCATAAATCCCTATAACAAATTTTTCCTACTAAATCCCTTTTTCAGTGCAAATAACAAATCAAAATAAAGATTTTGTTTATGGAAGCATTACCATGTATCTGGGGCTGTGAATGTGCACCGTTCTGTACATTTCGCGGAACAGAAGCATGACTATTAGAATCCGAAGAATTGACAGCGGGTACGTTTACCCTAGATTGCCCTCCTTGTGCATTTTGTGACTTCTTAAAACTATCGTTAATAAAACATCAAACCCTAATTAGTCAATCCCAAAAATAAAAACCCTAAATTTCGATTAACAAAATCAGGATTTTGCAAAATGGAATAGAGCGTGTACGCACCTTCGATTGGAGGAAAAAGAGGAAGAAGAGTTAACGGACGGTGAAGGGGCGGGCCCACCGCCTGCGCCCTTACCGTAGTTGCCTGAGGAGGTCCGCTGCTGATTGGAGCTCGCGGATCGCCCTGGTTTTCGATACTGTGGCTCGCTTCTATCGGACCGTGATTGATTGAAGGACATATATCCGTCCTCAAATAACTCCTGCTGATTTTCGTTTAATAGTTCTTCGTATTCTCTGTGACCAAACAAAACAGATCAAAATATTTTCATATTAAATTATTAATCAAATGTATAATAATAATAATAACAAATAAAAAAAAGACATTAGGGTTTGAAGTTCGATTGCGAGAGAGTCAGTGCGTGCAGAGCAGAACCTGAGCAAGTGGAACAGTGAAGAGAGAAAATTAGGGTTTTAATGGGTGGTGGTCGCGACGTTACTCAGATGACACAAAGAGAGAAGAAAAAGACGGTGAAAGGAGAAATTAAATTTGTTTTTGTTTTGTTGGCAAATCTTGAGAGAGAGAGAGTAAAATAAATTTAACAAACTGACCAAGAAGGTGGGTCAAAAGGTAGGTTTTTTAGGAGATCGAAATCGAATGCGTCGCGCGTTGCGAGTGCTCTTCGCTTTCTCTCGTTTTACTTTTTTACTCTCTCTTATAACTCACTTTTTTTTCTTTTTTACTTTCACCGCGTCACCGACTTTGTTCTGGTGGGCTTGTTTTTCTTTTACTCTCCCACGCGCTTCCTTTACGCGCCGCCGCGATGACGTCCCTTAACTCCTACAGCTCGTGTGCTTCGGGATTTTTTTTTTGGAATTTTTATTTTTGACGTTGGATTATATTTTGTAAATGGAAAGTTTTGCTTTGCCAAAAGGGAAGATATAAAAGCAAAAGTTCGATGCATTATTTGAATAAATCTTCGAACTAATTTAGTTGAGTTTATCAAATAAAATTTTAAAAATATATGTTTTAAAAATAAAATTTTTAAGAAAAGTTAACAATAATTTAGTTGTTAATTAAAAAAATTAAAGTAATAAATCGTTTGATTATATATATTTAAAAATATTTATTTATATTAAATTCTCAAAAATAATATTAATAAATTTTATATTAAAATTGTGTGTAATTCAATTTTTTTTACATAAAATAAATTTTATAATTTAATCTTTAAAATTTATTAACGAATTTTTATAGACAATAAAAAAAGAGATTCATGTTAAAATTAATTTTGCAATTATTACAAATAATGACAAAAAATAATTAAAACTTTAAATATCAATAAATACAAATTACAAGAATTCAAATAAAATTAATAAATAGCAATCAATGAATGAAATTAATTATTGTGTTTAGTATAAAAATTTAAAATAAAATAAAATATTAAGTACCCATAAAAAAAATATTTTTTTTGTAGAGACTTATAAAAATATGATAATTACAAATATATGAAAATATAGTGATTTTCAACAAAATATTAAAAATATTTAGTTGAATATGATTTATTTTTATTAAGAGTATACTATAAAATTAATAAAATATTTATATTATATATATATATCAATACATAAATATAAAAAAATTAAAAAAAAATTATTCCTAAAAATCAACATTTTAAACTTTTACAAATAAAAATAAAATAATTTTATTAATTTCTAAAAAAAATTAATTACACTAACGTCATCAAAAAATTTTAAAATATATTTTTATTATTTAAAAAATAAAAACTCTTTCGGTTAATAGAAAAAGCCCAACCATACACTATTTTACACATCATTGGTACTAATTTTGAGTGATAAATACGTGCTATGCACAAAACAAATAATATATTTAGATATTGTTCAACAATGCGATATTTTATGTGAAGTATATGTAAAATGCATAACTCTACGACCAAAAATATAATGCTAAGGATCGTGAAATGTCACACTTTAATTTTTTATTTAACAAAAAAATAGTATATTTGATTACAATAACAAATAAGAAGGCATTTGTTTTTGGAAACAAATATATAAAGGCTTTTCGTAAGGTCATGTTATGAGATATTTTAAATATAATTTTTGTAACGTGGTTCCATTTGTTCTTTATATTTGTACGCAGACATGAATACGTGATAAATACCGAGTAAATGTTAAAAACAATTGACACAAATTCCATATTTTCCACAGACCAATAATACTCCCTCGATAAGGCTAGAATTAGATTGACTAACAACATAGTGAATTATCACATGTGAATTTAGGAATTTAATCTAAGTACTTTATTGAGGAATTTGTTGTGATCCAAAAATACAAACAAAATATTATTTTGACTTCGTTCAAATTTTTCATATTTTATTAACCAATTTTTTTTTTCTCTTTACCCCTCTCACAAAATTATTTATAAGCTGATCTCTTCTCCTACTCAAAGGCTCTCCTCTCTCGTCTCAAAGACTCTCTTCATTTTCTCATTTCAAACTATATTTTTTGTAAATATTTTTTAAATTTTATAAATAGACTATAATTAAGCACATTTTAAATATTTGAACTAAAATAAATTAATGTAAAGTTGAAAAAACTAAAAATAGGCTAAATTTAATAAATTTTTATTATTTAAATTTTGTTGTTGTACTCTTTTATATTGTAATTGTTGAAATGTGTGTATATTTAGTGTTAATAAGATATAAAATAGATTAAAAATGAATACGTATAATCTTAAATAACAGATTTTATGTTTTTGATTTTTTTTAATTAATTGTTTAAAATGATTGTAAGTGGTGAAAAATTGTCGAAAATGACAAAAATAGTGATTTTTAATCTATCACACGCCGGAGCGTGGCTACACACGCCACACTGTTGCATGAGCATCAAAATGCACAGCAAGGCACCCAGGCCCACTACAAAGCGCACCCTGATGCGCACAACAGCTTGGCACGTAGCGCATCGTAATTTTTTTTAAATTAGGTTTATATTTGTGTATATATGTATTACATCTATTTATTTATTTATATATTTAATATTTTGTATTGTTTTTAATTTAATTGTATATATAATTATACTAAACTAATAATTATTTTTTGCGTTGTTTTTTTAAGTACTGTTGATATTATCATAGCGCAAAAATCGACAATTATATGCTTCAAAGGAAAATGAGAGAGTTATAATAATAGTTTTGAGAGATATATTAGATATCAAAATATATACATAGTAATTCTAAAAAACATTGAATATGATATGTTGTTGAAAAGAGTTTGTCATTTTCTAAGAGTTGATTAAGTACATTATAAAGTGACTATAAAGTTGGAGGTTATTTCAAGTATTATAAAGTTGAGACCTATTCTACTCGAAAATGACAACAATACTATTGTGATTGAGTCTATAGAAGAATATTGCTACACCTATGTATGTAACAGTAAATGCTCAAGCTCCTATATATAAAAATAAAGCAGATAAATGTAGCAATATTCAGGAGATGACACATAGGTGTAGCAATATTCCAATTCATGTGTATGAAAATAAATGGAATTGATGCTCCATTTGCTCCTAAATATGAAAACGAGTATCAATTCTCGTTTGCAACCCCTGTGTATGTTCCAAATTCCCTAAAGAATTATCATTATCATTATTATGATAATCAGATAAATGGAGATGTTAGTGTTGATCTTGGCTATGATATTGGTCATAATGTTAGTAATGATGTTGGAAACGATGAAGATTATGAGAATGATGATCGTAGTTATGAGGTTGGTAATGATGAAAATGACGATGATGATGCTGATTATAGAAAAATGATTGTGGATGAAAATGATGGTGATGATGATAATGATGATGACGATAATGATGATGATAGTAATAGTGATTATGCCAAGAAGAAAGGGTTAAGGTCGAAAACTCAGTTCAGTTCCAGCCTGAAATACCGCTATTTGACTTGAACATATAAGAAAAGATATCTTGTATTAAAGTTGGAGATGTGTTTGTAGGAATGTTGTATAATAACAAAGATGAACTTCATGATGCTAAAAGTATGGTTGCATTGAAGGGCAAATGGAGTTTTAAATATTATAAATCCACCAAAGATCGTTTTGAGTTGAAATGCGATGATGAGAGATGCAAATGGAGATTACATGCAATGTCGACATAAGGGAGTCTTCTTTTCATCGTGAGACGATTAGCTGCAGAGCACATTTATGTTTTTGGTCAATTGTGGGATGGTCGCCAACAAGCCAAGAGCCATATTATTACTAAAGTAATTAAAAATAAGTTTACATCGATCAATAAAAATAATAGACCGAAGGACTTTCCAGCAAACATACGTGAAGAATTCGGTATTCATATAACATATACTACATCTTGGCGAGCTAGAGAGCATGCATTACGATTAATAAAGAGGTGATTCGGATGAATCGTTTAGATTGCTTTCTGCATACACATATATATTACAACAGAATAATCCGGGTACGATTACTCACTTGAAAATTGATGCAAGGAATCACTTCAAGTATTTTTATTTTTATTTTTGCTAGGACCATGCATCAAATATTTTAATTTATTCATCTGACCAGTGATTGTAGTAGACGGAATATTTTTTAAAATTCCTATCTTGGTACATGTTTATGGCAGTTTGTAAATATAGAAGCAATCAAATATTTTAATTGGTATATGGGGTTGTTGACTCAGAAAATGATGCTTATTGGGAGTGGTTTATAGTTAAATTATGAGGAGTAATTGGTGGCCATCAGAATCTTATTTTTATATCTGACACGTCAATATTGAGAGAGTTATACGGGGTATGTTTCTTAATATATGTCGTGGGTTATGCATCTATCACTTGAAGGGGAATTTAGTAACAAAATATAAGTTACCAACAAAAAAAGTCTAAAAAATAGGTATATTTATCTACGTACTTTATTGCTGCCAAGACGTATCATGTCCCTGATTTTCAATACCAATTAAATAAAATGCGACAAATGAGACTCGATATAATTAAGTATTTAAAGAAGGATGTTAATATGATAAGATAGGGCTCGATCAGTTGGTGCTTATAGAAGGTACGACATCATGGCCATTAATATTGCAGTGAGAATTAATGTAGTTACAAAAGAAGTAAGAAAGCTTTCGGTGACCAATTTGATGGAGTGGATTCATGAGCTAACACAATTGTGATTTTATCATAGATGATTGGCGACACAAAATATGACGAATGTCTTGATGAATTGGGTCAATCACAAAGTCATAAAATATAACGATGACGTATGTTGAATAACAATTTATCCTGTTGATATTTCACAATTTGTAGTCAAGTACAGTGGCATAAACTAGATAATGGACATTTCCGATAGAACATGTAGTTGTCAAAAGTTTAACAATTAATAACTGCCTTATCCTCGGGCATTGGCAGCATGCAGATACATAAGATTATCATACGGGAGTCTTTGTTTGACTTATTATACATATGAGACTTTATTTCGCGCCTATAATGAGCTAGTACTTCCGGTTGACCAAGTGTCGAATTGGATAACCCCGAAGAATTTGAAAACTATAGACATCCAGCCTCCGATAGCACGTCATCAGTCAAGTTAGCATCGGACGAATATGATTCCATCTCAATGGGAGGAACCATCGAAGAATATTTGTAGTCGCTATAGACAACATGGACATAATCGACAGACGTGTCGAAACTCGGTTGCTTTACAGAGTAGGTAATATATGTTTGTTTATAAAACTACCTTACTGATATTTTGTTTTTAATTTCACTATACTATAAGGCTACTATTTTCTTTTTGGTTACAGACGGGTGTGAGATGGCTAGTTTCGTTGTATGAAGGGTTATTATATACTATTTTCTAATTATGTTACTTTGTGTTTGAGTGTCGAGTTTCGTAACGCACTTATTTCATAATACACTTATTTCGTAATGCACTTATACTTTATATTACGTGCTTAAATTAATATTGACGTTGAAAATTTTCAGTTATGGATAAGTTATAAAAATATCTATACAAGTTCCAAAATAATAAGTTGCAGGTGTGGGATGTGTGATATCTTAACGAAATTTTGGTATAATCTCTCATATTATATGTGTCAGGGTGTGGGGGGCCTACTCCAACTAATGGGGTCCACCAGTAGATCCCTAGGCTGGCGCTCTAACACATCTAACTCATGCACGAACCCCTAAGGAATTGAGCTCGGGACCTTCCCCTTATATTGCCTTAGCGACTCGTCCTTATACCCATTGGGCTGGCTAGCCTGACTAATTGTGACTAGTGGGGGATGGTGATCTTGGTGCTGGTTGGACTAAAGGGCTAGTAGGCCCTGCACAGTCTGACAATAGACGTTCCCAAACCCGTATATTGAAAAAATACACTTCTATACAATTATATATCATCTCTGTACACATTCACCCAACACGTAAACATCAAAATAATAATACGACAGAAATGCACATATAAAAAGTATTAGTATTAAACATCTATAAAAGTACCAATGTGACGGAATGAGTCAAATGGCCCACATAACAGTAGATACTCAATAAACATATAGATAAATGCGCCACAATCCCCGCTTCCGACTGCCTGTTGAGGTACGTTATCCTGCAAACAGATGATTGGCCAATGGAAAAAAAAATTAGATTCTATATTCCCTTAAACTATAAAATATACGTCGTTAAAGGTAATAAGGCTCAATTATTGTGATATGGTGTATGATGTGTATAGATACGAATAATTTCAAAAAATTAAATACGCAGCAAAAATATTCATATATGTTATACAATATTTAACATATTTAAGCATATAATTTCATGTATGATCATTCAAGCATATATATATATCTTATATATATTTTTTACATGCATGATATAAAATGAATTATAATTAAATGACCTACCCAGTTTTGAAGGTAGCTTTACAATTCTTTAAGAACTTCAATCTTCAATTTGTTGAGCTCACCTTGAAGTATACTGTTGTACAATTCTAGTTCATAACTAAAATCGGTGGAATTGTGAAGTTAGAATGGCAGCCACGAATTTCTAGCAATGGGTTGTTTTAACACTTAAAATAATTTGGTCCTTATGATTTATTACTCGCAAAAAATGAGAAGAATTAAGTGTTTTCAATAGTTCCTCACAACTCTTTGTTATGAACCCTTAGTTAGCCTTTGCAAACTCTCTCAACACTTTGAGAAAAAACACTTAGGAAAATACTCTCAATTCTCTCTTCTCTCAATTGCCGAATCTTACACTCTCTCAAACACAAAATTGAACTCTTTCAATTTTGGTTTAGTGTTAAATGATGGCTTCACTTAGTGCTCCACTACCACTTCCCTTTGTTTGTCATTATAAACATTAATCAAACATATAATTCACCCAACAAATTGATTCATATATATGAATCTATTGTTAGAGAGCAAATATGCATTAAACAATGCTAAGTGGTTACACCATTTTATAAATGCATCATTTAAGTATTTATAAGTGGCCAATATTGCTTATTACTAATAACAAGTGCTTACTACATTACAAAATGGTGTTTGCCACTTATTCCAATTAATAATAATAATTTCATTAATATATAAAATATTAATAATTCAAAACTATTTTGAATATTTACATTTACCTTATATGTATTTACCAAGTAAGGTAAATAGGTAAATACATGATAAATTATTTATGGAGAAAAATTGTGCCACTTGTCAATTTCTTATTGGTTAACAACTCTTGTAAACCAATAATGTATTTTACATTCAATTATTGACAAGTGTATAACATAAGGAACCTTGAAACATATTTTCACTTTGCTGGAATTTGTTAGATTAATTGTTCAATCCAATTCGCTGCCACAGTGCACAACGAGTATACTTCATATTATGAGACTTTCTAGGTCCATGCCCGATTTGTCATATGAAATTATTTTATACATCCGTGAACAATGTCTCACACACATGTTACGGATATTACAAAATGGCGCATTAGACCATACAAGTTGAGGTTATAACATATTCGTATGTCCGTGAACAATGTCCCACACCATATATGTATATAAAATAATTAGTGATATATTGAAATCATAATAGTATAAATATAAAGCAAATATTTATACACAAAATGGATGGCACGTAAGTACAAATCCCAATAACTCTCACTTGCTTTAGTGTTATTCACGATGGTATCTAATGCCCATTGACTCTACATGTCTTTCAAATATTTTTGGAGTTAAGGTCTTAGTAAGTGGGTCCGCTACATTATTCATAAAGTATACTTTATGAACTATTACATCTCCTCTAGTTAAAATTTCTCATATGACATGGTATTTTCTTTCCACATGCTTAGACTTTTGGTATGCACTTGACTTTTTTGCTTGTGCAATGGCTTCGTTGTTGTCTCAGAACAATGGTATAGGATCCATTGAACTTGGAATTATTTCAAGTTCAGCGACAAATTTGCGTATCCAAACCGCTTCTTTTGCTGCTTCTGATGCTACAATATATTTTGCCTCTGTTGTGGAATCAGCTGTTGATGACTGTTTGTTGCTCTTTCAACTGATTGCAGCACCATTAAGAATGAATACATATTCAGATGTAGACTTTCTATCATTTAGATCAGATTGGAAATCTGAATCTGTGTATACTCTCACCACTAAGTCATTGTCTACATATATAAAAAACTTGTCCTTAGTACCCTTAAGATATTTTAGAACATGTTTCACAGCCATCTAATGGCCTTCGCCTGGATCAGACTGATAGTGGCTTGTAACACTTACAACCATACTGATATCAAGTCTCGTACACATCATGGCATATATCAGGCTTCCCACAGCTGATGCATAAGGTATGTTAGACATTTCTAACATTTTTATCTTCACTCTGATGACACATCTTCCTTGAAAGATGAACGTCATGTCTAAAAACTATGTTAACTGTCTTACAGTTACTGAAACTATACCTTTCTAAGACATTATCTATGTACGATGATTGAGAGAGTCCTATAAGCCTCCTAACTCTATCTCTATAAAACTTTATACCTAGTATATAAGAAGTCTCTCCCAAATCATTCATGGAGAAATTCTTACTTATGTAACTTTTGACTGATTGCAACATACCAATATCGTTTTCGATAATTAGTATGTCATCCACGTATAGAATCGAGAAGACTACCATACTTCTACTGCTCTTTTTGTATACACATGATTCTTCTTCGTTCTTGATGAAACCAGATCCTCTGATTACCTCATCAAAACGAAGATTCCAACTTCGGGAAGCTTGCTTAACTCCATAGATAAACTTCTTCAGATTACAAACTAGACCAGAAGTTTGGCTGGATGTAAAACATTCAGGTTGTTCCATATAGATTTCTTCCTCAAGATATCTATTTAAGAACGCTATTTTCACATCCATTTGCCAAATTTCATAGTCATAATATGCAGCAATTGCTAGTAAAATATGAATTGACTTAAGCATCACTACTGGTGATAATGTTTCCTTATAATCAATCTCAGATCGCTGAGTATAACCTTTCGCCACCAATCGGGCTTTGAAAGTCTCCACTTTCTCATCAAGCTCACGCTTCCGCTTGTAAATCCATTTACAATCGATAAGAACAATTTCTTCAAGAAGGTCAACCAAATCTTAGACTTGATTGTGATGCATTGAGTCAATTTTAGATTTCATGGCCTCTTGTAATTTTTTCGAATCGATGTCTAACATCGCCTCTTTGTAAGTTAAATGATCATTTTCTTCAATCAAGAAAACATCAAGAGCACCTTCAGATATGGAACCGTACCTTTAAGGTGGCCTTGATATCTTTTTTGACTTACGTGGAGGGTGTGTTAAAGGTATTCTGCTTGATTAAGCCTGAAGTGCCATTGAAGGTTCATTTACAGCTTGATTGAGTTCATCTAACTCAATCTTTCTCCAATCTCCACGATTTATAAAAAACTCTTTATCTAGAAAAGTGGCATAACGAGAAACAAACACGTTTCATTTCTTTGGATCATAGAATTGGTATCCCATTGAGTTATTGGGATATCCAATGAACCTGTACTTGTATCATTTAGGTGCAAGTTTATCCTGTTGCGTAACTTTTACGTAAGTAGGAAAACCCTAAATCTTAACATATTTAAAACTTGGTTTCCTTCTAGTCCATATCTCATGTGGAGTGGATGGAACGGCCTTTGATGGAACTCTATTTAATATATGAATAGCAATTTTTAGTGCATAGCCCCATAAATATTCAGGGAGATCAGTGAAGCTCATCATCGATCGAACCATATCCAATAAAGTCTAATTCCTCCTCTCCGAAACATCATTGTGTTGTGGAGTACCTGGAGGACTATACTGGGCAAGAATCTCATTCTCCTTTAAATAATCTGAAAATCCACTGCTCATGTATTCACCCATTCGATCTAATTTAAGGCATTTGGCATACATTCCGGTTTGTTTCTCAACTTCATTTTAAAACTCTTTGAACTTTTCAAAAGTTTCTGACTTGTGTTTGATAAGAAACACATATCCATATCGTGACAAATCATCGATAAAGATAATAAAGTATCGAAACCACCAATCGCAATGTGATTCATTGGACCACATACATCACTATGTATAAGTTTCAATAAATCAGTGGCACGGTGTCCAACACTAATAAATGGATTTACAAACGCTTATTATTAATAACAAGTGCTTACTCCATTACAAAATGGTGTTTGTCACTTATTCCAATTAATAATAATAATTTTATTAATATATAAAATATTAATAATTCAAAACTATTTTGAATATTTATATTTACCTTATATGTATTTACCAAGTAAGGTAAATAAGTAAATACATGGTAAATTATTTATTAAGCACAATTGTGCCACTTGTCAATTTCTTATTGGTTAACAACTCTTGTAAACCAATAATGTATTTTACATTCAATCATTGACAAGTGTATAACATAAGGAACCTTGAAACATATTTTCACTTTACTAAAATTTGTTGGATTAATTGTTCAATCCAATTCGCTGCCCCAATACACAATGAGTACACTTCATATTGTGAGACTCTCTAAGTCCATACCCGATTCGTCATATGAAGCTATTTCATACGTCCGTGAACAATATCCCACACACATGTTACGGATATTACAAAATGACGCATTAGACCATACAAGTTGAGGTTATAACATACTCGTATAATCATTCCATTATAGATATCCTAGAAGAGCGGAGATATAGATCAACATCGTCAAGTCTCCACATGCTCAACCATAAACTTATCTCTAGATTTGTATCTCAATAAATAATATTCGTAAATACTTTTATGATATTATTTACCCCGAGGATAAAACTAATTCCTGGGTATTTTTGCTTATAGTCATAAGACTTTCTGAAATATAATCTTTGAGTTTTAGGATATTTTACTCACCCAATTAAGTTGATGGATCCCATATCTATACACACCAGACTCCATGAGCATCGGATCATACCCACCGATACCCAACGGTCATACCATGAAAGGTATCTAACATGTGTGGAACCAAATTATGGTGGATCACTCACAAGTCCACCGTGAAACTCGGGTTTAAAGATCACGAATACTACTCAACTCGAAATATCCTCAATTGACGTCTTTATGGGATGTCTATTGGAGATCTTTGTGAGTCTGTTCAATATTCAGACCTTACTGAATACTTGTATCTCTATACGAGTTTTCACTAAACTCATGGTCTGCTAAGATTCACCATATGGACTATCCAAATATAGACATACACTGATCTATATATAATGAGGTATTCACTGACAGACCCGCATTAGTGAACATAGACCAGGAACATAATATTTAAGAACATATTTGCATAATGACATTTCCTAACACTAATTGTAACTATTTACAATTACGTCATTACTAATATATTCTCAAGTCATTGTCCCACTTCAGACAATACTCTAACTCTTTAGATTTCGCTAATTCTTATAACTTGGTAACTTTTATCAGTGCTATCTTTTAGCATTAATAACTTTTAGCGTTACTAACTCTTAGTTCTGATATAAACTCCTTTAGATCAGATCTGAACTCTTTCAGATCATTTAATGTTTAAAACGTTACAAGCATCTTACTATATATGTATATAAAATAATTAGTGATATATTAAAATCATAATAGTATAAATATAAAGCAAATATTTATACACAAAAAGGATGGCACGTAAGCACAAATTCCAACAACAACAACACGCAGAGGTTCTATAAATTTGAGAATAGCCTATTCGGAGTGGTCGTTCGTGTTGAAATCATACAAAATAATTCCCCTCTGAACAATGTCGACATTTGCTGCAAACTAATATTTCTGATTGATATTCAACAGGATATATACCTACAAAAACTATTAATGTATTATTTTAAACTTATTATGTTTAATAACAATAAAAAGTTATTACTGTACTTCCATTACCTTATTGACCGACGCCCATGGTTTAGCACCAAGTAAAATGGTATTTGTTCCAAGTACATATGCCAACAATAATTTGACTAATTGGTCGTTAGATGGAGGACTGTCGGTGAATGAGGTTTGCCATATTTGTCTAATGTACTTCTAAAGAGAAATATATACGACGTTAAACTTATTAAATAGTTAATAAATGGTATTATAATGTTATATGCACAATAGATGGGTAAAAAATAGCTTGTGTAAAAATATGCATTTATAGTTGTGCATTCTTGTGAGTACATGTTGAAATTCGTCATTTGCTATGCATGCAAACCTTTAAATTAGCATTTATATGCTACAAAACTGCGATGTAATGTATATCAAAACAAATAATGTATATAAGTTTTGATACTGTTAAAAAAAATACAAATAAAAGTCCTCGCTAAATCGTTAAACCAGTAGATCAATAGGTCATTAAACCATATGTAGTTAGCATCAAGTCCGTGTAAACGAACATGCTGCGTTGGGCTTTTTCAATGGATTGGTATAAGAACTGCTTTAAGTTTGTGCCTTCTTGTAGTGGTGCCCATACCCGCTCATATTTTGAATCAACGTAGTGGCTATCAGTTACATATTGTATATCCATTGCCATGGGCAGATGTGAGACTCGGTCGCAGAAGTGTAAGACTAAAAGTCGGCGACCATGAATTCGGTGCCCTAAAACTAAATAACACCAATCAACAATTTATGAAATACATAAAATAGACACATTTTCATTGCGTTTATATCATCGTCAAATGTAACGCTCTTAAACTGCGGATCTAAATCTTTGTAGGTCAACCATTTATACCACTAAAATATTTATCCCAAAGTATACTATCTAATCCACTTACTAACCGATAATCTCTCGTCCTCAAATTAGTAATCAAATAAAACTATAGACAATATAATATAATCCGCTCATTGCCTATATAGAACCACAATTATTTATGTAAATTTTTTGTATGTATGCGTCTTAATAAAATATTGTGTATTAAAATATATGATAATTAAATATCATGTACATCTAAAAAATAGCCAAAACACGTCGTTCTAAATATTTCAATCTGCCTTGAAATTAATTTCTCTTTTATTTTTTTGATAACCTATAACTTCGAGTAAGTATATATAATCAATTAGAATAATTCATTTTCAGGAATTATATAGTCCATTAAGACGTTGCCCTTCCTCTAAAAAAAAAATTGTTAGCATATAACAAATTGTTAGATAATTTAAATAATTACTAAAAATGAAAATTTATTATTATTAAAAAATTATTAAAAAATTTTTATCTAACAAAAAACTAATATAACAATAATAATAATAATAAACTATAATAATGACTAAATTTAGTCACAATTTTAATATATTTTTAATAAAAAATTAAATAAATTAAAAATAAACAAAATTTTAAATTGTCACATGGCGCCACAGGCCATAGTGACGGTGCATGGCTTCGTCGATAGTTGTAAAAAATAGTTAAAATCTGTTATTTTTGATCATTTTTAAATTATTTTGTGGTTTATTACACTCATTTTCAACTTATTTTATATCTTACCCATATTACATATATGCATT
This sequence comes from Ailanthus altissimus, assembly GCA_946807835.1. NCBI lineage: Eukaryota > Viridiplantae > Streptophyta > Magnoliopsida > Sapindales > Simaroubaceae > Ailanthus > Ailanthus altissimus. Next base: position 36,946,368 of record OX327684.1, read on the forward strand.
TTTGGTAATTACATATAAAAAAACTAAAAAACATATAAAATTACATTTATGATAAAAATTTATCAATTTTTTTAATTTTACAATTTATTAGTTTAATTCAAAATTTTAAAATATGCTAAGTTTCGGAGAATTTTGAGACAAATTTGAAAATTGGCCGAAAGAGAGTGAGAGGTAGCGCAGAGAGAGGAGAGGGAGAGTGTGGTAAGGGTGAAATGAGAATGAAATGTTAGTTTTGGTTAATAAAATGTATAATGTTTGACCGTAGTCAACTTTAATTAATATTTTATTTTTTAGGTTATAAATGGCAATTTTCCTACTTTATTCGGAACACGTGGTTTATATAAATTATAGCACGACTCTTTGGGCTATGAGAGCTATTGGGCTACCTAATTAGTTTTGAATCATTGGGAGTATGGGCCTACTGCTTCTTAAGAGGCTTAAAAGCCCAATCTACGCACTCGATACAAGAGTATTCGATTTCCAGCAAACTATAGTAAGTACACTCATTTTTAAAAGTAAAAAAGAAAAATTGTATTTAAGAAGTTAAGGTATATTGGGTTTCTGAGTTATTTTATAAAGTAATTCGAAAGTTTAAGGTGTTGAGTTTTGAGTCAACTCATTTGTATAGTGTTTGATATTGCATAACAATACTTTGTAAGAACTCTTAAGTTATTATGAAGCTCATTATTTGCATAATAATTAGTAAGTTCAGTGATTTAATCTATACATTGATTGCAACAATAGATTTAATTTAAATACCTAAAATATTGGGTTTTGAGTCCTCCCTTTGTACTATTAGGTTAAATTTAATTTTAACAGTTAGAATGTCGAATTCGAGTTCTATTATAATCAATAGAGATATTATAACCAGTAACAGTAAGAGATATGTCCTTTAAAAAAATATATTATTATTAAATAACGCAATTTTACTTGGATAAAGTTAGAAGCACTCCACACAAAAACCTTCTGTTGCAAGAATTTGTTAAGGATACCCACAAATAAGTTTTTAAATATAAATAGATTTGAAAATAAGTGAAGCTATTAAGTCCCGGTATTTGATCTCTTCAAACCCATATTATCGCTTGCATGGTAATTATAATTTTACCATATCATTCCATGTGAATTTTGTTATATATATATATATATTAAATTTTAAACAGTAACACCTAAATTAAAACAACATCAACCAACAACAAAAATAATTTATGAAATTCAAGTCCCATGGTTGCAGAGGAAATCATTAATTTTGAACAATTGTCTTACTCTACGAAACACGTTAGAATTAGTAATAATTTTTAAATAAACTTTAATTTTGTTATAGATTTTTGGCGACGATAATTTTTAATAATTTCTAGTAATATTTTAAAATTGTTTGAAGTATTTTATGCACGATAAAATATATATCAACTTTTTTTAAATATTTGGTGGATAGTTAAACATTCTTAATTAATTAAACCTTATCTCATCATCTTACTTAAATTCAGGTGAGTATAATTACTTTACAACTCGGTTATCTCCTGAGTTATGCCTAAGAAACAGAAATATATATCAAGTTAATACTCTCAACAACTAAGTTTTTTTTTTATAAAAAAAGTGAGAATAAGAGTCTTGTTTCACATTTAAAGTTTAAAGAGGAGTTAAAAATATATTATATTTATGGTTGCACTACTTTATTGGATCAACATTTAATTTATTTAAAATATTTTTTTTATTAATTTTTAATCTATTGAAATTGAGTCTTTTCAAAAAGGGGCCAAGCTCCGTTGGCTCACAAATAAAGAAAGAGTTTCAATAGTATAAATCCTTAAGTCTCTTTCTTTATTTTCAATTACTTGACTATGGAGATTGGGCCTTCTTATACCATTACGCTTACGAGCAGAATCTTAGCTTGAGCCTACCTTCGCTAATCAACTACCACAAATCATGAGCCCATTTCTCTAATTTTTTATAGTAAACGAAGGTAAAGTTTGATTGCAGTTTCTCCCTCCTCTTTCTTTAAGACCTGTTCCAATTCAAAAATGGGAGCACTAACAAGAAAAAGAAATCATGCAAAGAGCCGTTTTCTAGGCTAAAATTTTAGAGTTGGGGTGCCTTTTCTCTAAACTCCTCCTCGTTGTTACTGTCATGTGTTCTTGGTATTATTAGTGCTGGCTCCCATTGTAGTCAGGAGTCTTCCCACCAAAGGCAAGACTTTCTCTCAAGAGTCGAAACCATACTTTTGCTCTTTTTTTTTTTCAAGTGAGAATGTCACTGCTTTGACTAAGATGCTATGTATATTTATAAAATTCCCAACTATTGGTGTAACTTATACCTATACTTGCTGCTCACTTTTTCACTGTTACATGCGTTTCGAAATCTAGGAGAAAGATAAAGATTCGGCCTGGCCTGGTCGGGAAGAGATTGCCAGTGTTTGTCGATTCCTTTTCTACTGATTGCTTCTATTATTGACTTATAACTAAAGGTCCTCGGACTTCCAGACGGTTTTTCTTTTGGGCAGCTGTTCACCATTGGGGGCGGAAAATGAATCGACATCTTGATGTGAGACCCTCTGAATTCATAACTAACCTTAACATAACAAATAAAACGACACTTGGATTCGCTTTACGATATATTAGTCGAACCCCTGGGAGCCTTTCTGCTTCAAAGGTGTCTCTTCTTCATTCGCCATTCGATTGGTTATTATTCCAAAGAAGAGTCGCAAAAAGCCTATATGCAAGAAACAAAGAGACACCAACAAGGCACTACTATTTCATACGAAGAAGAGGAGCAGTGAGTAGTGTATTCATAAAATATGAGATAAATATTAAGAAGAATAATTTGATAATCAAGTGGAGTATATTAAAATATTTGACAATTTCAAAAAGTTTGATAGTATATAATAAGCACGAGATAAAAGAGAAAGGTTTGAATAGCAATATCGACACTGAAATTAATTCGTAGCAAACTTTTGAAGACTTGGGTCAATCTTACTTGATGCTTGTATTGGGCATCGAGGTGGGCCAAATTGTAAGCTAATCGTATTGGCCCAATTAGACAAAAATTTTGATTTAAAAGATAATGCACATTGGTCTACGAGATTCAAGAGATCCGAACGGAAGGCTTTACCATTAACATCATTGTGGAAGCATTTTCCCTTTGACAAATTGTTTGATGCCACGAGTATGCGTGTCCACTTGGGGTGCTATTTAGATTATACGAACTTTAGTGTAACGATGCTTGGTTTGATGGCTAAGAATTAAAGATCTTTTGGAATGGCAATCGACTGAGATCACAACTTTCTTTTATTTGGAAAAAAGAGTTAAAATTCCAATCAAAAGCCTTTTTTTTTTCTTCTAAATCAAACACTTGATCCAATCAATTTGCATAATACAGGTTCTTCGAATGAATGAAGTTTTTGAAGTGCTTCTCAAATCTCAATGCACTTAGATGCATAATTCTGAAATAGGATCATTCAATATTAATTTATAATTTAAAATCTAAAAATGCACTTTATTTAAATTAAAGAAAATAAGAAAAACCAAAAAAAAAAAAAAAAAGAAGAAGAAACGTCACAACTTTATTTAATGGGTTTGGTGGGAAGCTAATGTGGCACTGGTTACCGCCCCAAGGAAACTGAAAGAGCGAGTGCCGTGACATTTATTGTTTATTTATTTCAATATTACTAATTCAATGCGAAATTAAGTTTTTGGGTCATTCTATTGAAAAACAAAATGTAATTAAGTTTTGTAAAACTCGTGTGTCATACGAGTAGCTTAAATTATATTGGGTGACAACACAAATATCACATGTTTCTGACAAACAAAATGTGCTCTCTCGTATTGCCTGGACATAGTTTGTAGCTGTAACATTGCTGCGATCCTAAGCTGTTGTTATAATTTGATTCATCGCAGTGTGTGAAATTGGATTCATCGGAGTTTGATTTATTCAAAAAATTTAAGGAATATTTTTTATCCCAAAGCACCATTTTTATAAATATATATATTTTCCAGTGGATTCACGTACAATACCGGCACTTATAAAGAAAGAAAAAAAAAACAAAACGTAGTTTGCAAAGACAAGACAAAATTCCAAGAAACCAAAGCGTGGCAACGTCTTCATATTCTGTTGAATTCAACATACCAATGTCATATAAAGCTTGAGACACAGTGCTTCTTCTTCGTAGAGCTTTTCAAAATTCAAAGTCATTGACGAAATAACCAAACCCATCAATCTTTTTCGGCCCTTCGACTTTCCTCCTCTGTTGCCTTTTATTCTTTCTCAACTCAATTGCATCCTTCAACATGAACCTAACCCTGGAAGATAATTTCATGTTGTTTGACAACTTTGCCATTTTGTCAAAATAAGCATCCATATGCTCTTTGGCCTTAGGATGGTCAATCATCTCCCCTATTGTGCTCATCAATATACACAAAGCTTCAACATCTTCTTCGTCAGGATTCTCATACTGACCAAGCAACTTCTTGATACATTCGTGCATTATTCTCTCAGTCAACATCTTCTTCTTGTACAACTCCCCAATTAGTCTAATGTTACCCAGCATTCGTCTTCGAGCCTTAACTCTCCTCTCTTCCCTTTCTTCCTCAGTCAGCTTATCCTCACCTTCTTTATCAGCTTTGTTAGCTTCTTCTTGCTCTCTCTCTCCTCTCTCAAATTCCTCTTGGCATTTGTTCACAAGCAACATCTTAAACGTTATCTTTTCATTATCTTCACTGAAATCAGGTAACTTTCCTGCTAGATAAAAACAAAGGTTTGCATACATTTCACAGAAAGTAGGTTCCATTAAAGCTTTGTCAAAAATTTGAGAGATAACACCCGTGAGTGTGACGGGTTTGTCCATGTTGACTGCTTTTACTTGCTCAAAGAGTTTTTCGAAGTTCTGTGGAGTTAGCTTGTTCAGAATAGCTTTGAGCTGCCTTTGCTTGGCCTCTTCCTCATCTTGCACTTTACCGACTTCATATTTCCTCTCTGCTTTGTGCATCACCTGCAATGGAGTCTGAGGAGAAGGAATTAAACCCTTTTGCTGGAAATGAGTAGCACGCTGCCACCTATCAGCATCGGGACTATTTCTCTGCATCCCTCCCTGAGGACCCATGGGTTGGATTGGCCCAGCCAGAATACCTCCAGCATACTGCATAGCTGTTTGTGCTCGCGGATTCCTCGGTACACCAAAGTTACCTCCTTGGCCAGGTCGGAACCCTGCATTACCTCCATAACCAACATCCAGACGCAAATCCCTCCCCAAATTAGAAGCACCAGGTGGCCTACTCCATCTGTCATCATCACCCATTCCACTCCCACGACGATCAAGTCGAGGTCCCCCTGGCTGCCTATCAATATTTCTTCCTGGACTAGGGTATGAATCACGATCAACAAGATGAGAGGAATTGATATTACCGCTCCTAAGCACCTCTGCTATATCAGCTGCAATCTCAAAGCCCTGTGGAAGATCAGTACATTGTTCAGCAAATTTAAGGAGGAAATCTCTGGAATACTTCTTTGCCACATTTCCATTCCCATCTTCATCCTGACACATTCCTGAGCACTCATGGGCTGGATTGGCCCAGCCAGGATACATCCAGCATACTGCATAGCTATTTGGGCACAAACTCATCCAACTACTTAATAGTTAATGTTGAATAATTTGATCCCGTGAGAAAGCAATGCCACCAAGTTTAGGTCAACCATTCTTTCATTCTCGTTATATTTTCAAAAAATTAAAATTAAAATAAAATTAAAATGATACTCCCGTGAAAAAGAAAAATAAACAGACCTGACTTGAGCTCGCGAATCGCCCTGATTTTCTATACTGTGGCTCGCTTCTATCGGACCGTGATTGATTGAACGACATATGTCCGTCCTCAAATAACTCCTAATTTTTGTTTAGTAGTTCTTAGTATTCTCTGTGACCAAACAAAACCAAAAAGCAAAACAGATCCATTTTTTTTTTCATTTTAAATTATTAATCAAATGTATAATAAATATATATTTTTTTTTTAAAAAAAGACATTAGGTTTTGAAGTTCGATTGCTAGTGAGTGAGTGTATACAGAGCGGAACCTGAGCAAGTGGAACTGTGAAGAGAGATAAAATTAAGGTTTTAATGGGAGATGGTCACGACGGTGCGCAGATACAGAGAGAAGGCAATACGAGAGATTAAATTTGTTTTTGTTTTGTCGCAAATCTTGAGAGAGAGGATGGGAAAGAGGAGCAGTAAAATAAATTTAACAAACGGACCAACCGTCCATTATAAATAATTTTAACTATAAATAAGTAAAATTTTCATTTAAAAAATTATCATTCAAATATTTTAAATTATATAATTTTGTAATTTTTTTTTAATAATAAAATATGAGAATATTTTTTCAAACATTTGGTGTGTACCTTTTTTTTCATTTTTTTTAATTAATTAAGATTTTATAAGTTACTTAGTGTTTGAAAAATATCTAAAACCACGCAAATTTAAGAAATTAATCCGTGACATAAGCACACGTGATTTGAGATTCTTTTTAAATTTTTGTTTAATTATTTTTACCGTTGAATTTGGAAATGGAAAGTTTTGCTTTGCCGAAAGGAAAGATATAAACGGCAAAAGTTCATTGCATTGTTTCAATGAATCTTTTGATTATAGATTAGTTTAGTTAAAGTTTTTTAAAAGTAATTTTTTACTTTGATAATTAAAATTTTTTAATGTAATATATTACTTAATTATATGTTATTACAAATATTTATTTATTATTAAATTATAAAAAATATTTAATAAATTTTATATTAAAATTTTGTATAATTTATTTTTTTTACATAAAATAAAATTTTAAAAAAAGTACGCGCTGCCACGATGATGTTCCTTAACTACGTAAGGCTCGTGTGCTTTGGGAATTTTTTTTTGAAATATTATTTTTGACGTTAGATTTGATTTTGTAAATGGAAGGTTTTGCTTTACCGAAAGGGAAGATATAAAAAGCAAAAGTTCAATGCATTGTTTGAACGAATCTTCCGATTATAACAAAAACTATTGTGTTAATTTTAATTTGGGTTTCTTTTTTAATTGAATCTATATATATTTTACGCATCATTAGTACTAATTTTGAGTGATAAATACCTGCTATACACAAAACAAATAATATATCATATCTTCAGATTCCTGTGAGTTTTTACTTTTTTATATTTATTTTCAAACAGTGACAACTAAATTAAGGCAACATTCTTCCAAAAAAATAAATTAAAATTAAATAACATCAAAACACAACCAAATTAATTTATAAAATTCAAGTTCCCTAGTTCCAGAGGATATCATTAAATTTGACAAATTATCTTACTATGTGAAACACGTGAAAATTAGTAATAGTTTTTAAATAATTTTTAGTTTTGTCTTGGATGTTTGTCGACGATAATCATAACTTTTAAGAATATTTTTAAAATTGTTTGAAGTATTTTATGCACATCGTCCATAAATATCTATTAAGTTAATACTCTCAACAATTAATTTTTATTTTTATTTTTATTTAAATATGTGAGAGATAAAGAAACTATAAAAGTTTTGTATAGGAGATTAGGGTTTAAGTGAGGAACTACAAATAAATAAATATATCTATATTGATAGTGTATTGTATATTAAAAAGAATAATTTGAGAATTAAGTGGGAGTTTGATAATATATAATAAGCAATGGGGTTTGATGAGATGAAGAGGGAGGTTTGAATAGCTCTATATACTCTCTGAAAATAGTTGGTAACAAACTTTTGAAGACTTGGGTCACTCTCACTTGGGGCTTGTATTGGGCCTCAATATGGGCCAACTTGTAAGCTAACTGTATTGGCCAAATTTGAAAACTGTCGTCTTCAGATTAATGCTAAGCAAGTAGCAATTACCATCTAAGCATAAATTAGACCAAATTTTTGATTGAAAATATAATGCACATTAGTCTATGAGATTCACAATCACGACCTTTTTTTGTAGTTTTTAAATTCCAACGAAAGCATGCTTCCAAGTACAAATAACAAAGACTTATCAATCACTAAGTATTGGGGATCCGAAGGCTTTGCCATTAACATCATTGTGGAAGCATTTTCCCTCCGCCATTGCTGTCTCTGACAAATTGTTTGATGCCACGAGTATGTGTGTCGATTTGGAGTGGTATTTAGAATATACGAACTTTAGTGTAACGATGCCTGGTTTGATGGCTAAGAATTAAATAAAGATCATTGGAAATGGCAAATCGACTGAGATCACAACTTTTTGGGTTTCTAAAATTTGGATTAAGGGTTACAATTCCAATCAAAAGCCTTTTTTTTTGTTTAATCAAACACTTGATCCAATCAATTGCATAATACAGGTTCACCGAATGAATGAAGTTTGTGAAGTGCATCTCAATGCACTTAGATGCTTATTCCTGAAATAGGATCATTCAAATATTAATTTGAAATCTAGAATCTGAAAATACACTTTATTTGAGTAAAAGAAATTAAGAAAAACAAAATGAAAAAATAAAGAAGAAAAGCCACAACTTATTTAATGGGTTCGGTAGGAGGCTGGTTACCGCCCAAGGAAACTGAAGGCGAGAGTGGCGTGACATTAATTGTTTATTTATGTTAGATCAATGTAAAATCGAGTTTTATAATATTGAAAAAGAAAAATGTAATTAAGTTTTGTAACTTCTGGTGTCATGTTATATTGGGTGACAACACAAATATCATAAGCTTCTGACAAACAAAATGTGCTCTCTCGTATTGTCTGGAATCTGGATATTGCAGTAACAGTAGCAGTAACATTGCTGCGATCCAATAATTAAGCAGTAACATTCCTAAGCTTTTGTTGTAATTTGATTTGTGTGTAAGATTTGATTCACGGGACTTGACTTATTCCAAAATTTTAAGGAATATGCTTTATCCTAAGCACTATTCTTTTTTTAAAAATATTTTTCCAGTGCCTTCCCGTACAATACAATACGAGCCGTTTCAGTGATATCTCATGACTGCGGTATTTGGCTTTTTAGTTGACTATTTTATAAAAAAAAAATAACTTCTGTTGCTCATTAATTGGCCCCTAGGCCCTAACAAGTAACACCCATGACATTTTTTATAACTTTTTATTACCTTTCTTTTTCTCAATTTGGTGAAGAAAATGAAAGAAACCCAATTTGGCAAGAAATTGCAAAAACGTGATTAAGTAAGGAAGTCGCACAAGTTAATTAAACTAATTCATGTAAAATTTTCGTTATTAAAAAAGTTAAAAATGTAATAATAACTTTTCCCCAAATCATTTTGCATCTAAGATTTAAAAAAGAAAAAATAATGAAAAAGTTACTTAATAGTTTGGACTATCGTATAAACAAATCTTTGAAAGTGAAAGGGCTTTTGAACGTAGTTTAATTAGTTGTGGATTCATTTTATTTGAGTTTAAATAAAAATAAAATGCAAAAATTAGCTAGGGCCTAGGTGAAATTTTCATTCTTATTATTTAAAAAAAAAAATTGAGAGTGGAGGATGACCCGTGCCGTGAGAGCGAGTTCGTGACCCGCAGTTTGCAGAGTCGGGGACAAAATTTTTGTTTATTTAGCAAAATTCTCAAGTGGGTCCCACACTCGATCAATCTTTCATTGTTCAAATTTATTGAAGAGGAAGAGACATAAAACTCCCAGTCCACGTGGACGTCCAAGTGGGTACCAGGTTTCCACTTCTGTCCTACTCGGTGAATTAGTGTCAACCGCCCATATTTGTTTTATTTAATGAAAATTTGGGGATTCTACGGCTGATTTGTGAGTTGTATTAGCCAGGCCAATTAGAGTCAATAGCTTTCTTCATTATGCTCGTTAATTGGTAATCCATCTGTCATTAGACAAGATGAGTGGACGAAAAGCAACTTTTTGCATCAGAGTGCACCAATTGAAGGAAAAAAGCAACACAAAACTTATAAAATGCATCATTGTGGGTTGTAAAAATTTAGTTATTTGTATTGTATTATGTGTTTTAATTTATGCAGTATATTTTAGTTTGTAAAAAAATTCGAAATGTATAGCCAATAATTTAAAGTTTTTTTAAATGTATATTGTCAATTGTCATCAAAAGTTAATTGTTAAGTTTTTTTTTTTAATGAGCAAATGTAATATTATTGATAAAATTATTAATATTATATTAAGGATTACTAATATAATAATTAAAAGATTATTAAGATGCTACATATATTAACTCATTAAAATACATCCAAACCTAATTTGTTATTATAAAAAATTTAAGTTAAAATCTCGTATAAAAAATCATCTATACAATAGATATTATTGTATTTATTAACGGTAGAAAATCCTATTATCGGACAAAATTAAAGATAAAAACTATCCTTATTTGTAATATTATTTTTCTTAAAAAATCTTTATTTGTTTTTGGGTCAAAAGCCTCTAAATTTAGGGATGGCAAAAAAATTCGTAAACCCGTAAACCCGCTAAAACCCGTCCGCATTGGGAAGGATTTGGTAAGGCTTGAAGCGGGTTTGGTACGGGTTTGGTATTTAAAATTAAAACCCGCAACGGATTTGGTACAGGTATGGTTTTAGTGAAAAATCCGCGGATACCCGCAACGGGTATCCGCACATACTACATTTAAAAAAAAATTATAAAATATAAAATGATTATTTTTGTATTTTTTTTATCTCACATCAAAAAATTTACATTTTATTTGACATTGCTCATACCATTAAATATAAATAAATAAAATTAGTTCAAAGGAACTAATGATTATAATTGAAATTAAAAATAAAATTATAGCATTTAATATAATTGAAATTGGAATTAAAATATTTAATATTTAGTGTAATTGAAATTGAATTTAGAATTATAACATTTAACGTAATTAAAATTGAAATTATAATTGTAATTAGAATTAAATATTTAACACAATTGAAATTGGAAATGAAATTGGATTTAGAATGATAACATTTAATGTAATTGAAATTGAAATTGGATTTGAAATTATAATATTTAACACAAGAATTATAATATTTAATGTAAATAAAATTGAAATTAAAATATTTAACATAATTGAAATTGGATTTAAAATTATAATATTTAACTATCGAAATTGAAATTATAATTATAACAATTTAATGTAATTAAAATTAAAATTTGATTTAAAGTTATGATATTTAACGCAATTAAAATCAAAATTGGAATAAGAATTATAATATTTAACATAATTGATATCAAAAATATAATTATAATTATAACATTAACGTAATTGAAATCGAAATTGGATTTGGAGTTATAATATATAACGTAATTGAAATCAAAATTAGGTTTAAAATTATAATATTTAACGTAATTGAAATCGAAATTGAATTTAAAATTATGACATTTAACGTAATTGAAATCAAAATTGGAATAAGAATTATCATATTTAACATAATTGATATTAAAATTATAATTATATAATTATAACATTAACGTAATTGAAATCGAAATTGGATTTGGAGTTATAATATGTAACGTAATTGAAATCGAAATTGGATTTAAAATTATGACATTTAACGTAATTGAAATTAAAATTGAAATAAGAATTATAATATTTAACGTAATTGATATCAAAATTATAATTATAACATTAACGTAATTGAAATTAAAATTAGATTTGGAGTTATAATATGTAACGTAATTGAAATCAAAATTAGTTTGGAATTATAACATTTTACGTAATTGAAATCGAAATTTGATTTAGAGTTATGATATTTAACGTAATTGAAATCAAAATTGGAATAAAATTATAATATTTAACATAATTGATATCAAAATTATAATTATAATTATAACATTAACGTAATTGAAATCGAAATTGGATTTGGAGTTATAATATGTAACGTAATTGAAATCAAAATTAGGTTTAAAATTATAATATTTAACGTAATTGAAATCGAAATTAGATTTAATTATGACATTTAACGTAATTGAAATTAAAATTAGATTTGGAGTTATAATATGTAACGTAATTGAAATCGAAATTAGTTTGAAATTATAACATTTAACGTAATTAAAATTGAAATTTGATTTAGAGTTATGATATTTAACGTAATTGAAATCAAAATTGGAATAAGAATTATAATATTTAATATAATTGATATCAAAATTATAATTATAATTATAACATTAACGTAATTGAAATCGAAATTGGATTTAGAGTTATAATATGTAACGTAATTGAAATCAAAATTAGGTTTACAATTATAATATTTAACGTAATTGAAATCGAAATTGGATTTAAAATTATGACATTTAACGTAATTGAAATCAAAATTGGAATAAGAATTATCATATGTAACATAATTGATATTAAAATTATAATTATAATTATAACATTAACGTAATTGAAATCGAAATTGAAATTTGAGTTATAATATGTAACGTAATTGAAATTAAAATTGGAATAAGAATTATAATATTTAACATAATTGATATCAAAATTATAATTATAACATTAACGTAATTGAAATTAAAATTAGATTTGAAGTTATAATATGTAACGTAATTGAAATCAAAATTAGTTTGGAATTATAACATTTAACATAATTGAAATCGAAATTTGATTTAGAGTTATGATATTTAACGTAATTGAAATCAAAATTGGAATAAGAATTATAATATTTAACATAATTGATATCAAAATTAAAATTAAAATTATAATATTAACGTAATTGAAATCGAAATTAGATTTGGAGTTATAATATGTAACGTAATTGAAATTGAAATTAGATTTAGAATTATAATATTTAACGTAATTGAAATCGAAATTGGATTTAAAATTATGACATTTAACGTAATTGAAATTAAAATTAGAATAAGAATTATAATATTTAACATAATTGATATCAAAATAATAATTATAACATTAACGTAATTGAAAATAAAATTAGATTTGGAGTTATAATATGTAACGTAATTGAAATCGAAATTAGTTTGGAATTATAACATTAAACGTAATTGAAATCGAAATTGAATTTAAAATTATGATATTTAACGTAATTAAAATCAAAATTGGAATAAGAATTATAATATTTAACATAATTGATATCAAAATTAAAATTAAAATTATAATATTAACGTAATTAAAATCAAAATTGAATTTGGAGTTATAAATTATAATATGTAACGTAATTGAAATCGAAATTAGATTTGTAATTAAAATATTTAACATAATTAAAATAAAAATATTTAACGTAATTAAAATTATAACATTTATCGTAATTAAAATCGAGATTAGATTTGAAATTATAACATTTAATTTAATTAAAATTAAAATTGAAGTTAAAAATTATAATATTTAATGTAAATAAAATTGAAAATATAATTGATATTATTTTAATTGCTATAATTAAAAAAAATTAATTTAATTTAATTAATATTTTATTTTTTTATTATATTAATTCAAAACCCGCTTAAAATCCGCGGATAACCCGTTGCGGGTTTGGTAATAGGTACAAACCCGCAAGTGCGGGTTTGGTAACGGTACTCCAAACCCGCAACGGGTTTGGGAAGGATATGGTATTTCATTTTGTAAGCGGATATGGATATGGTATTAGAGGTATCCGTCCCAAACCCGCCCGCTGCCATCCCTATCTAAATTCGATTGAGGCTAATCTTTGAGGGCCCATTCAGATGTCTTTTAAAAAATTACTATCCTCAAAGATCTATGACTATTTGTACAGCAAGTTCAATTCAAAGTTAGGCTCAAAAGTAATGGCCAATAAGCCTAATCTCAACAAAGACGAACGACGAAAAACTGGCTCGAATTCGGAGGGATTTGATTGGCAAATGATCCAAACACAACCATGGTCCCCATCTACATTCTAATCAGGTCGGCTCAACCCGAGACTTGCACAGTTAGTGAAGAAGTTAGTTGATTATCTATTCGATAGGCCGATTGGGTACTATCAACACACTTCACAAGAGGCTCGTTCTAAAGAATTTCAAGTCATAGCCAAATCGATGGGGGAGAGCCCATTAAGATTTAACCCGAACCATTTGAAACTAGCCTCACTTAAATCGAAATTGTTGGTGGAGACAAACTCAATGAATATGCTTAACATATAAGAAAGGAACCTAACATGCGGCAGGAGTAAGATCAAGAGATTTGCAGAAGGATATTTGACATGTGTCAGATGCATAGTATAAGGATATTTGACAAATGAATATGTATCAGAAGTGTAGCAGATGATATTTAACACAAGATATAAATATAGCAAAAGAAAACCTAACAAATTCATGAAATATCAGCACTATAAAAATGAAAAAAAATAATATTGGGAGGATGATGCTCAAGTCACAAAAAAAAATTTGACACAAAAAAAGTGTTTTTTCCTCCTTATTTTAAACATTATTTCAATTTTATTTCTTATCAGATTCTCAAAAAAGAATTTTTTCTGACATAAGTATCGTCGAAATTTATCGCGACGGGATTATCATTAAGTTTATGTTTGTATTTTTTATGAGCCTTTTAACAGCTCATAGTAAAATAGAAAATTTAAACTTACGTTGATCACTCTAATCAAGATAAAATAAATAAATTTAAGATTCGTTAGTAAAAAAAACCATTTCTCCGAATCAATAAATACACTACTATATAAGTTATTTGTTAAGTTAAGATTAATAATTTACGATTTACGAGTTTATTTTGTTTTTTCAAGACATTTATAATTTACAAGTTTAACATAAAATTTTGCGTAGATCCGATATGATTATTACATTTTTTGGATACTAGATAAGCTCGAAAGCGGATGCATATGTGGAAAGGGAAGATACTTTTTGTCGTTTTCCAGTTGTGATTCCCAGTCCCAGATGAGTTATTGGGATATAATTCTGGAAACTGATGGGCCATCGTCAAGAGAAGTCATTATTATTAATTTATTACAAAGTTTATTAGCTTGTCAGCTGAGAAAAATGACTCGTCTTAATTTCATACTCCGTTGAATTCAACGTACTAATCTCATAAAAAGCCTGAGACACAGTGCTTCTTCTTCGCAGAGCTTTTCAAAATTCAAAGTCGTACCAAACCCATCAACCAACTCTTGTTGTAAGACTAAAAAAAAAAAAAAAAAAACTCTGGAAGGTACCTAGCATGCCATTTTACTGAAGATTTTTTTCATTTATCGTTTGTTTTTGTTTTTTTAATTTTGCAATTCGGAAGCCTTTGTGATTTGCTTGAACTTCTGTTCTATTATTTGCCCAGTTGGGTTTATTTTTGTATTTTGAGTAGCTTATATACTGACATATACAACGAACAAAAGAGCCTAGGAGTTTTGATACTTGGTTTTTTTTTTTTTTTTGTGCTGTTTTGTTTTAGCAGCAAATCATTTCGACAGTAATTAAATGGCAACCAATAAAACCGAATCTCTATAGTACTTTTGTAATATTCATTCAACTAAAAATCAATAAGATGAAGTGCTTTCACTACTTCAAAGAAAAGAAATACAGACTGAGGGAAGAAAGATCAGCACCGGAGTTGAAAGAAAGGGGAAAGTCGTCGGAAGATTTTTCGGTTGGCGGCGCTGATCGTGTAATCAAATCGTCATGCGCAGCGTCAGCAACTTCTCCCCGCGGGATACCTGAATTGTATGAAGAGAGGGCTCAAAATCTGCGAGTATTTTCATTCTCCGAGCTCAGACAAGCCACAAATGATTTCAACAGGCAACTCAAGATTGGCGAAGGCGGATTTGGGAGTGTCTACAAAGGCTCAATTAAGCCTGCTGGTGATGGGAAAGACGATCCCACTACTGTTGTTGCTGTCAAAATGCTTAACAGGAACGGCTTACAGGTATATATATTATATACGAGTTATCAACAACATATCAATCAATCTCAATATTATAATTTGATATGATTGTGATGCTGAGACTAGAATGTCTCTCACCATCAAAGGGCAAACACAAGGATGCCCTGCAGCTGTTGGATTTGCAGAGATGGCTTGTGAATGTTGTGTATGTATAGATTTGGATTTGAATTGAATGCTTAGAATGTTACCCTGCTCGATGTCATCATATTTTCCTTACATTGAACTTATGCTTAGCAAGAGTGATATAGCATGAATTTAGTCTGTGATTCGAATCAGGGTGGCACTTCTTCATATTCCATCTCTAAGCTTGACTGGTATCTACACATTTGAACCACACATATGGCTTTCTGTTTAGGTCCCCTTTAAAGGTTACTTGTTAGAAGATTCTTCTTCTTATTCTATCATTGTTTACTCTTCCTTTTGTGATTGTCGATTGTGCGAAATAATGGTTTATTTTTCCGACTATTGTGATTTATTAACTTCGCTAATTCTACGTAACTCATATAGGGTCATAAACAATGGGTGGCGGAAGTCCAATTTCTTGGTGTTTTGGAACACCCAAACCTTGTGAAACTCATAGGGTACTGCGCTGTGGATGGAGAAACAGAGATCCAGCGCCTACTCGTGTACGAGTTTATGCCAAATAGGAGCTTGGAAGATCATCTTTTTATTAGGGCATTCCCACCTATTCCTTGGAAAACAAGATTACAGATAATACGTGGGGCAGCTGAAGGCATGGCTTATCTGCATGAAGGGTCAGAAGTTCAGGTGAGTTCAGGCTCAATATAAGACATTCTCTGAGGTTGTGCTTTGTAAATCTCTCCTTTTCTTTTCCTCTGTTTTTAACTAACTATTTGACATAACCCCATCCCAATTCAGCTCATTTTAGCATCAATATGAATTGTAATTTTGTCTAGTTATTAAGTTGCCATTCCTTGGTTATGACCATCTAATATTTGTAATGCTAACGGTGAAGGTGATATATTGAGATTTCAAATCCTCAAATGTGTTACTTGATGAGAATTTTAAGCCGAAGCTTTCAGACTTTGGGCTTGCAAGGGAGGGGCCATTGGCAGGCCGTACACATGTTTCCACAGCTGTAAGTAACTTTTTCGCTGGTAATGTATCCACATAGATCATATTTAAGGTGATACTGTAGAATTTCCCTGGCTTGATCTGTCAATGAATTGAGAAATTCATGGAAAGAAACCCATTAACAAAGTGAGATCATGCAATAAGCTCACGGGAACTTCACTCGTGTGTGATCAGGTGGTGGGAACATTCGGATATGCTGCTCCAGATTATATAGAGACTGGCCATCTCACAGCTAAAAGTGATGTTTGGAGTTTTGGTGTGGTATTGTATGAGATTCTTACTGGCAGGCGGTCGTTGGAACGAAACCGACCAAAACCAGAGCAGCAACTTCTGGAATGGGTGAAGCAGTATCCTGCTGATAGTAAGAAGTTTGGCTTGATAATGGACCCGCGGCTTGTGAATGAGTATTCTATCAATGAAGCTCGAAAAATTGCCAGATTAGCAGACGCTTGTTTGTCAAAGAGCGCCAAGGAACGGCCGAAGATGAGTCAGGTGGTGGAGAGATTAAATCAGATAATGCAAGTTTCTGGTGAAGGAGACACTTCTTCTGATAAAAATTTGAAGACCTGCGAAACGGACGCAGTTGAGGAAGAATTTGAAGAGAAGACAGAGGAAATTGAACCCTCAGAATCATGGAAGAGACGAATGGCGCACCTAGCTAAACTCGGGGAACATGTCGAGGGGGCGAGCAGAAGAAGATTGATAATCATGCAGAGGGCCAAAGTGCTTTGATTAGTCTTCTTTCTCTCGTAACTCTCCCTCTTGGCCCTTGCCTAAGCTTTTACTACTTGCTATGTTTAATGGTTTATTCAGGTCATGAAATGCAAAAATACAGCAGAAGGTGTAAGAATGTATTGGAAACTGAATGTACTGGTTATCTAGGCAGGACATTTTTGCCTCTGTAAAATAGTTGTGCTATGAAAGAGTTCTTGAGTTTAGCTGTTTGGTTGCAAAGAAAAACAAGCAAGAAACAAAGAGAACAAAGATAAACTGCTAATCTTTCTTAAATCTGAAAATTGTTTCAATGCATCGATTAATTCTCATTACAACGCTTCTATTTATACACGCATTATTACAATGAATGTACAAGTGAAATTACAACAGAAAAAGAAATAGAAAAGAATTAGGCAGGAAAATCTGTTGTAACAAAAATTTGAAGTTCTTTTGCACACTTCTTTTTAAGCCCTATGCTTGCTGCCTTCACATTTCCCTGTTAACATCATGACGCGTCAGCAGTAGTATAACATTATAATCTAACATCCCCTGCAAACTCAAAGGTGTGAATAGCAAATTTGGAGAATGGAAGAGGTTTAATCAGGATGTCAGCCACTTAATCAACACTGGGACATATCGAACCTCCACCTGATTAGTTATAATTTTTTCTCGGATGAAGTGCACTTCCAGCTCAAAATATTTATGAAAAATTGGGTTGAGTGCAAGAGCTTGTGTACTCTGATTGCCACACCACAAAATAGGTGTATTAGTTGGTTTATCATGGAGTTCTTTAAGCAGTGTAGTTAACCACAACAATTCTGCACAATTTGAGGCCAAAGCTAGATATTCAACCTCGGTGTTAGATAGAGATACTACATTTTGCTTTTTACTTAACCCAAAGATTAGGTTATTTTCGAGAAATACACAAAATTCATAAATTGATCTCCTGTCATTGGGGTTGTTACCCCAATCTGCATTAGCATATCTTACTAGACTTTTGTTGCCTAAGTCAATAAACTCAATTGGATAATGTAAGGTGCCTTTAAGATACCTTAAAACTTTCTTGCAGGCCTGCCAATGATGAACTGATGGACTTGCAAAAACCTGACTCAACTTGTGCACAAAAAAAGAAATTTTTGCTTTGGTCAATGTAGCATGCTAAATAGCACCCACAATGCTTCTGTAGAGAAAGAGATTATCAAAGAGATCACCATCAGACTTTAGGATTTTTTGACCTGGACTGATGGGAACATCATAGCTATTATAAATTGGATATGTTTGCTCTCTTTAGAATATCTTGAATGTACTTTGATTGATTCAAATGCAACCCTAATTTTGTAAGAGTAACTTTAATGCCGAGAAAGTAATTAAAGTACCCCAAGTCTTTGAGGGCAAATGCAGTATCAAGACACTTGATGAATTCTTCTAATAAGACTGAATCATAATCAGTACCATTATAAGCTTTCCATCAAGCTTCTTGATAAATAAAGATGTATCTAATTTGCAATTCTTAAATTCCCACTATAACAATGCTATTTTGAGCTTGTCAAACAATCTCTTAGAGCTTATTTCAAGCCATATAAGGTTTTGTGAAGCTTACATATATATGTTGGTATGCTTGAATCAATAAACCCCTCTAACTGTCTTATATACACTGTCTCAATTAAATACCCCTTAAGAAATGCATTATTTACATCGATTTGTCGAATCTTCCAATGATACAGCACTGTAAGGCTCAAAACAACCTTTACTATAGAAGCTTTTATCACTAGATTGAAAGTTTTCATGTAATTTATGCCTGGTGTTTGAGAAAAGCCTTTAGCAACCAATCTAGTTTTATGCTTTGAGATTAAACCATTTGAGTTGTATTTAGTTATGAAAATCCATTTATTGTCAACTATTTTAGTTACTTTTGATGTTGGTACTAAAGACCAGGTTCCAATTTTCATGAGAGCTGAGTATTCCTCCAACATTACCAAAAATCACTTTCTATCCTGCATAACTTCCTTTATTATCATAGGTTCTAAATCACCGCTATTGGTTTGACTCAAATGTAGTTTAGGCTTGAAAATACCAGATTTTGATTTGGTGTGCATTGAATGTAAAGATTTAGTGTGTGATTTTGACAGGTTTAAGTGTTTTGGATGTGTTGTGTAATTGTCTGCAGACATATGATCTAGTGTATCAGTTAAGGTTTCATGTTGCAGTACCTTTATTTTTCTATCAAATTGCCTTTCAACCTAAGTTTTGAATTGTTTGAATATATTCAGAGATTCAGACTTTAGTTCCATACGAAAAATTCAAATGTATCTTGAACAATCATTTAAAAAAATTATATAGTATTTGAAATCTTCTCTTGTTTTAGTAGATAAGGGACCCCAAACATCTGAATATATACGATTCAAAGGATGTTTTGATTTGATTGTAGTGCAAGGAAAGTGAAGTGTATGTAGTTTTTCAAGTTGGCATGAATCACAGAACACTACTGTGTATTTCTTATTATTGTCAGTAAAGAGATTACAAGTATGCATTGCATTCTTAAAGGTGTAAGGACTTGGTTGACCAAGTCTTTTATGCCACAAATTGTAATCACTCTTCTTCTGACTTGAGTAAGACAGAAAACAGGCTATACAAGGATCAATGTTTGACTTGCATACAACTATGGGAATTAATTGCACAAGGCTGATTTTTATTTATATTACATTGTGTATTCACAAAACAGAAGGACAACATAGAGGTGGGATGAGTATTTAACAAAGTGTTTGATGTGGTAAAGTTTGGAAACCAATCTTCATTGTTTTGGAAAGAACTCAGGGTAAACTTATAGAGGCTCTTCACAGCAGTACCTTTGAGCAACACAATTCCTATTCTCTTGTCTTTTATGAAACATGAATCAGGCAAAAATTCAATCAAAATATTGTTATCATTTACTAATTTTGAGACACAGATTAGGTTCTTGGTAATTGAAGGTACAAATAATATATCATTAAGTTAAAGCATTTTGTGAGTTATGTATGCAACACCAATACTTTTGATCAGTAAGCTTAAACCATTACCCTTAAGTAGTTGTTTATTACCTGTAAATTCAGCTTTTTTTGATAGGTTGGCTTCATTGTTTGTTAAGTGATGAGTGGCACTTGAGTCCAGATATCAATCCTGCTCTTCAATTCCTTCCTGCACCTATTGAGAAGCTATATAAGCAGCTCTCTGTCCTGAATTGCCATCTGAACCATGTCCTCCAAAATTCTGAATTCTTATATTTCCAAAACCAGATTGTTGCCTGGGTACATAGTCTTTGTTGTACCTATAATAGCATTTTGCAGCAACATGTCCTTGTTTCTCACAAATCTAACAGATAAACTTGTTGAAATTTCTATTTCTTTCACCAACTTCCAACTTCCTGTCATGGACTGTTGATCTCTTCCCCCTATAACTTTGAGTTTCTCTTCCAAAACTTCCATTATTAGTATTTGCACCAATAGCATTATTGCTCTCACCATTGTTATGCTTGAAATTATTGCTACATATTAAACCATTAAAGCCTCATCTCTTTTGAGTTTTCTAAACATAGTTGACTGAATAGTCTTGATTACCAATTTTGCTCCCAGAATTATGTATAATTTTGCTTTCTTGAGTCGGCAACATTGAGTAAGCCTCCTTCAAGCTAATAGAACCTAACTTGCTTACGATCAAGACTATTGTTGAATCATATTCAGGTTCCATTCCATATATCATGTATTCAATAAACTCATCATCTTCAATTAGACATCCAACAAGAGCAAGTTCATCAATAAGATTCTTTACCTTTGAAAAATATTTTGACATGGTCATAGTTCCTTTGTTTATCATTGTTAATTGTTGTTTGATTTGCAGAGATAGAGCTTTAGATTCACTTCTAAACTGCTTCTCCACTGAGATCCACAGTTCTCGAGAAGTTGTGTTATCAATTACTAAACACAGTATTGTGTTATTGATTATTAAGAATAATCAGCTCAATAGCAGCTGGTCTTGACGAATCTATGTTTCATATTCTAGATTTTCGATCAGGCTTGTTCCTTATTCTGCATTACCATTTCTGGATTAACCGATATGGAACGGTTTTGTTGCCATTGATGAAACCTTCTAAACGATTGCCTCTAATTGCAATTAACACTTGCAATTTCTACATTGAATATTTTGTTCTAATAAGTTTTACTATCGATGGAAATGAACTCAGTGTTGTTGTAGTTGTGTTTAGGTTTGCAGAGGTCAGATTTGCATTTGAAATGTTTGCATGAGCCACGGCTCTGATACTATAAAAGAGTTCTTGAGCTATTTGGTTGCAAAGAAAAATAAGCAAGAAATAGAGAAAACAAAGATAAACAGCTAATCTTTCTTAATTCTGAAAATTGTGTCAATGCTTTGATTAATTCTCATTACAACACTTCTATTTATACACGCAGTATTACAATAAATGTACACGTGGCTTTTGATCCGTAAATTAAGGAAATTACAACAGAAAAGAATTAGGCGGAAAATCTGTTGTAACAACAATTTGAAGCTCTTTTGCACACTTCTTCTTTTTAAGCCCTATGCTTGCTGCCTTCACGTTTCCCTGTTAACATCACGACACGTCAGCGGCAGTATAACATTATAATCTAATATGCTTGTATAGGGATGTTATGACAAGGACTATTCCTTACTTCATTCTTATTCCTGGAAGCTGTGTTTTGAAAACTAAAATTGAATCAAATGAAACTTTTTACTTGTTTGAATGATGAGGGATCCAGGAACGAGGAGAAGGAAAATTAAATGACAAATTTCCCATGAGTTTATGCTCATGTCTGTTTATAACACTGCGTTAACTCGCACCGTGTTTCCAGAAAAAGTTCCCAAACTTGCGAGTTACGAATTAAAAGAAGGTAAAACATGAGCAAATTAAGAACCGCAAAACCAGAGTCTATTCGCTAAATTCAAATGATCTTTCATTTGTGACAACAATCATGGTTTTTGATTGTTGTTTAATTTAAGTCCAAAATGGAAATTAACCAATGTTCCACAAATGAAGTTAAAATGCTGTAAGTTCTTCTGCAAGTTTAGGTGAAACAATAAGTTCCAAGTTCAGGGACTGAAACATGAAACATCCTTCCAACATATATTGCACGTCGAGATGGTCAAACTTTTCTGCTGTTGGATGAATTTTTTCAGTGTTTGCCGGAAATTTCGCTGCAACAGGCAAATGTTTCCGGTGAACGGATTTTAGAAGGTTTTACAAAAGGCGGCAGGTCATTGTATCAGCAGAGTTCTGTTAAAGTCTCTCACAGTCTCGTTCTGTACTTCTGTTGGTTGTTTTTTTATTAATGGTTTTTTTCTTGCATCAAAAGGCCAAGGCCATGTTTGAGAGGAATGTAGGGGCTTATTGGGCTAGTTTCAGTTCAGTCTCGGCCCATCTCAGTACTAGACCCTAACTGGGCTTGTAGGTGCGGATTGGCGTAAATAAGATAGCCAGGCCCAAAGCATTCTTCAGGGTGATAACGATACTCTTTGAAATTGCCATGTAGATGTAAGATATTCTGTAGGAGCTGATTCTTCAGAAGAGATTTACTGAAGATTTTTACAACTTCCGATGGGAGTGCATCTAATAATTCTGAAAAATATTTTATAATGTTTAATTTGAAAACCAATGTGTAGTTTTTTTTCTTTTTGGAAATTTAGTATCTTATGCCAGATTCTTCAGGTAGTATTTTGCAGATCGAGCAACTAATAACTCGCTCTAAATAGACCCCACTGATAGAAAACACCCATTTGACCTGTGATTCAGTTTTCCAGTTTTTGTAAATATTTTATTTTCTTTAAAAATATTCCAAACAATAAGTTTTTCTTACCAACTCAAGCTGATTTTCAAACCTGTGTTGCTGCCAGTTTACAATTAAAAACTATAAAGCAAAGCGCACCACCTATGCATGTTTTTGTTTATACCAAGAATGACTTTTCTGGTGCTAAATTTTAGCAATATTTATTTGGAAATCAAAGCCAACTGTTGGGATACTCAAAAATAAAAAAATTAAAAAAGGGCCAACTGTTGGAGCCTGGAGCCTTCCTGGGTCGTTCCGCTTTGGTTGGCAATCATAGCAAATGGCGCATAAACATTCAGCTGTGTTCAATCCTGTTTTGATTGATTTAATCACAGATCCAATTATCCACGCAAACTCTTTAATGTTCTTCAGTTTAATTTAGAATATCGAAAGAGAAAATGAAAACAAATCTCTTATGCATACTTGATTGCTTCCTCAAATAGGAAAAATTGAACAGGAAAATGATTTATCATTACAAAAAATTAACACAGACCCCCCCACGCAAGGATGCTGGTTCCCTCTTAATTCTAGAAAAAGAGAAAAAATGAAAAATGAAATCTCTAATGGATGACATGTTATTCCTCCCCTCTCTCTCTCCGACTTTACCCACCATCCATGCATTTACAGAATGTCATATTATGAGGGATTGATTTCCTTTAAAGTTTGTCACCAAAATCCAAAAACAAAAATGCTTGTACTTGTGCAGTTTCAGTTTCAGGCCACCGCCACTGTACCCGTCTGTACAGTATTGTTGGGTGTAGAAGTCGAGGTCTTGGATTCTGATTTTCTGGTGGATGCTGAAGAAGACGACTTTTTCCAGCTCCTCTCCTTTGACTCATCTATCTCGATCTGTTCTTGCCTGCACTCTTTGCTACAGAACGGTGTGTTCCCCCTGCAATATTTCATCAACCAATTCCATGTTCATTTCAATAATCAATCTAAAAATTCTAATTGCACGTACCCTATCTGGGATACTGCAGATTGGCTAATTGAAAATCTAATTCATAAAATTTATGTAGAAGTTTTTGATTCATTTTACAGGCACACGAGAAGTAGAAGGTTTTTTTTTCCTTAAAAACTTTTTTAAGAAAAAGTTCTTGCTGCAAATTCACATCTGGGTATATCAGATTTTCTACAAATTGAACGAATAGGTGAAAATTTTAAATACTAAAATAAATAAATAGAAGGCGATTTTGGTAACTAACCTGTACATGAAGATGTCGGAATTATAACCGAGTGGTTTACGGCACAAAGAACATGCATCAAGGAAGTGGGGCTCCTGGTAATCTACGCAGCCGGCGTAATAGTAAGACATCGCCTTCGCCGCTGTAATCTGATAGAAAAATTATTAAGATTATGGTTCCGGTTCTATAATGCGCCGGGGAGAGCGAGTGCCAGTTTTTACAGAGCGAACAAGTGGGTGGGAGGAAGGCGGTAGTGAAGTGCTATGTGTATTTAAAGCGACGTGGCCAAGAAAGAGAAGGTTACTTGAGAGAATCAAGTAAATTGTAGACCACGCCAGAAAGATGTCTAACCAATCGTGTTATTTAGTTTTGGTTTTTCTAAGGCTAATTTGTTGCCAGGTGGCTTGATTTTACCAGCTGATTCTTTAAAAAGGCAACGGTCATACGAGGGAGAGCTTATTACAAAACCGATGGCGATTATCATAAATCTGTGCGGTTTATAATCTATTGGAGCGGTACATGCATGATGTATGATGCATCTCTTTTTTTTTAAAAGAAATATATTAGTTTATTTACATTTGGGCCCCTTTGGTTCGTGTACTTTTTTAATTATTTCATTTATAAACTAGTTAGATTCTGTTCTCTTCACCTATACACTTTTAGTGCAATGCAAAATACAATTAATCTTTTTTTCTTAGTACTACTTTTAATTAGATAGTACCTTAAAATTGAGTTCAAATTTATGAACACCTGAAATTCCTATGTTGAATAATATTTATAAGAAAATATAATTAATTGTATATTTTTAGTCGGTTAATAATTTTTTATTTTGATGTAGATGAAATTAAAATTGTAATAGTATGATAAAAAATATTATCCACTCAAATAAAATAATTTGAGGTTAACAATTTTTCTAGTAAAACATATTTTATTTTTTTGATTGAGTGATTAATATCTTCATTTTACAAATTTCATGATTAAAATTACTAAAAGAGACATGCACACACAAAATATAGTAAAAGGATTCATATGCTTGCAAGTAATGGCCTAGTGTTAAAAATTTGCATCTTTTTATCGATAAAAAGTAATTATTTAGAATTTAAATCTCTTCTTTTTAATTTTTTTATTAAAAAATAGAAATTCGTCATCTGAAGGCTGGCCAGTAAGGGAAAATGAATTTTTTTTTTAAGTAGTTAAAAGGAAGCTTGAGAACTTTTTGGGGATATTAACAACAATATTATGAAAGTTGTGGATGAAAGTAAAGTTTAGATAAATGTTGAGGATATAAGTGAGAAGAACGATAGCGCCAGCAAATCAATTATTACATGCTGACAATTGATGATCTCTCTACAGTCAAGGACCACATTTGTCGTTACTTTATCCAACTAAGGGCTGAGTACGTATGGGCCCCACTCACCCCTCAGGCATCAATTAACTATAAAAAGTTAAAGCACTAAACTTGGAGCTGAGTAAGCGTAGGCCCCACTAACCCAACCAAAGGCCAAAGCAAACACAAACCATTGAATGTTGGGACCCAGCTGGCACCTTTTTCCAGGTCCTTGTCCCCTCTGCCCCACTGCCCGTCTACTCCCGGGCAACTTCTAGTAATATTATTGCCCGTTACACCTGCGGCCGTTCTTAGCTCACCAGCACAGCCTCTTATAATTATTGTCAAGTACTACGTGTCGATAAAATTGATTATGAATTAAAAAAAAATTTATGGTCACGATTTACGAGGTCAATAGAATCGACGGCGTCCACTGTGCCACGATGACTAGACTATGTTGTGACCTCTATTATTATAGGGGTATCGATTATTCCTCTCCCACGTTGGAACATGAGGTCTCAGCGATGTTTTTTTTTTCTAAAATAATTTTAATTTTAAAATTTATTTTATTTTTCAATACGAGATATTGAGTTGTGAAATTAGGATCATGGTGCCAGGCCTAAGTGAGGTTGGAACATGTCTAATAATGCATTACTAAAATGTTGTTTATAATAAAACTAAATTATAAACTGAATCACCTTTGAGATTTTGAATCCTTTCTCTTTCGTTCGTATTCATTTTTGGGACTCTTTAACTATTCAAATGGCACATGTGCTTACACGCAACTTGAATATAGACGTCGAATTGTTAAACCTTCAATAAGATCTTTTAGCTTTATTTTATAATCTCTGGAACATTTCCAACAAACAACTGTTGTCATTCTTTACCAACAAGCAATTGCATATTATTTCCCGGTATTAGCTATTTCTTTTACATAAATCTTTTGATTTAGCTGATCCAATTTAAAAGAACTGTCTAATTCATAATATCTTTAATGAAGTGGTAATTACATTCCTAAATCCCGTGCCCTAATGTAACAATTAAGTTTAATGTATAACTTCTCAAATCCCAATTTTAGTTTATTCAATTTCTCTTAAACATTTATTTTTAAGAACATATGATGCCCATTTCCAATATCACGGGAATATACTGGGCCAAGTTCACCTTGGCGCAAAACATTGAGCCCAGTCAAGAATCCGAACAAGATGACCCAAGCCCTTAAGAGCTAAAACCTTATCAATCAGGCTACTTGGCTCATGCATGCTGGTGCCAGGCGTTTACATATTTTACGGAGTATTATGGTCCAAAAGAAGTTTCATAACTTACTAGACATGAGAACTCAAGTGTTGAGATCAGACGAACGTTTCTCAGGGAGGTTACCTATCCAAGATCACGAAGATAAAAATGAAAAAAAAAAGAGTACACAACGAATTTAGGGGGGCGGAGAGAACACAGAAGAAATAGGACTAAATAGCTTTCCGTTTCTTAAAAGTTTTGGAAAACCAGGGCGAGTGCACCCCATAATTATTTATACTAGTTTGGCACTCGGCACAAAAAAAAAAGTTTTTGGATTATAATTTGGCTCCTTAACACAGATTTAACACTTCGGCTGATTCAAACCCAAAAATAAAAGAAGATTACAGAATCAAGGAGCAGAAAGGCAGCTACACTACCCTGAGAAAGCAGAATTTAGAGCACTATGCACATCAACTCCAATTTGGGCTTCAGCTTTCTCAAAGTCAGTTGAGGCTGAGCTGAGCTTCTGGGTAAACTCTGTGAGACCCTTCTGAACCAGGCTCGGATCAATTTGATCAAGTGGCACAGCCTCTACGGCAATTATATCTGCATAAGAGTTTGCATGGATAAATGCAAAGCCGCTGCTGACAAAAAATTTTGTTACTTCATTTCCTTCGTGCACTGATAGGACCCCAGGTTTCAACTCTGTAATGGTAGGTACGTGTCCAGGAAGAATACCCATCTGCCCAGTTGTCGCTGGTATTATAACCATGTCAACCTATAACATACAAAAAGGAATATAAGAGAAAAGATGATAATCCAAGTTTTCCTAAAAGAAGAAATGATTCTTTGATTCACTTGAATCCTTCCTCGCATAAATCTTAGAATAAATTAGGAAGCATTTGGACAATATGCAGAAACACTTCCACAGCTTATGAAATCAATTGGTCACTACAATAGCACTCCCATGACCGAGTTTGGAAGACCGCTCTTCTAAATAATACAATCAGCACATTCTAACAGAAAGAGACATATCTCAGATGCAACAAAAAAACAAAATCAGAACACATTAGCACAAGCGCCCAACCTCCAATCAAACATTCATAAGTAACCTATTTAGCATTCGTAGCATGGTCAGGGTGGAAAAGAAAAATAGGAGTTTCAGATGTGGATTGTGTTAGGCTGGACATACTAGAAATCTTTCACAGAACATCTCGTACCCCAACTGTGTGGACAATATCTCTATTCATATATGCTGGTCTCAACCCACCACAGCTTGGGTTTCGGATAAATTTTAAGGGATATTATTCTTCCAGAGCAATGTCAAGGTGGAAATATCTGGCCTAAACTTGCCCCTTCCATTGGTAAAGCCATACAATTAGCAATTAAGAAATGAAAACACACACACACACACACACACACACACACACACAAAAGAAAACACAGTCAATTACGCATCTGCAGCTTCTTTATTTTTTTAAATCATATAAAATATGACATTCTCAAACCATGTATTATGGAAGATAACCTTAATTGCCATTATGAATATGTATGGACAAGTAATCACTTCACAACATATAAACAAGTCCAACAAAAACCAATCAGTCATTCAGTTTCTCAAAACCCCGAGTTTATAAACAACATGCACAATACAAGAAAAATCAAGGGTATGTTTTGGTATAGAGGTGCTTCTGGTGTGCTTCAAAGTACAACAGCAAAAACATTAGGTAAACACAAGCTCCACTTTACCGTTAGTTGTTTACCAAGCATCCCCTTCTTCTATCCCAGTGCTTCCACTCCATAGTGGCTGTGGCTTCACCTCTAAACCAAACAAACCCTAAGCCTGCTCCATATAGCGCTTTATTACTAATTACTATTCATTTCCATGTAACACAAAGTTCCCTAAGGAGTACAACATCAAAAATTGTGCAATGCCGAATAATTACAGAAAAATTCTTAATCCCAGTTAAAACAAAAACAAAAACAAAAACAAAAACAAATTTCGCTGAAGGCCGTGTCTGATTTCTCAATTAGTCAATAACAGCAATAATGATGTTAATAGAGATCCAACTATAACATGTAAGGAAATAAATACAAAAAAAAAAAAAACACAGAAGCAAAAAAGAAAAATGACCTCTTTATTAGCTAATTGAGAAGCATATGGAAGGACGAAGTTGACGGTGAGCTTATTAGGAATAGAGGAAGGAGTAGCAGGGCGAGATTGCATGAAGGTGAGGGGAGTCTTTGGCGAGTCTATGTTTGGAATCACTTTCTTCCACGTCTCCACGAAGCTCGCATCTGCAGTCGGAGTTACCGGAAGATCCGTCGACAATGCCCGAGCCCTAAGCCCTCCCATTATGGGCCGAGCCAGGAGGTTGGTGGCGGCTCGTCTCAACATCGTTCTCGAAAGGATTGGTTCGCTCGGCTCCCGCTAGGTCGGAGACTCGGAGATGGAGAGAGTCGTTGTCAAAATCGAGTGATTTGACTGATTGGCTTTACTTGGTCTCTCTCTTCTTGTTGTTTTCAATAGCTGGTACTGGGCATTTAGTGGGTCTTTTAAAATAATCGATTTATAATAAAGGCCCACTTGAAATTTGGGCCTATAATTAATTATCAAACCCGATCCAGTTCTAGCCCGTATAGCGGTCGAACCCGTTCACCAAAAAATTAAAACCTTCGGCTAGTATTTTGAAGGTTAAAGAATAGAGTTCCAATTAGGGTTTCTGTTAGTTGCTATTTGGCAAGCATGGCGGAACAGGTAACGTATCAGTCTTTCTCTCCTTTTAGTTTGAGGCATTGAGCTTAGAATCTTTAAGCGTTTGGTTGGTTGCTGAGAAACTGTTGGCTTAGTTGAAAATTGCCGCCATTTTTTTTTGAATTTAAAACGAAGTTGACGAATTCAAATGCGTGGTTTTGGAAATTTGCTTCTTTCAAATTTTCTCAGCTATTATAATATTAATTTCGTTTGATGTGTGTTTTTTTTTCTCTCTCTCTTCTTTTTTTTTTTTTTAAATTTTGCTAATTTGCTGCAGACGGAGAAGGCAATTCTGAAGCAGCTCAAGAGGTCTTTCTATGGTGAGAATAGGTCTACGTTTTCGTCCTTTTCTTTATTAGAATTTTATTGAAGTTCATCTATATGCTTAAATATATGTAGCTCGAAAAAATCTGCAAAGGGAAAGAGGCCTGGAAAAGGTGGAAACCGCTTCTGGAAGAGCATGGGCTTAAGTTTTAAGACACCTAGAGAAGCTATTGAAGGTATCAATTTAATTTATTAGGTGTTTTTAATTTATTTGATTTGGTTTATATATATAACCAAGTTCGCATAGGAGAAGGACTCTATTTATCAAAGCTTGTTGTTTAGGAGAAGGACTCTAGTTAGCTGCTGTTTAGATATGCATGTACCTTTCTCATAACTTGCAATGTCCTGGAATTGCAATCAATGACCGGGGTCGCACTTGTTTTCACAGGAACATATATTGATAAGAAATGCCCATTCACTGGCACTGTTTCTATTAGAGGCTGCATCCTGGTCGGCACTTGCCACAGTGCAAAGATGATGAGAACCATTATTGTTCGCCGGAACTACCTTCATTTTGTCGAGAAGTACCAAAGGTCGGATAATTTATATATAATATATTTCAATTTTTCCTTCTCAAGGTCTTTTCTTTGTTATCTGTTTTTTCCAAGTAGTATGTTGGTGTATTTGTTTGGATGTTGGAAAAAAACTTTCCTATTTAGCTGTATCATTTTTAATCTTTGTGCTAACCATATTTAGGTATGAGAAAAGGCATTCAAACATCCCAGCACACATTTCATCTTGCTTTCGCGTGAAAGAAGGAGATCATGTTGTAATTGGCCATTGCAGGTACATGATTGTCAATTATGTATTTCTTCTCCTTTAATTTCTGATAATTTGATTAGTTCCACCAGAGTCTTTAAGCTTCCTCTTCATATCATCAGAGAGGGTGAGGGCTAATGACTGAATCTAGTTAGTACTGTATTTATTATTTATTCTTTGTGCAGGCCGTTGTCTGAGACAGTGAGGTTCAATGTGTTGAAATTCATTCCTGCAGGGTCTTCTGGTGGTGGGAAGAATGCTTTTACAGGAATGTGATATGTTTTTTGATGTTCTAATGTAGTGTTGGGCATGAGATGTCATAGAATCATACGAGGTGATCTTGCTTATCTAGTCAAATGTTATACTATTTTTTATCTTTTCCTCTTTATATATTGTAGATTACGTTTTAGCTCTGATGCTGATAGCTGAGGGTTTTCTTTTGTAGCATTGGAAATCTTTTGTTGTCAGAATTTTGGGAATATTTATTACTGTGTTTTCTCATGTGTTTCATGTGAATTTTTTTATTCAATTAGTTTCTATTCCCTTTTGCAAGGAATAAAATATCACTTTTATTGAGGTTAACCTTTTGTTACTTCGACAAATATAGATCTTGACTTATGATGTGCCAATTTTATGTGGGCTCTCCCGACTTGAATTTGCCCAATAACTTAGCCCCGTCTGCTGCCCATTCAACAGTTGTAACCCTAATAGACTGCTTCCTAAAATGGCATCCTTGTAAGGTTACATTTGTTTTAGTTGGATGTTAAGATTATTAGTCCAAATTTGCCACACAAAGATGATGGAATGATCATCACCTGATGAATGGGAATAACAATATAAGAACTTCATTTTTGCTTAGTTGTGGATGATGGCTGCTCACTAGAATGATATATATATATATATATCATAGGTTAATTTCCTTGTTCTATTGTTTTTTCTACCCTTTTTTGGTTAATATGTTAGGAATCGGATCTTAAAATGCTTTCTTTTCTGGGGAGAAAGCAAAATGGTTCTTGATTGATTTATTGCTTTTTCCTGTTCTCTCATCTTAGTATAAATTACACCCTTGTAACTTTTTCTAGTGTTTTCTCTTCTATATATTGCAAGCCAATCGTAAAGGAGTATGCAGCTATTAAAGAGCCAAAAGTATACATGATTCTCTTCTCATCTTTTTTCTTTCTCCCCTATTTTTCTCTTCTCTCTTTCTGAAGTCAAAAGAGTAACACATAGTTAGCAATTTCTGCTTAGGAATAGGATTATAAGTACGTACTGAGGGGATTTTTTTTGTGTGTTTCCGTGAAGTACTTAATTGCCTCGCTTCTATTGGTAATCGTGTGAATCACGATTTTCATAATCGAGTGCTGGTTTGTGTAAGTACTCTTCAGTATCTGGTCATGCGCGCTTCTGGGGATATAATGTCTTTAATTGCCTATAGCAATAGTGGGGGGGAAAATTAAGAGTGAAATAATGGATTAATTTCATGGTTTTTAGGGACATGCCAAGAGTGCAGAATAAGCAAAGTAAAGAAGGGAGCACAGCTCTTACTTCAGAAGTAAGGTTGCTGCTGCGTTGTGTTCCAACTTTACTTTTATTGCTGTAATTTTTATTTATTTTTTAAATAATAAAAATAAAACGGCCATCCTGCTTAGTAAATGAGTTTGCCTCAATTTAAAGTTTTGTTGGATTTGAGGGTGCAATCCATCTGATCTCAATTACCATTCATATCTGTACCGGTTCGGGTATCCACGATGGTCATTTTAGTTTTATTTTATTTTCCCCTCTAATTGTGATGGCGTCACTTGGAAGTTTGTAATATCCCATTAACCACTAACTCAATAGTGTTATTGTATCCATAAACAAAACTTCACTTGAACAAAACTTGTGTTCATGGTGTCAAGTTAAGTTGGCCTAACCCATATTGGATAGGTTTTTGGATTGGGTTCTTTTGACTTTTTGTTTTAACTTATGTTTATATCTTTGACTAATTAAAAAGATAAAAATAAAAATGGGCTAGAGTATTAGGTAAGAATTCCAATTCCGTGGTGAGTCTGATTTCTACAATTTTGACAAATCCTCTAGTCAAATTTCTGTAACAAGAAGAATCGTCCTTTTTCGAGCCAAAGTTATTGCCTACGTGGATTACGTCCTTCTTTTTGCTTCCTTACATTCTTCTCTCTTGCTTATCCTTTAAACCCAGAGTTTTTAACTTCTAGCAAGCATGCATGACTCATCATCATCATCATCATCATAAGCTAATTACTTGACCTAGACTTCATAATTTTTAAGTCATAATCATATATAATATGTTAATGCATAAAAGTTACTGTTTACTGAGAATCGTCAATCTGAGCTTTCAGGAGATGCCAAGAGTGTGAAGAAAGTAATGTAAGCGCACACGCACGCGCAAGAATGAGATCGTGCGACCTATTATTATTAAAAAGGGCAAGTTATATATATATATATATATATATATATATTTATGCAAACATTAGCCTACTATGTATTTTTAATTACACAAGAGCTAGTTATGTTTATGATAGAGTCGTGCTTTATATTATATGATTATGGAATAATTGATAGCCGCGCTTCTTGCTCTTTACTAGGAATTAGGAGTTGTATTATAACGGTTGACATTATTTTGCCATATTTGTATCGTAATTTCCCTTTTAGAGACACAAAATTTTACCATATCTTTCTTCCTCCCAACTCAATTCTAGTTAGAAAGTTACAGATGGGGATCGTAAGGGTTAACCAATCAGTGAGGGGACACGTTTCATTCGGTCTAATCTAAGAAAAAACTTTGAATTGTCTTTACCACCCGTAGGCATATAGCGTTAGCGTTAGCATTAGCATAGCGCTGACAAACAAGAGAAGAAGCATAAGAGCCTGCGACTGCGTCTTCTTAAAAATGAAAAGGTGGCGCGCGCATTTACTAGCTCAGCTTCATCTCATTTTGGCAGTTCACCAGTTTCCTTCTTGAATGAATGACCTTAATGACTCACCTCTCTCTCTCTCTCTCTCTCTCTCACGCAGTCACTTGACTTCCATCCTCCCTTCATAAACTCAACAAGCCACTTATCTTCTGTTCTCTCAGTTTAGGCTTTAGCCCTCTCTTTCTCTTTCACCACCTCCCTTTTACAACAACTTAATACAAGAAGCCGACCTAAGCAACGACACTGCAGGGGCAAAATGGACAATCTCAAACCTAGCATTATCATCATCCTCTTGATTCTCGCCATCACCATTCTTCTCTCCATCTCGCTCTGCCTCCTCCTCCGCCACCTCTCCACCGTCTCCGCCTCCACCGCCGATTCGCGTCGCGTATCCAGTCGCCGCGTCTCTCCCGAGAATCCAACTTTCTCCGTCATCGACTCGCTCCCTCTCTTCACCTTCTCCTCCGTCGCACGTCGCCCTTCCTCCACCGGCGGAGATTGCGCCATTTGTTTGTTCAAGTTTGAGCCTCACGATCAGTTAAGGCTTCTCCCGCTTTGTTGCCACGCGTTCCACGCTCATTGCATCGACACGTGGCTTGAGTCGAACCTCACTTGTCCTCTCTGCCGCTCTCCGATAACTGCCTCCGATTCTGACGTCATGAAAGCGATGCACGCCTCTTCCACAGGTGCTGCTGCAGCCACTGACAGCTTTCGGCTCGAGATCGGCTCTGTTAGCAACCGCCGAGCGGCCAATGAATCAGGCGGGGATGGGCAACGAAGATCATACTCCCTCGGCTCGTTCGACTACGTTGTCGAGGACGAGTTCGGTATCACCATGAGCCAAACGTACCAGAGAAGTCTTTCCGATAAGGAGGAAGTTACAGCAGCTGATTCCACTCAGCCGAACTCGGAGGCAAACCTAGCCTCGGAGGTGGCGGCCGGGGGAAGGAGCTGGCTCAAGGACTACGTTGATAGGCTCTCGTTTTCTCTGTCGTCACGTACGATGTCATTTAGGAGTTCAGGGAGGTTCTTCACCGGAAGCAGTCGCCGGAGCGATATCGTAGGAGTCGGAGATTATGACGCGGAGGCCAATCGTGTTGGCGAAGAAATCAGCGAATTCTTTCGATGGTTCTCAGGGGTATGATCCGTAAATACGCTTTTTATTTTGGGGAATTTCAACATGTCAGGTTTTTTTTTTTTTTTTGCTGCTCTTTAATTCACTCAAATAACGGGGTGGATAATTGGATAAAGCAAAAATTAAGCAGAGACGGTGCCTTTCATTCCCATTTTTATATCCTGTATAGATGATAAAGTAGCTCTTGATGAATTTTTTTACGTGGACAGAAAATTAGTTTGAGAGAATGATGGGAAAAAAAAAATTCTGCGACGGTTGGAAATTTTTTGGAATCGTTACCATGATTTAGCATATACATCACATGAGTTGTGAGCTGTGATTCTTTGCAATTTTGAAAGTTATTTATCAGTAGTGGAACCACAAAGTAGCAGCATTCAGTTGATGATGGTCGGTGTTTTCTACTAAATTAAATTTATTTTTTTAACATTATTAAATATAATATTATCAAATAAATCAATAATATTATATCATAAAAATTTTAATATAAAATTAAAAAATTATCAGAACGTTATATAAAAATTAAATATATTTATTATAATTTAATCGGATCTATAATTCTCTACGAGAGAAACATACAAACCCTTAAATTATTTCAATTAGGATCTCTACCTTTTTTTTAGAACAGGAAAAACTTATTCGACAAAAAACACAGTCGAGGACAAAACTACCATTGCGAGGGACAAAACTACCTACTCACGAAAGAATACAAAACCACCTAGCTTATTCAAATTTTATTTCCCAAACAACCCCAACTAACCTTACCCTACAACCACAACCAAACAATAAACTGCCTCAAAGTTTTTAATGGCCGAGATAAGGGATCGTCAAAATTTGCATCTCACCAAATTTGGACACAGAGCAGTTGTGGGTGAGCTTGCCTCGCTCCAGTGGCTACTCTCCCATGGTGGTCAGCAACAACAGTGAAGGTCGAGATATGAATCAGACAGATGAAAGGATGGCAGCGCCAGTGACTGTTCCCAGAGAAGATCGACGTCGGAGACCCGAGGTAAGTGAAAGCGGTCACGACAGTTGATGGCTACGGCCGAATCTCGGAACAAGCAGTTAGTAGGTGTGAAATAGTGAATTCCGACGAGAGATCGGCAAAGGACCAACGGCTTTCTTGAGAACAAGGCGGAGGAGGCGGCTGCCTTCTCTGCCTCTTGCCATGATCACTCCACCACTCGGGCCATGCCGGCTGGTTGAAAATGCCAGAGGGGATGAAAAAATCGCCAAAAAAAAAATGCAAAAACCTAAGGAGAACTGGAAGAAAACAAACAAAAATAAAATAAAATGAAAACAAAACAGAACAGAAAAAAAAAAAAAAAAAGGCTGAAGGGTGGAAGAGATCTAGCGGCTAGAGTCTTTTCTTTTAAGTTTAGAGAGAGGACAGAGAAAAGGCTTTCTTGGATGAGCGGAGCGAACGAAAGTGTAATTAAGTTTTTAATTGACAAATACGATAATATGATTGATGATTAATAAAAATAAAATAGTAAAATAATAAATTTTAATCATTTACGTTAAAGTGCTAACACGTGTTAAAAATACTTAAATAAATTTAAATTAGGACAGGATCCTAATTAATTTGTTTTGTTTTCCCATAAATCACCCGTCCATTTAATGAAAGACTTGGTATATTGTTAGTCCATTGTGTGTCTGCTGGAAATACGGAAAATTTTCATTAATAATACGAATGGCGTTAGTTGCGTGGATTTATTCTTTAACAGCTCGTGAATGGAATTGAATTTCTTGAGCTTGTTTTGTTATATTCTCAGACCTCAAAGTCCTGCTAAAACTAAAGACTATGGTAAATCTAGTAACAAGGCTGGCTAGAAACACTTGAGGAGACAAATTTTGTGGTGACTCCGATGCTGATTCAATTTTCTGAGTTTGAGGATTGGACAAAAATGAGAAATGCAAATCCGTTCGTTTGTCTTTTCCCATACTTTTTTATTTGAACGTGCTTTCAATGGGTTGATCTAGTGAATATCTGCAAAATATCTGTGTGTTGTTTCAGAGAAAAGACGATAATTAAGTATGGTGTATCTTCGCAATTGCTCCCAGTTTCGATCATGTCGGTGAAGGATGAAGGCAAAACTTAATCTCGTATGAGCAAGCAAATGAGTAATGAGATGCTGGGGTTAGAACCAGGAGGAATTTGGACAAGACCAACTTATAGATAAGGCGGTTTAAGGTTGTAGTATGGTGGAATTATTTGTCTTACGTGTGTGTGTGTGTTTGTTAAAGCATGTCCCAAAGGCAAAGGATAAAGAAGTAACATAGCAGTTGGTTGAAACAAATCTTGCAACACAGCCACTATCAACCAAACCTACCATTAAAATGGAGCCCAACCCAAAAACAAATTGCATAAATCATAATCACATTCACATTTTTGGCTAACAACTAAATCCAACCATGACCAGTCTGCTACTCTCGTATCTACTACGTATACATATTAAATGGCTCTTTTTGTTAATTTTGGTCACATGCTCCTCTGACTTTCTTGTATAATACATGAATTTATTTACTTACCGGGGTGGAAGCTCTCTATGCACGAGCCCATCAGATCCAGATTTCTAATATATATAACACCGGGAGTGATAAAAGATATGTAACAAAATAGTGTAGAAATTTCTGGCAGACATTTTGATTGTTGAATTTCCATAGACCATCTCTATGATTCTAATTACTCATCAAGAAACTAAACAATGCTCAAAGCTGAAGAGCATTACAGAATGAACTTGTTCCATAATGATTGAATCTTTGAACCCTCAATATGTGACAGAATCATCGAGCTCATTAACTGATCAATTGACGCTTTCTATCAATCAATTGGCGTAATAATGCAGTAGAAAATAAGTACACAGAAAATATACCAT
The DNA here is from genome assembly GCA_946807835.1 of Ailanthus altissimus. Classification (NCBI taxonomy): domain Eukaryota; kingdom Viridiplantae; phylum Streptophyta; class Magnoliopsida; order Sapindales; family Simaroubaceae; genus Ailanthus; species Ailanthus altissimus. Next base: position 36,984,344 of record OX327684.1, read on the forward strand.
CCCAGTGTTGTAGAATGAGTGAGCAGTCTTTTCCCCCTTACTGCATGGATAGGTACTTCCACTAAAGCACCCTTTCTTTTGCTTGATCCCTTCGCCATGATCATCAAGAACAAATGTGGAATTTGTCTTACCGTCACTGAATAAAACACACCAAAAGAAACTTTTGTGAAACCCAACCAAGCCAACTCCTACCTCAGTATGGGATTTATTTCTCAGAACAGATAAAGTAGTCTTGTCTTTGATGAGAACTTGAGAAAAGGCTTCTGATGGTTCAAGATACTTGGATTGGCAACCCACAATGTGTCCCGTTATAGTGCCGAAAGTGGGCAGCTCTACGCCACAGTTGGGAGCAAAAACTTCAGTGAAGTCATCTTCAGGTGGTTTACAGTTCACAGCATTGCCACTAGTGCAGTTCCCTTTGCATAGTTCAACATATTGCAAGGCCATACAGCCGAGACCAGGACTGTCATTTAGTTTGGGGAGCTTTTGAGATGTCCTGTTGTTGTTAATGAAATCAACAAGATCATTTGCAGCGTTTCCTGTAGGTCCAACAACAATCAACTAAATAATGGGTTTTTGAGAAAGCATAAATAGCTTTTGTGACAAGCATTTTAAAATTATGTAATGAAGTAATGCTGTAACTAGAACGTCTGCTCTGTTTTCTATATAAGCATCAATGATCAGAACATTTGTCTCTCTACACAATAAAACAGTCTCTACTCGAGATGAATAGTCATGGTATATGCTTTATCATTTGAGACAGAAAATTTTCAGTCGAAATAAGACAAGCCAATCACCTCACAATTTCCCCTGAGGTCGTACATTTGTAATGTTTTCGCCAACAAGCAGTGTATGGTATTGGCAGAGTAAAACAGTCAACAATGTGCATTCTGTATGCCAATTGCCAAATGCAAGAGGGTTTGTTTTAATAATGAAAAGTTGAATAGTTAAAGAATATTCTCCACCCCGTTCCAACTTTGACATCTTTAATTATGTCAATTAACTGATTAAAACTTGAACATCTAATCTCTTCCTCCAGTTTCATAGAATCAAACAGAGCAAAAGGACCTACATAAATAAGCAGTGAATAATCAAAGAGACGAAGCAAGAAGCACCCAATTGCAAAAACACAAGAGCTTCAGAAAAAGAAAGCAAGAAATAACACGCACCCAGAAGCTGATGAGCAAAATCTAATAGAAGCTAGCGTTGGTTAATAGTTATGATATAGTTTCAGGAAGCAAATATTAGAAAAAAAATTGAGGAGCTAAGCTAAGTTACCATGTTTCTTGGAGTGAACAACAACAGAGAGCAGAAGATGAGAGACAGCAATCCACTCACAGAAACAAAGCTTCTTCTTCGCCATCATAATTAATAAATCCACACTCTTTGCACCTGGGGACTGACTGAGCTTCCTTAGTAACAAAAACCAGAACCCTAGGCTCAGAGCTAGAGAAAGGCAAACTTCTTTACTAGCAAAAATGTAAAGGGCATATAAAAAAAAAAAAGTGTGAAGGGATAAAAATGTTGCAGGGATTAAGGAGAAATTATGGAAAGGTGGCCCCCAGTAGCCGTCTGAATGTAATGTAAAATGTAAATGTGTTCTCTTTTTAATAAAGAAATGGAAAACGCTGGAAACTTGAAGAGGACCCACCATTTACAGAATACAGAAATTTGGGTCAGCTTTTCCCCATTTTCTCTGGATACCCAAAATTCTTTTTTAACATTCACTAGAACTCCAACTTCAATTTCTAAATCGAAAAAGAATGCACTTTTAATTATCAGGCCAAGCGCTTAAATTTTATTTGCTTTATAATTTATATAATATTTTGAAATTTAATTTTTATAAAAAATAATTTAATTATATTTTTTAATCGAAAACCTACTTGACTACTAGTCTACTATCAAGAAGCAAACTCTACTAAAATTTTTTACATCTTATCATTTAATTAAAAAAATTTGCACTTAAAATTTAACATTTCATCTCAAAGTTATTAATTGTTTTATATTAATGTAATCATAGTTTCAAGTTGATGTATTAATGTACAAATAAAATTTTTATTTGGCAAGCATCAATACAATTATATTTTAATAACATGATATAAAGTTAGATAGCGTTCTGTTATTTAATAAAGGAGTATTTTTTTTATATGGGGGATGGGAGATTTAACTCAAGCAGAGAAAAAAATATATTTTTTATTTATTATCTGATTATTAACATAAATACAAATAAAAGAATATCTGAATTTGAGATTTCTGTTAATAAGAAATATAGTTATCACTAGACTTGTTATAATCACATAAACATGTGTAATTTGGTTAAATAATTCTTTTGGAAATCTCTTACTGAAAAATAAGCACAAATATATAATTTTTATTTTATTATTATTATTTATAACATAAGTAATGTTGTCTTTTAAATATATTTTATGAAAACAAATAAAGAACGTTCTAGAACTAAATAGAATTGGCGACTGACACGTGTATATACACACACATGAAGCTTTCCAAATTGTGTATTTCCCAAACACTTCCTTTCATTTCAACGTTGTCGTTCAGTCTCGTTGCTTCCGCTCTGTTAAATATTTTGCTTATTCATGACGTCCGCATTTGTCACAGTGCCAAACCCCTTATTATCTTTTAGCAAAACCAACGTTGCTGCTCGTTCTAACCAGAGGCTACTGGGTTCGGTTATGAACCTTTTTTTTATTATTATTATTATTTTTATTATTTTGGCTCCCTCATCCTTCAATTAATGTGGATTTTTAACAGGTGGGTCGCGAACGCATGCTCTGAGAGTCAGTGCAGTTACCAAGAAATGGGAGCCCACTAAGGTTTTACACTTTTTCATTTGTCTGATTTAGCTTTTGTAAACCATTTTGCAGTTTTTGTTCTTAGATGGGTTCTTTTAATGTTTTAACGTTAATAGTTGTGCTGCTTTTTTTTTGGTTGTTTAGGTCGTTCCTCAAGCTGATAGAGTCTTGGTCCGTCTTGAAGAGTTATCCGAGGTCTGCTACTTCCTTTTACTTGCTTATTTGACATCAATTTCAATAATATCAGTAGCTATTGTATGTCCTTATTTATTTACTTGGTAATTCAGAGGGTTGATTTGTGTCTTATTGCTGTTGCTAGAAATGGCTCTTATTTTGTTTTAGCTTAAAATTCTACCTATGATACATGGATTTGTAATCAAAATAAGGAATTTCCCTAAATGATTAGTAGCTCGTGAATTTCACAACGTCAATCTCTGGCTTGATATACTTGTTATTAGCATGACAATGTATTTGTAATTTTCTAGGATCATATTATGTCTTGCAAATGCACGGGCATTCCGAGGGATTTTACCACGATACTTTTAATTTTGATGAAAACGTAGAATGAGTTTCAGCTACTGCTATTCATTTAGAATGGAAAGCCAATATAATATTCAATCAAATACTGGTTTTAACGAAGTATATGCCTTATACCATTGGTGCTGAGTAAGAGAGAATGCTAGATGTTTGGTAACTTTTCCTACGATCAGTATAAAAGACTATTGAGGCGGCCATCCCATGTATATTGACTGTATACTGGTTGCACTATTTACATGTATCATAAACAGCTATTCCAGGTATTACCCATATACCAGGAGAGTGTATAGCTTTTTAGATTCCTCATAAAGCCAGTGAGTTCATGGATTATCTTTACATCGACCGAATTTATTTGTACCGGTTGGCCTAAGTATTTCACATTTTGCTTTTTGTTCTATAAAAATGAAGAGTGGCAAGAGATGATTGGATGACCGTTCTTTCTTGGCCTAGTCAAATATGCATATTGAATGCTTTATTAATGCAAGTTCAAGAGTGTTTATGTCTCATGTTAAGTGGAACATCAGGTGTCTGTGTATGTGTTGGAGATGGTGTTTACGTGTCATTTCATTTGGAGTATAAATATTTATTCATATTTACATAATGTACATTTCAGTAAATCTTTTATTTATTATATAGTAATAACTTTATTACTTTTCAGACATTGTAGATTTAAAAGAGTTTAGATATGATTTAAAGGTGTTTAAATTAGTAATAAGAGGTAGTAATTCTAAGAATAGTTACTTATCTAGAATAGGATAGACTTGAAAATATTTATTGTAGTAATATAATTGTAAGGAGTTATAAATAGTACTAAGATCTGTCATTATATAGTATATTTTCAAAAACATCATTAATGATCAATGTAAACTGATGTGGGTCGATTGCTAAACCTTCTAAATCAGTGTTGTCTATATTTAGATTGTCCAGACCGATTAGCCTTCGTGATTTTAGTGGAAGCTCGTATAGGCATGCAAGTATTCAGTTAGGACTGAATACTAAACAGACTCACCAGAACCTATAATAGACACCTCATAAAATCCTCAATAGTTGATCTTTTCGAGTTGAGTAGTATTTGTGATTTTTTGACTTGGGTGCTATGGTGGGTTTGTGAGTGATTCATTATATTCTAATACTAATTTGTAAGTATTGTGTGTGAGAGTGTGTGGTTAGTCTATATGTGTGTCATACACAAAATGCATCGAAAATGTAAAACACATTTCAAATCGAAGTACTTCAATCACAATTTTATTACAATAACAGAAATTATACTTTTGAAGTACCCCTATGCAATTAGACAATCTTGGGACGATAAGTCTCACATGGAAGCGCTCATGTGAACAATTCTATGCTTTGACTTTGGTGGGTTCAAAACTCTAGAATGGTAACTTTATATGCAAGATAAGTTTTTGGATATTGGAAGCTCAACACTTAAGTTTTTGTTTTCATTCTCTTGATCTCTTTTGCCTTCACAAAGCAAAAATACAAAAACTCTTTTTTGGTTTAAGGAATTGTCATGACCGAACAACTTTTTTGCAAGTGATAAAAGTAAAAACAAAAATATTTTTTGTTTTCTTTTATCTCTCAAATGGTCGAATCCTTACTTTCAAAAGTACTTGGAGTATCTCGCATATCTTTAGCAATTGACAGAATTTTAAATGCAAAACTCATTTGACATTTTGTTGGCTTTTTGGCTTTAAGGACAAATGTCCACTTAATTGCAACACTTTGGTCGATCGTGAGTATTAGTCATACTAAAGGCATTTGATTAATTAACAAATAATACAAAATAATTAATTAATCTATTTTTAAGGACACGTCAATATATTTAGAAAGCTGAACAATTAATCTTTAATACAAGCTTATCTCATAAGGTTGAATAAAGAAAAAAATGGAAAATTTGTTATTTTCCAATAAAAACTTGACCATTAAACTTTGATAAGATTTTGACAAGTGTCATAAGTTTATGTCACTTTGACATGTTTCGAATTCGAGAGATATTAAAACAAAATCTTGCTTATCCAATAGTTTTTCAGATCGAACTCTTCAACTCTAACTGCTCCTTTAGTGCTGAACAAATATATTTCATATTGTGAGACTCTCTAAGTTCACACTCGTTTGTCTTATGAAACACTTCCATAAGTTCATGGATACTGCCCCATTTACATGTCATGTATACAATAAAACGGTGTGTTGTATCATACAAGTTGAGGTTAATTATATTTGTATAGTCCTTCTGTCACTTATATTTTGGAAGAGCAAAGATATAGATGCTCATCATCAAATTTCTATTTGTTTGACCATAAACTTATCTTCAAATTTGTATTTCAATAAACAATATTCGTAAATTCCTTTGCAATATTATTTTAACTTACAAAAATCTTTTCCGATGTAAATGCTAGTGGCCAAAATGTTTCTTAAAATATAATATTGGAGCATCAGGATATACCGTTTACCCATATAAGTTGATAAATCTCATATCTATGCACACCAAACTTCTTGAGTATCGAACCATACCTAACAACATTTAGAGGTTAGACTTTGAAAGGTCTCTAACATGTGTGAAACTTAAGCATCGTGAATCACTTACAAGTCCAGCGCGACACTTAGGTCAAAAGGACCACAAATACTATTCAACTCGGAAAGACTAACAATTGACGGTTTTATGAGATGTCTATTGGTGTAACAGATGAAATCTAAGATTTTTGAGGCCATTGACAGCAAGGCCAAGATGGATGAGATGAAGGTCAAGTGCTAGAATTTTACATCGTCTGGTTAGAAAAAATTTTTGGACTATATATGTAGAGCCCCTTCTCAGTTAGTAGGAGGCATTTTGTTATTGGATAAGCAGGATTTGGTTTTAGTACCTTTCGAGTTTAACACATGTCAAAATGACATACGCTTATTGCATAAGCTTTTGACACTTGTCAAAATCTTATCAAAGCTTAATTGTTAAACTTTGATCGGAAAAATGACAAGTGTCTATTTTTTTTTTCTTTATTTAAGCTTATGAGATAAGTTTGTATTAAAGCTTAATTGTTAAATTTTTTTAATATATTGACATGTGTCCCTAAAAGTGGGTTAATTAATCATTTTTTTTGTATTATTTATTAATTAATCAAATACTATTTGTATGGTTAATAATTATGGCTAGCTAAAGTGTAGTAATTAAGTGGATATTTGTCCATTATAGAAAAAAAGTTAACAAAATATAAAATGAGTTTTGCATTTATCTCTGTCAATTGCTAAGGATATGTGAGATACTCTAAGTGCTTTTGAAAGTGGGAATTCGGTCATTTGAGAGATAAAAAAGTGTTTTTGGTTTTGCTTTTGTCACTTGCAAAAGGGTTGTTTGGCTATGACAATTTTTAAGTAACAAGAATTTTTCTATTTTGCTTTTTGAAAGTAAAAGAGATCAAGCGAGTGAAAACAATTAAGTTTCTAATAACCAAAAACTTATCCTGCATATAAAACTACCATTTTAGAACTTTGAACCCATCGAAGTCAAAGTCTAGAATTGTTTGCGGAAGCGCTTCAGTGTGAGACTCAGCATTCCAAAATTGTCCAACTGCATTGGGAGTACTTCAAAGGTGTTTTTGTAATAAAATTATAATTGAATTACTTAGTTTTTGAAATATGTTTTACGTTTTCGTCGCATGTTGGGTGCGACATGTATATGCATTTTTACTAACCACACACTCACACACCGTACTTACAGTATGTTGAATTACATGAATGTTGTACTTATCCTTCTTTTACATGCCAATAATTAACTATTTTATATATCAGAAATCAGCTGGTGGAGTCTTGTTGCCAAAAGCAGCAGTTAAGTTTGAGAGATATCTGATGGGAGAGGTAAGATACCAATCTTGCATGTATGTTGAGATGGGATGATAGGTGATTGATCAGGGTAAGTTATGAATGTTTTCATTTTTGTCTCAGATTCTCACTGTTGGTTATGATGTTGGGCAAGTGGATGCTGGAAAGAAGGTAATGCCCCATGTATTTTAACTGTCTCAATATAGTCTTCTTCCTGAGTGAAGGTCTCCTTATCTCATCTTTACTACACCAGCTAATAGCTGTACACGTTTCTCTTAATACAGGTTCTTTTCTTAGACATAAATGCCTATGAGGTGAGCAGCTTCTCATTAAAATGCTATCGTTTCCTGTGTTTGTTTAACACCAAAGGTTGATTTTTATGCAATCAAATATGAAGGGGACCGTCTACTCCTTGTCCTAGAAATTGACATTTATGGTGTTTTTGTTTTCTTCATGCAAAGACGTAATTCTTTTAAATGAAAAAATGATTGGATATGTTCTTAATGCATCTATGTAATCATTTTAGGTTGATTTGGGAACAGACACCAGGCATTGCTTTGTTAAAGAGAGTGACTTGCTGGCGGTAGTTGAGTGAAGTTCCATTATATTTTGTGAGGTTACAGAAGACTCTCTTTGTAGAATTGTAGCATCATGTCCGCACTTGTAATAATATATGATTGATATTTTGCCATATATTGATTTTCTATAACTCTACATTAAAGAGAGAAATTAATTCACAATCTGTGTCGTAGTGCCCTTCAAACTCTCCACTTTTCTCGATGTGCAATTGTTCTCAATGTAGCGTCCAATACTTGGCAATTTCTAGTAGAAAAGCCTATGAACTTTCTAGCAGAAAAGCCTTTTGTGGTAATAAACTTACTTGGAAGAGAGCAATTAAGGGCATATTTGTTGCGTGGAAAAGAACGCTAAATTTCGATGGTGACTGGCCTCTTTGATTTTGCTTGTACGGCCCTTCACTCACTATCTAGTTACGAGGCTTTAGATGAACCTGCAAATATGCTCTGCTTCCTATAGAAACACCTCTATTTCGTTGATGTTTCTGCATCTGGGTCTTTTCACAATTAAGTTATTACATTATTGTTTCTATTATTACCTTCGCTTTCGTTAAGCTTGACGACGTCAATGCAAGGAGGAGTTTCATCCGGTCGATGATAGGAACTTTATTGATGCTTAACCACGGGGAGTTAGTTTACAGTCGCCATTAACTTTAACTAGGGGAAGCACAATCACACCGATCTATTAACGACGAAAGTCAAATAGTTCGTCTAGAGACTAGCCATTAACATTTAAGAGGCGTCATCAAGTGAAGACACTCGATAGTATCGTTAAGATGGAGACCCTAAATAGCACAGGGAGATGCCCAAACACGAACTATGTTTTCGGGTTTTAATTGGTGAGATCCTGCCAAAAAGGAAACAAAAGAAGGCCTGAATTAAGTGGATATCTCTCCCTCTTTAGACTTCGAAGCAGGATGAAAAATTGCCTTTTGGGCATTATGTGGTGAATTTGCCTAATCAAAATGGTGTTCCGTACTAAAAATTATAAGCTATAAGAGAAATGAAAACACTAGAACTCAAATAGGCGCAACTCGATCATCCCTTCCTTTCTTTTGGGTGAATACCAAGCAACAACTTTCCCAGAGCGTAGAAGCCTCAATGAATAACTCAAGCTGTAGATAATATCCTCAATACGTGAGCCGTCTTTCCCTGATGAAGAATCAAGCAAAAATTTTGAATCAACACGAAAGACAATGGGCCCTGCAACCTGCAAAATTGGGAGGAAAAAACTGTAGTCATTACCATTTTACCAAGCATTCCTCAGAGACTATTGAGAATTGAGAACATAACACGTTCAATATTGTTATTAATTAGTTGGCAGTTTCTCAAATGATTTTGATTGTCAAATTCTTCCAATTCATTTTAGGTTTTAATGAATTAAATTCATTCAGTTTTTTGGATAACTATTCATGACTACATCAATCCTGTTCCCAACCCAAGATTCTAATTAATAACAAATAGCATGTACAATTTCGTCAGCAGCTAGCAGGTAGAATATGAAATAAGAAATACCTGTTGTTGAAAGACTAAATTTAGCCTTGGGGAAGACAGTGAATTGTCTGCATTGCTGACTGAATTACTACTGAAAGTATTTAAAACCCTTTTGGCAAGACCTGAAATTGAACTTACATCCAGACGAGCATCTACTCGGGTTAGGTCACCATATAATTTCCTGAACTTACCATGTTGAAAAGTATAGCATATTGAGCCAAATAAATCAGCAGCCAATGGACTTCTTTTCTTGGCAGCCACAGAATTGTGTTCATCTTGTATGGCCACTGAGCTCTCCTTGCCTCCAAAACAGGCTGCACATGTGGCCCCTGCATATCATGTTAGCAGGTGATAAGGAGCAGCAGCAACATCTCATATAAGCAACTAATACATTATATTGCTTATTTGCATATGATCGGGTGTGCCAATAAAGAAGTCCCATAAAGAAAAAAAAATGATTCATGCTCACCATTTGTCATATAACTAACAGCTCTAAAATTGAAATTATGATTTTGAGACGCACACACATAGAATCTACTAGAGTTCTAAAATTAACTATTAACACAAAGTTAAAATGGCAGAGAAAAGCAAAGTTACCAATAATTGCAGATATAGATGCACGAGGTTCCTTAAGTCGCACATCATATGCCGGACGCCAAAACTGACCCTTGTCAGTCTTTAAGATGAGATCCTCCTTGGTCTCTTTTTGTCTCCACAAGTCCCTGCTCTGCTCATATGAAAAGGCAGCATTTGCACATAATCCAGGCATCAGCGCAGCAGGTGTGTCACCATTAATGGCACTAACATTTTCAGGTTGACCACCATTTTTGTGTATACCAAAGCGGTATCGCAACCCAGAATCCGAAGCAAGGGATGACATATTTAAGGATACTGACTCCGGAACATCCCAATATTGTCCTTTATGGTCAATAAACAGCTGAGGCCATCCAGCCTCTAGGGTGATATCATGATTAGGTAGCTGCAGATACACATAAAATGTTGAAGAACATAATACAAGTAATCTTGTTCACCCATTAACAGTTAATGTCTACACGAGTACGAAAATGAAAATTCTACAAATTTGGTTTATTTTTCAAAACGGAAATTGGATAACAGGATCTACTAAGCTGTCTATAAACTTAAATGAAATTGAGGGAACAGAAATGCATGCCTTGTGACAGAGCATGAGCTTGTTGCGAAAACCTTCCTTTTCGCCATCTAGCTCTGTGCTCCACAACAAGGATGATGAGGGACTGAGAGAAAGCTGTGAACAAAAGCCGATTGAATAAAGTGACTTATCCAAGAAATGCTTAGCCATGTCTCTCAATACAGAGACCTCGAACTCATCAGCACTAGAAATTTCTCTCTTAATTTCAGAAATCAGCTTCTTCGGACGGAACTGACCAATCAATCCAAGCCACCTGTACAACACGAAATAAAATGATATTATTAAAAATAAAAACTGATGCCCCATCTATAAATTGAAATTGATAAGAGATTTTTAAGTGCGTAGTTAAAAAAATGAAATGAATTACCAGTTAGAGGTAGATGGTCTGAGCAAGAGAGACTGAGGAGAGAAGGAACCTAACTCTTTCTGTGAAGCAGCAGGAGAGTAAGAGGGAATTAAACCCAAAGGAAACCCTAACCTTTAAAACGAGAGCTGCTGAACTCTAAGGGCCCGGCTGGCTCGAGCGGCGTCGAGCGGGAATGGCTCGCCGGGCACAGAGTTAGCCGAGCCTTCTAAGGTTCGCGATGACGATATTGGTTGGTCCCAGAATGTGGAGTCCATTGCCGTCCGCAAGTTCGCCATTTCCTCAAAGAGAATGACTATGCGTTTTGAGTTTTCGCCCTGTTTCCTTATCTGCGTCGTTGCATTTTGAAAATTGAAATGAAATACGAGTTAAGGGCTTTGCTTTGTTTGGGTTTTTCAGTGTGAATAATTTCTACGTGAGGTGGGGCCGGGGGCAACGGGCTCTTACTCTTTTAGCGGTTTTAGAGCATTTTCTGATTTGGTTGTATTATAATGTGGAAGATGCTAACGTGCCCTATGGTATCATTCATTCTCCGTGACACCTAAGCTTTATAACTTGGGAATTATGGGCTGGACTATGGTGTGTCTTAGTCCAAACCAAAACTTGACGTGGGCTGGGCCTGTAATCAAAATCATCTGTGTTTGAAACGATGATGTCAACACTTAGGTCCGTTTAATATAACTTTCAATTAGAGCGGAGTTTATTTTAGTAGAGTTTTTATAAATAAAATTTTGAAGAAAAAATTATTAATTATTTAATTGTCATCCCTTACTTTTTTAAATTTTGATTTAAAAAAACTTGTACTGATTTAATAAACAATTTTTTCCATTATATTATAGGAGAATTTAAATAAACTCTTATAATAAAATAAAAGTATCTTAAGTAATTTGACACTTTCAAGAAAAAAAATATCTAATCCCTACTCTAAAAGATTCAAAATTTGAGCTTCTTGTAATAAAGGCAAAAGGAAAAAGGCAAAACAACTTTTTTGTTTCTAAAAAATTATTCTTTGATTTGCAATAAAACGTTGTAAAAAGAATTTCAATAAATTTTTTATTATTAAAAAAATACTTTTAACCTATAAGAAAATCATACCAATGGGGCTCTTTATATTCTAGGTTGAGCTAATGATGTATGCTAAGAGTAGGACGGTAGCACGTTTTCGGTTTTTGTCATATGGGTGGGCGGTAACCATACAATTACATACAACATGAACAATTGATTGTCAATTTTGCGTTCATTTTACTTGCAAGCTAAGATGGGATTAGTGGTATATTCTCGATGACAATCATGTAATTGCCCAAAGGGAAAGAAAAATACAATTCATTTTTAAGGAAAATAGAGTCTACATTTCCACCTTATTCTCGTGTCCTTCACTTGAAGCATAAGAAGACTGATGATAAAACCATGCTTATTTATGGAAGCAAACAAATTTACAAGTGCATGTAAAACGTACAAGTTGTGCAAAAGCTAAGGATCCCACCAAATCTATTTCATCATTTTGACCGTTGTGTTAGCATTTGCCATTAGGTTTTGTAATTTATACGGAAAAAAAATGTCTAGATGATCAAACTCTGTGATCCCATCTTGCATTTTCGTCTTTGTATAAACTACACGCTATGACATACATCGCGAATATATAACTGCAAGGAAACGAAATATCCATTTTCTTGGTCCCATATGACTCATATCCTATACATGTTGTAGGAGAAATTAGTTTGATTGATGTGTATGATTTGATTGGTTCAAAAGCAAAAATCGATACAATCGCGACTGACACTTTATGTAACCCCGCCTAGCGCCTACTTTGTGAAGTCATTAACAGTTCATTTTTCGCATCTGGGAAAGTATTATCTGCAGCCAACAGCCCATTAGTCCAGGGACACACTAAGTTATAAATAAGATAATTGTGTTGCCCCGAGGAACATTAGCAGAAAATGAGGCCTAACTACTTGTGTTCATTTTCACTCCCTCTCCTTCTACTTCTCTTCCTCTTATTCTTCTTCGCTTTCCATTTAATAACCGCTCAGAACATTGTCAATGAAACTTGCAAAATATGTGCACAAAATGACCCTAACCTAAACTACAACTTCTGTGTAACTTCTCTTCAAGCAGTTCCGAAGAGCCACTCCGCAAATCTTCGCGAGCTTGGAATGATCTCAATCAAGTTAACTCGAGAAAACGTGACCAGCTCAAGATCCTACATTGAAGAGCTGTTGAAGCACAAAAAGTTGGACACGTTCATAAGGGCGTGCTTGCATGACTGTTTTGATCTTTATTCCGACGCTCTCCCTGCTCTCACACAGGCCATGAAAGACTACAAAGCGAAGCAATATGAAGACGCCAATATCGGATTGAGTTCTGTACTCGATGCCTGCACCACCTGTGAAGATGGATTTAAGGAAAAAGATGGCGCAGTTTCGCCATTAACAAAAAGAAATAACCATTCATTTCAGTTGTCTGCCATATCTCTTTCAATTATTAATATGTTTCGTCATTATTGATTCTAGTTACAAAGGTTTTGGTTGTCTTTCTTCATATTTATTAATTGAACGTATATTTTTTTACTGGGGATATGTGATGGTAGAGGCTTACCTTGTTTAAGGATGACGATGATTGCTTTCATGGCAATTGCAAGTTTTCTCTCCTCCTTGAAAATAAATTGTATTAAGCAAAAATTTAGACTTGTATGGAAATTTGGGTTCGAAGCTACTTTGATGAAAGAGCGACTTTCAATTAATCTTGTCTTGGAATTGGTATTATATGCATCCAGATTTAACGTTCCTTATTTGGACCAACCACGATAAAACTAAAATGCATATTAGAATTTCAGGTGGCAATTTGATTTTTGGAATTTCCAATTTCCCTTTTTCTCTTTGAAATTTTTGGGGTGTTCTGAATGTTAATTTTTTGTAACTGTCCTGTAAAACACTTTATTTTGCTTTTCCGACAGTGAAAAAGAGATGATTCTTTTAGAGAGTTCAAACACACATCAATCACCGGCTACGAAGGTATATCAAACAAACAAGAAGATCAAATTCGGGCATATGACAAGCTACCGTTGCCATTGCTTCGCTGTTTGGGGTACGGATTGTTGGCAGTGGATAAATTTTGCCCACCTTATATGACCTGCAGTTCTCAAGCCCTCTATCATGAAAATGAGGAATGAACCATATTCGTGTTATAAGAATCCCTCATCGTGATTGTTGTGCTCAGCAAATACAAATGTCTTTGATACCCATTGTCAATGTGTCCAAACTATTAAATGTGGCATCATACCATAATTGTGCGACTACATGATAAGACATGCATGCTAATTCCCATGAGCAATGACATTGTATATGAAGAGATTCATGTTCCACCACCTCAGGGAGACATTCAATATTCTTCATATCCTCCCCCACAAAATAGAAGCACTGCATTGTGATCGACAAAATAGTTTCATCATCACCATAAATGCATTTATAACACTGCTACTACAATCAGGTTTCCTAGAAATAAATTAAAGCCTAAAAGAACTAAATACTAAAGCATAAAAGTTCAAACAATGTAAGCAACATCAAGTGATCATTAAGTTCACATGATTAAGCAAGATCATTTTGTATGTGTCTTCAACACTCCTTTGATTAAGATCCAAGAACCCCAACTTCCATTCCACATAGGAGGCAAAACCTGTACATGTCCACTCTGTTTTGAGCAAATTTAAATGTACTCAAGACAAGCATTTGACTCAATAAAAGATATTGTATCACAGGCCAAATTAACACTTAAATCAAAATAAGACATGAAACAAGTAACATATGCATCTGAAATGAGGAAAGTGATAACATGTCACTGGAGCATACATCCAAATTGTGGAAGTGAATACATCAGTAAAACAACACAGTCGTGAGATACAGATTCCACAAATTCTACTCTTTATCAGACAGATTCCCATTATTTTTCTTCTCCATTAACAGGATCAATTCCATTAGAACCCCCAAGCCAACCAAAGACAATTCAGATCATTTAGAAAAAGAAAACAGTTCAAGGAGCAAAACCTCCTCATTCAAATTAACCAGCCATTGGATGATTATAGATGTACTCAATAGCAAGCGTACACGACTCTATTTTATCAGCTTCCTTGTCAGGGATTTCAAGCTTGAACTCCTCTTCTAGAGCCATTACAATCTCCACATTGTCCAAGCTATCCAAGCCCAAATCCTTTTGGAAATGCACATCAGGAGTCACCTGTAGATATTACCTCATTATATAAATTATCAAATTACCATGCTATTATGTATGAAAAGTCAAAAAACAATGTATTAAAAGTTTTTACTTGTTTACCTTGTTTCTATAACCTGCAAAAGAAAATTTTATGCTTCTGTTGCCATTACACAAACCATATATTAGATGTAAAATCACAACGTGAGGATATCACATGGTGTGAAGTTACAATACAATGAATGATTAAATAAGAATCAACAAAACAATATCAGGAAAACCAATTAAAAAAAAAGTAGCATGGCCTGAACAAGAGGGGATGACAAGACAAGATAGAAGTGCTTCTTGAAACTTAAATATGTTTTACAATTGAATTTTTTGTTTTCGAAATTTTTCTCAAGAGACTTTGCCAACAAGGAATCAAGGGCAAAAGAATAGGATAAACCAAGGATTAGACAGCAAGGCAAACAGAAGAAAAAGCTACCCTCAACATTTACTAAGGGTCCATTTGGTATAAAGGTGCTTACAACAGCTAAAACGTTTGGTAAACACAACTTTCACTCTATAGTTAGGTGTTTATTAAACACACACCTTCTTCCATGCCACAACTAGTGCTTTCACTCCACAAAAGTTGTAGCTTCGGAGTCACAACACCTCTATACCAATCGGACCCTAACATTGATATCCAAGGGGATAGTACCATAAATGAAGCATGCTTCGGATGAAAAAATATGCTGGCTAATCGTCTTACTAGGAATATCAATTTAGATTTCAACGGGAACCATGCAATAAATTTATTGGAATCCAATAAACATGAAATGGGGAAAGGGGGATAATTGATTGACCTGAGCGGGATCGATTTTGGGGAAGCTCTTGACAACGGAGAGGACTCTCTCAATGACCTCTTCTTTGGTGAGATGATCCTCGTGCGACGACATGAACCGTAGAGAACCCAACAGACTCCATTGCTGCTGCCTCGGTTTGGATCCGGTTTGGGCTAGGGTTTGTACGGGTACTCGAATGTGGCGAAGTACGGCTTTTCTCAATGCCATTTCTCGCTGTCTCCGGACCGCAGTGACTCTTTGTTGGTAGTTATTACTGATTAGTAAAACGAATGGCGTAGTAAAGTCGGGTATACTATCACGCGCTTCGCACGTGTCCCTCGTCTTTTAGACTTTTTCTATCGAGTTTAACTAATTTTCGTCAAAAATTATTACGAAAATTAGTTTATTTTTTAGGCCCCTTTTTTTTATTTCTTTTTGGAGTTTAACAACTGGTTTTTTTAAAGAAAAAACTACAAAATAATGACCCTTTAAGTTATATGTAAATAAAATGTTGCTCCTGAGCGTAATTTGATTGTCGTAAATACGCTTAGTATTTACTATCATTTAAATTTAAGTAAAAATGAAAAAAACAATAATTAATATTTTGTGAATGAAATTTTTTATGCATATATAAATTTAAAAAATAATAATAAAATTAATAAAAAATTAGAATCCATATCTCATCTCTTATTTTCAAATGTGTTTCATGTTAAATCTTTCATCTAAATGTCCAATTATATTTTTTATTTACGAGTTCATATTATATCGTGTGATCAAGGTAACTCTTATACAAATTTATAGTGGTAATACGTAATATATATAACAACACATGACATCAATTGGTATTGTAAAGTAATATGATCAATAAATTGCATTATAAATTATAAAAAATATATTTTTAAGTTACAACGAGATGTATATACTTTCAATTAATCTAAAATAAAATAAAATATATAATTAAAACATCGTCAAAAAAAAATTTGTATTATGAAAGCAACGTTATCATAATTTTATTAGTAATGTTATTTGAATGTGGTCAACTAGTGTGAAGACCACTAAATTACACATTGATCATATTATTTAAATATTTTTTTATTAGTAGGTCCTCTTTTTTGGTAATATTATTATAATTTTATTTATATTTGAAACATTTGAACTCAATATTTTAATTAATACAGAAAAATGACACTAAATTACGCCTATAATTATATTTTATAATTTTATTATTATATATATACATATTTTTTATTATTATTCTTATTATTGCTCTCTCAAATTTAGTTTAAAATCAAAACTCAATCTAGATGGGCTAAGGGGTAAGGGCACGCCAACCCGATTTAAAATTCTTGACCCAAAAGGCATGTCAAGACCTAAACTTCAACCTGATCAATTATATACGAGTTGTGAGCTAAAAATTAATCGAGTTCTTACTAAATAAACTATTTGGTATTGAGATATGAATCCCAAGGGAGTTGTTCATATCTTCCCACACACCTTTGACTCTGATAAGTTTGAATACTTGCATTAATGTATGAATTATGTGTTAATGGAATTTTTATTAATTATCATCCAACAATGAAAGCTTTATAAATTTCGAAACGAGAATCAATTCCATTAGCCCGAACTTGCCATAAATCACAACGAAAATAAAGTTTGAGTTTTTCAAGATGAAATGATAATGACCAATTACAAAAAAAATAAAGTTACAACAATTAAAGGTAATGAAATGTTTTAAAATACACTTTCGAGCATTTTTACTATTTCACATATATCTATATTTGTTGATTTAAGCAGTGAAGGGTCATTATCAGAATAACAATTGACGAAACCTCACTTTGCATGCTTTTTTGTTTCAAAGGAGCCAAAGCACTCATGACTCGTAAAAGTTTAAATATTTTAATTAACATCCGAATTTCACGACTTATGGAATTTTATCAATCATCATCCAATAAAATGAATTTTCATAAATCTCGAGATGAGAATCAATTTCATCAACCTCAATCCTACCACAAATCACAATGAATATGAAGCTCGTATTTGTTTAATATGAACTAGTAAGGACCAATAATAAAAAAATAAAACTATAACAATCAAAAGTAATAAAAAAATTAAATACTTTTGAGCTCTATTACTATTTCACATACGCTTGTATTTGTTAATTTAAGTATTAGAGAATTTTTAACAGAATAATTATTAATGAGACCTGACTCTGCCTGTTTTTTATTTTAAAGAAATCAGAGAACTATTAAAGAAAACTTATTCAATGAAGGCTTAATTTTATTTCCTCAACAAATACATCGTTAGCTCCAAAATTTAATTTTTTGGATCAATAATTATTATTTATATGACATTTATAAAATAAAAGATGGAGTTACTCAGGACATTCTGCTTTAAAAAAAAGTGTATTTACAATAAACTTACCACTAACTAAACAACTCTAAAAAAATACAATGAAATAAAAAGAGGCAAGCAACGGGAATAAAAACGAGAAAATAATCGTAATATACCATATTGGTTGCATTACTACGTGGTCCATGTGATTCTTATACAGTATTGCATTTGTAATGCATAATACATTAACAATGTATGACATCAATTGGTAGTTTAACATAATATTATCAAAATTTTGTACTGTAAATTATAAAAATGCATTTTTAAGTTATACATAATATATTTCATTTCAATGTCAAGGTAATCCTTCGGCCTATATACTTTGTGTTCTTAAAGTATGTGTTATTATTTTTCTTCTTGTTTCACTATGCAGATTCTTTACTAAAGCCCAAATCAGTGCAAATTAAAACTTTTTTTTTATCAGCAAATGTAATATCATTAATAAAATTATTAATATTATATCAGAAGACTATTAATATAGTAATCAAAGAATTATTAGAACGCTATATAATATTATTTTAATGACATATATTTAAATATATTCTTTTCAAGAGAAGAGACATAAATTGATTTCTATTTCGAAGAATTATTCTTACAACCTGGAATCATTGACTCTATTAGATAAAAAATTTTAAAACAAAATATATTCTCACATAGGACATACAAAAATTATCTTCACATGAGAGAGAGAACATAAAATTCACTGCTACATTACTTATAACATCCTATACCCCTTCAAACAATTAACTATTTCAAATTTGCAATCATCCTCCAACAACACAAATAACATAAGTTTAGAGGAGAACACCGGTGTGTAGCGCTCAACAAAGATTGGCAGAGGTTCAGCTGTGGCAAGTGGAGGTCGACAAAGACTTATCGGAGCCTAGCATGAGTTTTGCACGAAGCTGGCGGGGGGCTCGACTATCTATTTCTTAACCGAGACACCAAATAGCGAAAAATAGAACAGAGACAAAAAAAAAAAAGGGAAAAAAACAAAAAAGATGGAGGAAATATCGTGGGAAAAAAGAAAAAGGTCTCTATTCGAGAGGAACCAAAATCCCTTCATTGGTGGAAATGGGTGAGATTTGATCACGGCGGCTAAGTTTTGAAGAGAGAGTTTAGAGCATTTTTCTGACGAGAGAGAAAGAAAACCTGAAATGTAATACTTTTTTAGATGTTGAAAATTGCAAATCAAAGCTTTAATAGCAGAAGATTTTGTGATATAAAATTTTATTATCCTGGTTTTTATCTATTGTCATACAGAATTATAATCTTCTCTTAATAAGAACTTTTATCTGATTTTTTAATGATTATTTGAAATGTATATTGTATTAGTTATAAGTGATTAATTTTTTTTATTTTTTATTTATAAATATGCGTAATAACTATGTTTAAAAAAAATGCGTATTAACTATTGATATATATTAATTCTTTGTGATTAATTGTTAATTACATATTAAATTTTAACGTATCAAAATTATTTGATACGTTAATTTATAAAATTTTTGTGATAACAGTTGAGAATCGCAGGATTACTCAAACGAGAAAGGGGTAAGCCGTGTGGTGTGTGTAAAAGTGACACAAAACAAAAACCTCTTTCAAAAAATTCACACGGAAAAAATACTTAAAAATAAAACACGCTCTCTTTCTTTCTCTATCGTTTGATTGATGTAGTTGTTAAAATATAAATATAAATATAAATAGATCCGAAGCTCATCCCAAGAATTCCCGAGGCAGAGGCTCCGATACCCTGATCTCGATATCTCCGGTGAAATCGGCCCCAAATATTCCCGGCAAAGATCTCGATCCTTTTATTATACTAATATATCTGTAGATCCGAATTAATGGCTCCGGTTTCGGCTCTAGCCAAGTACAAGTTGGTGTTTTTAGGGGATCAGTCCGTGGGCAAAACCAGTATCATCACTCGCTTCATGTACGATAAATTCGACAATACTTATCAGGTATATTTACGCTTACTGTGAATCAAAAACGAATATCAATCTGATTTTTTCTTTTAAGAAGTGGTTACGTGTTCGGATCTGATTGGCCTGCTTCTTGTTTGAATATCGTTGATTCTTAATAGTATGACGATTTTATTTAATTAGTGACTTGGTTTCGGATCTATGCGACCTTTTACTGCAGCTTTGTGAATTTAGTATGATCATATACTCGCGCGAGTTAGAGTTATAAGATGAAGAATTTATTGGTGTATTTTTCGATCTCATTTCAACTGAAAAAAAATGTTATGATGCTTTTTGTGTTGCTGCGTTTCAGACCGCATCATAATTTGTTCATTCAGCTTCATCATTGCTTTTATCAATATTTATTTTATCTAAAGCTCTGCTCTGTTGTACATTAATGATCAGGCTACCATTGGGATCGATTTTCTATCAAAGACAATGTACCTTGAGGACAGAACGGTTCGTTTGCAGCTCTGGTGAGATTTTGATTAATGTTTGTTTTACCTAAGCACAAGATTGCTGTTCTGGTAGTTAGTGTGTGTGTGTGGGTGGGTGGGTGTGGGTGTGGGTGTGGGTGTGTCGGTGTTGATTTTTATGTTATGTATATAAATTATTGGAATTTGTGGCAGGGACACCGCAGGACAAGAAAGGTTCAGGAGTCTCATTCCTAGCTATATTAGGGATTCCTCTGTCGCTGTTATTGTATATGACGTTGCAAGTATGTTGATCTCCAATTTCTTTTTCTTGCTCTGTGTTTGACTTTCTTGCAATCCATTTTAAGAGATTTAACCACTTTTCATTAATTTATTTTAAATGGGTGTGCTAAATTTTCAATGAATCTTTCCTTATACTTTGGTTGTATCACATGTTTTAGGCAGACAATCTTTCCTAAACACTTCCAAGTGGATCGAAGAGGTTCGCACTGAGCGGGGCAGTGATGTAATCATTGTTCTTGTTGGTAACAAAACAGATCTTGTGGACAAAAGGTAATGATTTACTGTCTTGGTCAAAATAGTTGTTGTCTGAGATTTTTGTGTTTAATTTCAGTCATTTAGATAGTTCAAGGACCTATATTCATATTTGGATTCACATTTGTTAGATCCATAGTTACTAGTGGGTTCACTGTAGATTTTTCCTCAGTATTAAATTTACTGTGGTTGGATAGATCCTGAATAAGCTATTCGGAACTGCCATATGAACTTGAGATGTTTATTATGTAGCATCCTAGTTCCTGTGCTAGATTGATATAAACATTTTCAGAGTGCTTATTTCTCATCCTGGATTTACACAAGTCCTAAGAAGTTTTTGAGATAGGCAACAAGAACATGCTGCTTACCAATCTGTTTTCTGTGGATTGTGTAACAGGCAAGTTTCAATAGAGGAAGGAGAGGCCAAAGCTCGTGAACTCAATGTTATGTTTATTGAAACTAGTGCCAAGGCTGGCTTCAATATAAAGGTAAACTACACAATGTTATATTTGAAGAAGTGATTTTAGTAGAAACATTTTCGACTAGAGTCTATGCACTAAAGCAAATGATTGTTATTTGGGACTTCGTGATTGTATATAACATATAAACAACAGGGTTCATTCTGATGTTTTTTATTTTTAAAATGAAAATTAAATTTATGTGATACTAATCATTTCACGTTTCAGAGTGTTGAATTTTCTTTTCTGCTGGTCCATTTGGTTGCATAATTGCCATAAACACCATGTTTGTGTGCTCAGTACCAACAACTCTGTCACCCATTTGAATAGATGCAGTGATATATTGTGTATTTTCATGAATATTTATTGTGGTCGGAAAGTCGTGGTTTATTGAGTTTGCTTGGTCAATCCTTTTTAGGCACTCTTCCGGAAGATTGCAGCAGCATTACCAGGAATGGAAACACTTTCTTCTACGAAGCAAGAAGATATGGTTGATGTCAATCTGAAGTCTTCCAACACAAATGCATCTCAGTCACAACCAGAGTCAGGAGGATGTTCTTGCTGATAATAATATTATGAATTTTCCTTAAATGCTACTGTGATTGTTTCAGTGTCTGTAGAGTTTCATCCTTCCATTTTGTAGCATTGGCTTTTTGGGTTTGTTTTATTTTTTTAAGAAGTGTTTAATCTATTGTGGTAGTTAGGCTAGCCCTAACCTGTCTCATATATACATGTACCGGCCCTTGTGGACTCTCAGAAATTTGTGTCGCAATTTTCTCTTAGGAATGTATTTAGTTTTATTTTTCAAAAAGGATTCTGTTGAATTCAGCGGGTTTTTGTACTATCATTTACCATCTTCATTTTGGTTCTTTACCAGGATTTTACGGGAACATTTTCTATTTGTTGAGTAAAGTGTCCCTGTTTCTTTTGGCAATTTCACGGACCTAACAGTTGGTCAATTTGTCAATTTTTTGAGGAGTGATCAAGAATTGCCCCGAAATAAATCAAATCTATTAGTTGGATCAGAAATAAATAAATAAATAAATAAGGAAAACAATTATAAGAGATTTATAATAAATGGGAGTTTGTAAATGGAATCTTAATACCAATTTTACAAGAACAAAGAGCACCAATTAGGTTCTGTTAACGGCGGGTTCATGTTAAACAAGTGTAAGAAGAAGAGGTCTATTCCTTGACCATGGTCAATGATTCCTGTCGGATCAGATCATCAAAAAGCGAAGTCCATGACATTGATGACAGAAAATATGAGGAAGCACTCTGTTACTTTTCCTTTTTTCTGCGCATATATATATATATATATGTATATATATATATATTCATAAGCTTAATTGAATATCGAAATGGAACTAAGCACCGAAGGCAAAGCCCTCCTGGAAATGACTACTCTAGGCCTCTCTTTGTTTGGTTACCGGACTTCCACGTAATTACACACGTGTGACGTTATTGTTCCGTTGCTAATTTCGGCCCTGGATACATATCTCGGTAAATAGTGAGCTGCCACCAGTCATCTGCTGAAACAAAAGGCCCCCCAAAAAAAAAAAATTCGTGCGAATTTATGTAAGAAGAGTTTTACTAATAGTTAAAATCTCATTCTATGAATTACTCTGATTAATTAATATTTCGTCTAACCTATCGTGTGATTTTGTTTGAAGGACTGGAGGCGATGTGTTCAGTTATTGTGGCTATAAACGTTTGAACAACAGCATGCCAGGTCTTTCTCTTCTCTATCTTATGTTCGTTAATTTTTTTTTTCTTTTTTGTTTCGACAAAGTAAGCTTGAGTGCCAAATTTAATCTGGTTTTCGATTGTTTTAGTCAACACATGAATTGGGTTTTACTTATATCACGGCTACTGCTTCATTTAGTGGATTGGGTGATTAGTAGGAGATTCTTGTTCGTGTAATTTCTTTTTTAGCAGCGAAGGAAACTAAAACTACTTAAATTAAGTGGTGACCCAGAAGATTTTTGCGACTTTTCTTTTTATGGGTTGTTTTGTTTTCTCATACATCCATTGAATGGTAATAAAGTTTGAACAGTTGGGTCGAATTATCATTGAAACAGATGGGAGATAATGGTATAATCTTCTTGCTTTTAGACGTGGGTTCTACCATATGGACCTTAAAAACTTTGATATCACAGCTTTTTATGCCGAACTTTGTCTATATTTCATGCACAATCAAAATTGTTAATATTGACCAAGTCCAGATAGGAAGTATGAAGTTCTTGTCTATTTTGTTTTTATTTATTTTCAGCGTCAGGTAGTGTAATTCTTTCCATACTTTGTAATGTCTGCTTTTCATATAAGTCACTTGCATACTTGGTCTTGTAATTTTCTTAGGAAATATAACTATTCTGGTGGCCTGTTATATCAAAATCATGGGTAGGTTCTGTATTTCTTTGTGCCTCAAACCCAAAATTGAGGAGCAGATATTGTTTGACTTTATTTTACAATGTTTGATGTACTTTTCATGATTCTTTTTGTAGCATGCATCACCTTATTTTTAATTTGAAATCATCTAGTTAAATTCATTTTTGTGATGACACTAATAGTGTGCTACATCCAATTGCAGATAATGAAGAACCAATGATCGAAGATGAAAATGTAGCCAACCAATCAGTATTTCTTAAACTCAAGCGGTGGCAATGGTGGGTTTTGGTGGTACTCAACATCTTCTTCCTCCTGGCTGGCCAGTCTGTGGCTGTTATAGTGGGGAGATATTATTATGAACAGGGTGGAAAAAGTAACTGGTTGGCCACCCTTGTACAAACTGTTGGCTTTCCAATCCTTTACATCCCCCTCTTTCTTCTACCCTCTCCTCAAGAGCCTTCGTCTTCTTCCGAATCTCCCTCTTTTGTGACTCTTGCCTCAATCTACTTCTTTCTTGGAGTGTTACTTGCTGGTGACAACATGTTGTATTCTATTGGGCTCTTGTACCTTCCTGCCTCTACTTATGCCCTCATTTGTGCAAGCCAGTTAGCTTTTAATGCAGTTTTCGCTTACTTCATTAATTCTCAGAATTTTACTCCTTTTATTCTTAACTCTGTTGTCATCCTCTCATTATCTGCTGCTCTGGTTGCAATCAATGAAGATTCTGAAGGACCATCAGGACTCTCAAAGTGGAAGTATATAATTGGTGTCATTTGTACTCTTGGAGCTTCCACAATTTACTCTCTTATGCTTTCTCTCATGCAGCTAGCCTTCGTGAAGGTTCAAAAAAAGCAAAGTTTTGGTGTGGTTTTGGACATGCAAATTTATATGTCAGTTGTTGCTACTAGTGTTTGTATTGTGGGTCTCTTTGCCAGTGGGGAATGGAATACTTTGGCTGGAGAAATGCAGGCCTTTAACAAGGGGAAAGTTTCTTATGTGATGGTAATTTTTTGGTCAGCTATCGCTTGGCAGGTTTGTTCTGTTGGTGTTGTGGGCCTAATTTATTTGGTTTCTTCTCTCTTCTCCAATGTAATAAGTACAGTGTCTTTGGCCATTACACCTATTGTTTCAGTGATATTTCTCCATGACAACATGAATGGTGTGAAGGTGATTTCTTTGCTTCTGTCTATTTGGGGTTTTGCTTCTTACTTTTATCAGAATTATCTTGATGATTCTAATGCAAGGAGATCACAGTATGATGGTAGTGAAACCCATAGCGATCCTGAATGCCATTGATTTTCTGTTGATTAATGTGGAAGTAATACACAGATGGATTCTTCTTTATCAATTTTTTTTTCCCTACTGTAGTTGAAGACATTTTTAGCAGAGTTACTGAACTTTCAGTTCAATAATGTGAAGGATTTTTTTTTGAGTTATATTTTACAGCTGTCCTATCGAATGTGTTGATACCTGATTGAAAAGCATGAAACATCATTCTTTTACCTATATGACATGGATTTCCTAGTCTTCTAAGATGTATTTCTCTTTTGCCTGGTACCTCCCTCCATTGGCTCTTAATTGCAACTTCAGAAGTAGTTGATTGATATACCCATCACTCTTACGGGCTTATCAGAGAAGAAGATATGCAGGTCTTTGCATATGATTTCCCTGGTAGTTGCAGTTCTTTTTGTTGAATTTTCTCCATTTATATACTATTCTAGTTGATAAAGAAGAAAACTTGTTGCTGACAAATATGAACATATTGATGCTTTGATATTTTTCAAGTTAGTAGTTATAGACCATCTTCATGGATTTTGTAGCCTTATATTTTAAATGTCCAAGACAAATTTTCACATGCAATTAGAAGCTCGGAAGAGACTAATCCCACTTTCAAGATTGACCCCCTAACTTTTATTAGAAGTGTTCTTCACAGAGAGAAAGTGCATGTTTTCTAGACGTGTAATCTTGAATTGTCAACCCCTTCGTCCACAACCATGGGGAAAAAACAAATGACCTAGTTTCAAAATTTCGGATCTTCACTTCGATTATTTTCTTCCCCTTAAAAGGATATTAGTGTCGTCTAAAGACTGCAGTTTGTCCCATGAATACAGTTTTGAGATTGAATTGATGTGTTCCATATGCATGCACCCAATTTGCTAGACAGGTGTTTCTGCCATCAATCAAATCAAAAGTGAAAGCCGCAATCTTTTAGTTTAGGTGAACGAGGAAGCTGTCGCCTAGACCTCTACAAATAATCAGGAAATGATTTCACAAAAAGTCCCATTATTTTATTGTGCGTGATTTTTTTTTCCTTTGATCCCATTATTTTAGTTTTAAGATTTGTTTTTGTCTTAATTACAGTTCAAAGGGAGAACGTCATTATCTTTGACTTTTTGAGCTAAAAAAGTCTAATTCAAAGCTTAAGATTCTAAAATGTTGCATTGATCGGTATGAGCACGTATTTTTTGTATTACTGATTTAATTGATTGTTTTTGAATTGAACATGTTTATATAATAGAAATATTTAGGAAGCACCATAACTTTTGGCCGAGGATAGAGATGCTGGCAAGGGCAAGGGCAAGGGCAAGAGTCAAATTTGAAAAACTGCTATTGTAGATGCAGTGAAAGTGATTCGAGTGTTTTAGAGTTACTTTGAATAAAAAGGTATATTTTGGACGTTGGATTTGGTTGCTTTCAAAGTTAAGTTTTATTGTGTGTTTGCCTTTGACTCTCTCTACGCTAGCTAATGAACAAGAAGTGGTGCAAATGCAGATCTTAGTGTTGATTTAACATCAAGGTGACAGATTTATCCGGGTAAAGTCATGACTTTAAAGTTAGACGTTGAGATCATCATAAATTGGTAAATATCCTAATATTCCATTTGACTCTATTTATTTATTTTTTAAAGTTATGTTGGGGGTCACAATCTTATTCTTGCCAACCACAAACCGGTCCCAAAGGCCCCAGCCGTTAATTGCCCTTATTAGGTCATACTCAAATATCTAATTGGGTACATTGAAATTTCAATGAAACCTACAAGGAAATGGGGATACAGAAACTGATAACAAAAAAAAAGAAGAAGAAAAAGTCAGCTGTATTAATTATTTTCCTAATTTAATTTCGGAGTTGGATCTCTACATGGTCCAATTCCCATTGTGGTAATTGAATCATCCCCCACATGGACTAGTCAGAGCTTTAAACACTCCATTTATGCTGCTGCATTTTCTTTGCCGCGCTCCTACAATTTTCTCAAGGTCCAAAAACAACCGTTGATTTTCCAACTCTTCTTTATCAATTAACTCAGTTTTTCTTTGTTTTCATGGACTGGTAATTTTGAATATTTTTGCCTCCGGTTGAATAGAAAAGAAAAAGAAAAAGAAAAAGAAAGTGGGAGTAGGATCCTTTAAGAGGGTGAGTGAGAGTACGAAATTAGCTTTATTTATTTTTTTCCCAGAGCTTTTAACTTTTTCTGACCGTTAGTAAAGACGATTCAAATCAAAGGGTCCCCCGCGTAATAATAATCAAAAGTAAAAAAGGAGTCATAAAATCACTGACACTCCACTCTTTATTTACTCAACTCCATGCGCCACCACAATTTGGATTTGGATGTACGCGATCGTTATGCCACGTCATTCTCTCTATATTTCTTTTTTTTTTTGTGCTTGTACACGTGTCCCCCACCACCTCCAATACTTGATCTTCATCTATCTAAATCTAATACTTTTCAACCACCCACCCATTGCCCTTTTCCTTTTCCTTTTCCCCTCATTTTTACTAACTAATATTATACGACAATACTATTACTATCGCGTCGATTATTGGTTTTAAATTAATTATATCTTTTTACATAAAATATTATTAACACAATTTTAAATAAAAATAATTAATTGACATAATTACAACTAATACTAAAGACTCTTTCTTACCATTGTTATAGCCATCCAGATGAAGATGCATAAATTCGTGCACTTGTTAAAATTTACCGATAAATCATACACATGTACTATTATTCTGTATGAGGCTTATATTATTGTCCATTGACTGTGACTAAGACTAAGAAGCACTTTATATTTAAATTCCAAATTTAAGAATAACAGAATAATTCAACACAAAAGCTAATTAATAAATAAATAATAAGTTGGCAGAGCAGCTCACTCGATTCGCAATTAATTATACAATTAAATATATATATATATATATATTTATACAGGCAATATTAAAATTTTCTTTTTCCCTCCCCTCAATTTGTAATTTACTTTATAAAATATATAAACCGAAATAATAAAAAAAATAAATTAAGAGAAATCAAAACGGGAGGGGTAAAATCGTACTTTTAAGAAAATTAAATCATCACCGAGGTGAATGTCAACGCACATCACACTCAACGGTTGCGATTGACTCTTCCAAAATCAGCAAGCTTCCTGGACCGATTGGCGCAAAACGACGCCGCAGTTGAGAGGTGGGGCTTTCCACCCGAACCCCTAATCTCGCCGGAATATGCCAAGTCCGGCGGAAAACCGCCCTTTTGGTTCCAGTGGCGATTCGGACTCGCCCTCACCAACGGACTCAAACAGAACGACAATCCAGCAGAAACGTTCTTGTTGTGACCCGTGCGCGTCCGTCTAATCGCAGGAGCCGCGGACATCGGCGTCTTCCGCCTGTCCTCCGACGAATCTCCGCTTCCCGACGGCGATCGACCGCAATCGTCGTCTGAATCCATCTCCCTCGCCGGCGACATTCCCCGATTCGATATCCTGCAATCTCTCCGACCATTGGCTACAGAACCTTCTTCCAAATAACACGATTTAGATTTCTTTTTCCGACGCGAAGAGAACATCGTGGAGAAGAACCAAGAAGACGGAGATGAGGACGAAGACTCGCACGAATCTCGAGGATCCGAATTGTAGTCATCGGATCTGGACCTGAACAGATTCGAGAACAGAGAGAACCTGCCGTGCTTCTTCTTAGAGGAGGCGAAATTACCCGTGGTGGAGGAGCCGTTGTAAGTGGGACCCACTTGAGGAGTGCTATAGAAGCGGTGGTGGTAAGCCCGCGTGGAGGCGGTTGTGTCGTCTGATTTTCGGCGAGTGACGTAGGGAGAAACGGAGCGAGGGAATATAAGAGGAGCCGGTTCTTGTTGTTGGGCTTGAGCTTGAGCTTGGGCGGCGATAAGAGCGAATAGGCGTTGACGGAGACAGGAAGCGCAGACGCCGACGCTGCTACTGAGGTCGGATGGATGTTTCTTACACCTCATTTACTTGACAACTAATATATTATTCTGTGTTATTTAGTAATACTAGTAGTATTCTATGTATTTGTATATGAATGTGTAAGGTTTTTTGTGTGTGTATGTGCATATGATTGTTCTTTTCTTATTGTTGATTATATTATATGTTCTTTGTTGGGGTTGGTGGCACTTGGGGTGGGGGTTGTGTTTTTGCTGTAAAATGAAGAGATCTGATGAGGAAATCAAAGGAAGAGGCTTTGTCTTGTTCTACTTCTCTCCAGTTTCAGAAAATGAGAGATAGAGAGAGAAGACAGAGTCTGCCATATGATATGAGAAGGAAGAGAGTTTTTTATTTTAGTATTTGTGGGTAATTTGGTATCTTTCTTTATTTATTGCATTTTAAAAAGAAAAGGTAATTGAGTGTGAGTCAATGTTATTTTTTTTATACATATATATATATATATATAATGCCACGCTGTCTCCAAAAAGCAAGATCTACAGACTCATGGTATGCGCGCATTTACTTTCGCAGGTGGGAATGGGATTGATTAACAAGTTTGTTGCCAAATATTTGTTATTAAGTAATTACCATATATTAAGTTTTGATTACTAGAAAAGCAAGTAGCAATTACACATTTTCCTTTTTTCTTTTCTTTTGTTAATCAAATTTGTTTCATAAACCAGGCTTGCAAGTGTTGACTCTTTAATTTTATTAGATTAGGTGGATTTGTAATGATTACCTCATCCAAAATGTTTCTTCAATATTGCTTACCTTACCTGTTTTGCTTGTTTGTTTTATTTTATGTTAATCATTGGGGCTTTGATTATTGGCGTGGAAAATGAAGAAGAATTGCAGCTGTGTTATTTAGAACCTAAACAGAGCATTAATTTAAAATGAAGCCCACGCCACATGGGAGGCGCGTGCTGTAGTGAAAATCAGTTGAGAAGGTGCCAAAGTTAGGTGTCCCTCGGCCTCTGGTGGGCAGAATCCAGCGTGGTGGCAACTGGCAAGTGCCATAAGCTTATATATACCACACCACTGTTGTCTGTTTGTCCCTTTTTATAGAAGACGTGCACGCGCTGTCAAAAAGTGTCAACTGTGAAGCCTACTGTGCCTACTTGTACAGTGCTTATTGTATTTGAACGTGTCTCATAGGGGAGAGAGTGAGGCTTTTGTGTTGGGCTTGTGCTTTTACGGTTTTTTTTTTTTGTGAGTGTTCGTGGTGGATGTTTTGCCAACGAATCAAAACCTTGTTCATAATTTCACTGACCCAATTACCTTGTTGGAGGTTCTGCTTGTATTAATATATAACATAATGAGTCTATTGTCAAAGAACGTGGTCGGTGATAAATATTTGACTTCATTTTCGAAACTTATGCAGAGCTAATTACGGTGATTTTTATTTCAAAAAAAAAAAATTGCTATAATTTTTCTATAAAATTAAATTCCCCCTTACCTATTGATTGCGTTGAAAACCCAAGTCATCATTCATTAATCATATCAAAATTCAAATTTTGCTAAAGAATCTCTAGCTCTTAAATCAAAATTAATCAACATTATCTGGTCACTAATGCTGGATAGAACCTCAAGTTACTTAATTTTGCCTTTGTTTTTTAAGAATGTGTAGGAAAAAAAAAGCAAAAACAAAATGAAAATGATGCCCATTGCTTTCCAGCAAAGTGTGTAGTGATAACATTGACTGTGAAGCACTAAATACACACATGACACATGTCATTTCATTCGATGGGTTACATCTGTAGACTGAAAAGAGTAAGACCATTTTTCTAAGGTGTCCCTAATCCTAACCCTAACACACACAAAATGGCATCAGCATTGTCCACAAATACAATAATGGCTAATGCTCCACTACCATCACACAAATAATAATAAAAAAGAGCAAAGGGTTGTTAACTTTCTTGCTATCTCAAACTCAATTTTCTATACATGGATACAACTTATTTTGAATAGCCTGAGCTGACCATATATATAACCTGTTTTTTTGGGTATTGTTAATTAGCAGGTACATAAATAAATAAATAAATGTATTTATACATATTGTTCTTTGTCAAAGATGATATATGTTATCCGTAAGAGTTTTTGGTATTTGCTCTCTGGTAATAATAGTCAGGC
The DNA here is from genome assembly GCA_946807835.1 of Ailanthus altissimus. Lineage (NCBI taxonomy): Eukaryota > Viridiplantae > Streptophyta > Magnoliopsida > Sapindales > Simaroubaceae > Ailanthus > Ailanthus altissimus. Next base: position 37,015,659 of record OX327684.1, read on the forward strand.
ATGCTTACATACATGCGTGATGAAATTTTCAGGGTCGACTCATTCCAACTTAGAGGCTTATTACGCTCTTTAACTATTATTTGACAAATCCTTTTCGTATTGCTTTTTATAAACAAATAATAAATCAGTTGCTATAAAATCGCCACGTGGGCTTGTGGCTTTTGTGTACTATTTTAATATATTTATCATGCCGAACTATTCAGCTCTTATTAAACCCAGAAAAATAGTAACAAGCAAGAATCATCACATGTAATTTTGTTTGTTTTAAATATTATAAATTTATCAATTAGAAACTTGTCCTTCTCTTTACCTTATCCTCTCTCCATCGGTAAAACATAAAAAGGCCACTGCCCAAAGCATGCATCATTTCATGACTGCTTCTTCCAATTCTACATACCTAATCTTTTAACACAAATCACTACTTTCGTTTTCAGCGTTAATATTGAAATTGTCTGTTGTCTTTTCATTTTTTTATAAAAAAAAAAAATTATTATTATTGAATTTGCAAACGTCTTTTCTAATTCTAAGTTCATTGAATATAAATTATAGAACCATGCAAACGCATACGCCAATCGTAGAACACGGCGTTTACACGGGTTTGTAATCGGCGATAGGCAGCTATATATGACCATGTCCATTATTCGTTTATATAATGTGGTTGATGTCGGATTAAAAAAAAAAAAGATCTTATACTAACGTACGTTGTAGGTAACATAAATTTTGACCATCCAAAGTTCCAATTTCACTTGTCTTCTAATTATTCAATTTTTTTTTGGACGGTTCTGATCATTTCTGCCACTTTTTCCTTTTTATTTTTTGTCGTGTATTCGTTCTTATTTGATCAGCCCCCGCCGTTTCAATAATTATGATAAAAAATTGGGCCGTCAGATTGCTATGCTTGATTCATAGCGTACAGTTTTTGTATCATTAGATTTATGGGATCTAATTACGATATAATAAAAAGGATCTCAATGGATTATTTTTGTACGAGATCTCTTTTATCGTTTAAAATTTATATAAGAAAAACGTGGGATTAAGTAAATGCATCTTAATTTATGTGACATTAGTTAAAATTTTAAATAATTACATAGTTGTTAAGACATGTAATATTATTTTATTTATAAAATAATTAAATTATACATCTAAACTAATTATATAGATTAATTAAATTTTTTAATTTGATATAATATAATTGTAAATATAAATATAAAATAGATGTTGTAATAATAATTGAATCAATTATATGATGTTGTGTTATGTAATACGAGTAAGTTTATATGATTTTATTTGTATATGTTTTACTATTCTTTTCAAAATTGGTGGAAGGTTTAAAACTATCGAAAAATAAAGAGACATATTCTAAATAACGCAGACTTATTTAAAAAATTATTTTTGCACATGATAGTATGTAACATCCAATTATTTGTTAAGACTCTATAATTATATATATTATTATTAAATTTCACTATTAATAAAATAAATTAAAGACATTAATAAAAATCAAAAGTTAAGGTGGCTTGATGATTAGTTCGAACTTCGGAGTCATCTACTTTTTTTTTTTTTTCAAAAAAAAAGAGTGAGTACTATTAATCCACAAAATTGGGATGGATATAATAGCTCCGTAACTAGGCATGAAATGCAACCATGCGTCATCGACACAATTACCCATTGCATATTTAACTAAAAAGTAAGCCATCGACAGAACGAACTTACACGACACATTCTTCATATCTTGTAGAAGATGAAAGGTAGAAGTAAGGATATCACCCTCAACTCCTAAAAAATAAATGCTTATTAAGTGCATGAATAACATTGAGGCAATCTAACTCAATGATATTTATTTATATCTCATTATTAATTATGTTAAAATTCAACTGTTAGCGGGGAGTAAACAACAATCATAGACTTAGCAAAAGCAAACCACATAATTCCCACAGAATCACGAATCACCATTCCCAGCCTAACCACTTGCTCTCATAGTCCACTGAAGCATAAAAATTAGCTTTTAACTTCCCCATTTTTGGAGGAGACCAAACTAATAGTGAATGTGAATAGATAGATTCGACCAACCTATCAGCACCAGGGACTTTGTGAACACAGCATAGAAGCAAACTTCTGCATGAACTGGAATTCATGGAGGAAAAAACCAATGGCTTGAACCACATCACTTGTGCTAACAATGATCTGCTAACACATAACTTTGCCGAGAAAACCAGCAGGCCCATAGCAATATGCAAAGACACTCCAAATTCCCTTACTTAGCTCTTGAACCAGGTTAAAAAAAATAGCACGTTAAAAGAAGTCCTTAAGTGATTAGCAATCTTGCAACTAATGCACTTAGCTCCCAAATTGAGACAATTAGGGGACAACTGAAAAAGGTATGAAATACTGACTCCTTCTCTTCTACACAACGTTCATACAGCCCTAAACCTTTGACCCATGGTGATTTATATTTGATTTGTGGCAACAGATTCAAGGCGGCCCGCCATACAAAAATCTTTACCTTTAGAGGAATAATTAGTCTCCAAAATCTCTTCCACCATGGTCGAAGGCAACATTCAAGGCTTCCACCAAAATACTATCTTGCCTGCCAAAATCACCAATAGGAATAGAGTTAATTAGTTTTACATCAACCTCCCAAAGTAAGTTTTTTAGAAGGGGTAAATTTCATCCACCATTGGGAAGAAGAACATCAAACACTTTGTAATTGTCCCTACCCTAACTCAGCGTTATTAGTTTAAAAGAAAGAGGACGAGCGATGTTAAGGATCCAAAAAAAAATGACAATTGAATCCTTATTTCCTATTCGCCAGTGAATACCCGTATTTGAACAACTCTCTCCCTCATATAATACTTTTCCATATATAAAATCCCCATCGCCCATTGGAATAGTAAAAAAAGATTGCCAGGGGGAAGTACTTACCCTTTAAAGTAAAAGAAGCCAAAGATTTTTGATTATGCAAAAGACACTAACACTGTTAAACTAATATAGCTTGATTAACCTGAGTTAAGTCCCTGAGTCCCAAACCTTTATCCTATTTTGGCAGGCATACCAACTCCCACCTAAGCCAATTAATTTTTGAAACTCCCCTAATCTAGCCTACCAGAACCTATTAATAAAGTCAACTTTTCCAACATCGAAACTCATAGCCTAAACATAGACATGGCATATATAGGAAAGCACCATTGCCTGAATGAGCACAACCTTATCATCGAAAGAATTTTTCTTTTTTCCCAAAACTAAAGTCAACTTTAAACTCGGTCAATTAAATATTGAAAAATTAATCGTTTACTCTTTCCTATAAGAGAAGGGAGTCCAAGATAGATCATGAGGCTCAATGCGAGATAGATCAAATAAGCCAAAAATATTCCCCTATACCTCCATTATAGTATTAGGACTAAAGTAATTAAGGATTTCTGCATGTTAATCCGTTGTCCCGAAACTTCCTCATAAACAATAATTCTCATTTTTTTTTTAAAATATTAGAACTATTTGATAAAATGGCTCGACAAAACAGAAGATCACATCTGTAAAGTTTAGATGGCTAACCCACTGACCATTATGTGAATAAGTGAAACCACTAAGCTCTCCCTACCTTTGCTTGCAGTAACAAAAACAAAAAAACCCCTTAGCACATACCAAAAATAAATAGGATGACAAAGGACACCCATGAGGTTGAAAAAATCCCTTAGCACATACCAAAAATAAATAGGGTGATAAAGGACACCCATGTTTCAATCTCGAGAAGGTGCAACCAATCCTATAGTAGCACTATTAATCATAAAAAAAAAATTGTGTCGTGGAGAGACAATTATAAATAAGTTGAATCCATCATTCTAGAAACCGAAGGCAATTAAGCATAAATAGAATGAAGTCTCATTCCACCCTATTTTAAGCCTTATTCATGTCTAAGTTCATAGCCATAAAACCAAGTTTACTCGCAATCCTCTTATGAGAGAGTGCATTATCTCAAAATAATTAATAATAATATTTGTAATCAGGTGTATAGGAATGAAGCCACTTTGATTTTTAGAAATAATCTTAGCTAAGACCAACTTAAACCGATTAGCTTGAACTTCAACCATAATATTATAAAAGGATATTACATAGGCTAAATGGTCTAAATTCCTGAACCAAGGTTGTGATGATAGCTTTAGGATAGATACCATATTAGTCTTGTTTAAACATATGCTAACAATCTATCTCCATTAAAAACCCCAATGCATAAATCTACAACATTTGCACCAATTATCCCAACATTGCTGAAAGAAAATATCATGAAAACCATATAGACTTGGTCATGAGATCCTATAGAAAACACTTGTCTTATAAACCCCAAACACTGTGAAAGACTCCATCAATAAATTGGCTGAAGAATTAGAGAGTGGAGAGGATAAAGCCTGAAAGAGTGAGTCCATCTGATCTACATTGGAATGAGTTGACCGTAAGAGGTTCTGAGAGTGACCACAGATTATATTAAATATCTTCTCACGTGAATCACACCATCCGTTGGATATGTTATGAAGAACCTTAATTGTGTTTTTTTAGCTTTTCGTTTTGAGTGTCCGCTTGATTGAGCTTCTCTATTGGCCAAAAGAATTTTTTTAATGTCAAAACTTTTGTAAAATTTTTTTATGACGTTTGGTTACAATTTGAGAAAAGTTTTGAAGATTAAAAAAGTTATTTTACCTCTACTTACAAAAACTCAAATTTTAGACTTTTGAGAATAGAGTTTTTTGAGTTTTTTTAATATTTGTATAATGTCACATATACTATAATATTTTTTTTTATTTTCATATTGTACACTTAATAAAAATGAACCTTATGCAACTAACATTTTAATATTTTTTTTAAAAGTCATCATACCTCTAATTTTTCATATCTTTACTACTATTATATTTTTACAAGAATCTACCAAAATCTATTGTTGATATTTTATATTTTAAATAAAAAGAAATATTATTTTATTTTTAATTTTTGTACAAAATATAATAACTTATATTAATTCGTTGATTACTATGTTTGATTTCACTTAATTATTATTTTTTAATAAATTAAATTTGAGAAAAGACATGACAAATTTAAACTTATATAAAAAAAAAAATCAAATTGTTTAGAATTTGAATATAAGTTTTATTAAATATCTTTTTTAGTAATTTAATAATAGATAAGCACTTTTAACAATGTATAACCAAACGATTTAATACTTCAAAAATATTTTTTTTAATTAACAACCAAATGACTAATGATTTTTTCTTAAAAGTTCTATTTTAAAAAGCTTTATCTCCAAAAGCTCTATTTGAAAGGTTAAACCAAATAAGCCCTAAGGCTTTTGCATAAAAAAATTTAGAGTTCTGGTCCTCGCAAGATAGCTATTCTTAACAGGCCCATTGAGACTAATATAATTCTTCATGTAATAAAAGACTTTAAAACTCACGCTCAAGTGATTTCAAGCTATCCATATCAATTCAAGAAGAGCCGCAAGTATAAATTCAATGTGTCTTTTAACTCTTTTAATCCGATATGGAATAGCCCCTCTATTTGAACGGTTCTAAGCTAGTAAATCTTCAAAACAAATAAGTAGTTTGCCAATGATGAAGTCTACCGACCGATCCTAGTGTTACGTCACAAGTGTTCTCAAGCATTTTCTTAAATACTTGATACACAACAAAGTCTCCTAAAGGCTATATGGGTCGTTGAAGCGGTTTGTGGGCCAGAGCTTCTAGAAGACCCACTGACATGGGTAAAGATCCAGACTAAACCCACGACTTATTAGGGTTGTAAACCCCTATTTAGAAGGAAAATATTCTATATCATATGTGATGGCATCTAAGAATATTCTGTGACATATTATACTATCTTATATGTACACTATTAGATTATTTAGATCTCAGTTGTTGATTGTATAAGTCTATTAGTATATAAGGGGGAGAACCTCAGTTGTACAAAGTATAATTTCAAATATTGTAATCTCTTCAGCAATATAGAGAGTTTTTTTTTCTCAAACACTTTGTGTGCGTGTTTTCTTCTCTCTTCTTTGTGTGGTATTTTCTACACTGTTTAGTGCGTAATGTGTTTAAGGCCGCACAATTCTCAAAATATGCGTGACATTTAGTATCAAAGCGGATTCAAAGAAGATGAGAAAAGATGCTGCAATATTGTTAGAGTTGACTGAAAAGAGGGGTAAGGACCCCAAAGCTAAGAGGCACGACAGTGTACCTCGTGACAAGTCTATTGATTAAGGCCATGATCTGGGAAACATGGTGAAAACGCTCGGTGGCATTGTGGGAAAGGTGATGAATCATCTTAGGGAGTTAGAGCAGCAAGTAGAGAAGCTTGAGGTGGGACTTGACACTCAAAGAGACTAGCTGTGCTTTTTTATCAACACATCAATCAAGAGTTACGTTGATTGACAGTGTGACTGGGACAAGGCTTTTCAAGAGAAGGTATATACTATTATGAACAAAGTTCAAGCCTAAGTGGATAAGCAGCGTAGAGGGTTTGACGCTATCAATGAGGATGTGATGCTATGCAAGCGAACAGTGGCCAATGGAGCTGTTGTTGCTTAAGAGATGTTAAGAGTTAAGGCTCTTAAACCAAAGGAGTTTCGTGGCAAGCGAAATGCCAAGGAGCTCGACAACTAATATTGCCAAATGGAAAGATACTTCGACGCCATGAGTGTGCGGGATGAAGACAAGGTAAATACTGCGACCTTATATCTTTTCGATCATGCAATTCTATGGTGGCGTAAAAAAAGTGAAGAGATATATAAGGGTACCTCCATCATCAATACCTGAGCAAAAATGCAACGGGAGCTGAAGTGCCAGGTCTATCCGAAGAACGTAGTGCACGACGCTTGAAAGCAGTTAAAGGAATTAAAGTAGACTAAGTTTATCAACAAGTACATAGAGAAGTACTTCTTGTTAATGCTTCAAATCCCCAACATGAGCGAGGATGGTTTACTGTTCAATTTTTTAGATGGGTTGAAAACATAAGTGTCAAATGAGTTAAAGCAGCGTAAAGTGGCGAGAATATCTAACGCCCTTACATTGACAGAAATGCTCATGGATTACCGCAAGGGTGACACGTAAAAGTACAATAATTTAAGACCCAATCACAATAAAGGTAGGGGTGCCAAGGAGTTTTATCCTTCGGAGGATATGAAGGAGAAAAGTAAGCCGTCAAAATAGGAAAAGTAGGAGCGCAATGGTCATAGAGGCAATGGATCGAAGACAAACTGGTTTCTTTGCAGTGGGGATCACTAGGTCAATGACTGTCAAAAAAGAAGGCTCTCAACGCAATAGTTATAGCACACGAGACTTGTGAGCAGGGTCAAATAGGGTGTTTGTAGTTGCTTAACACGATGAAAGCCAAGCGGAGTGCTAGCAAGCCAACGAGAAAAATGCTTATGTATGTTGAAGTCTACGTCAACTGTATAAAGACTCAAGTGCTAATAGATACGGGTGCACGCATAATTTCATTAAGCATGCAGAGGCGAAACGCTTGAGACTTTAAATGGAGAAAGAAGAAGGATTCCTCAAATCGATAAATGCTGTAGTTAAACCACTAGATGAAGTGGTTCGAGGGGTTGATATCCACCTAGAAAAATGATGTGACGAGGTAAATTTCTTTGTAGCACCACTTGATGATTTTTGTTGTAGTGTTAGGTATGAAGTTCTTGAGGCAAAATAATGTGGTGCCGCTCTTTGACATGATTATGTGTGCATCATTGAGGGGAGAACCCTACATGATATCGACAATAGAAAAGCCTAAGGGTGAGCAATCCTAGTCGAAAGTCAACACTAAACTCCTATCCGCCATTCAACTAATAGGAATTACTGAGCGCAAAGGAGAAGTACATTCAATCATAGTAAGGGAGACAAATAATAAGGCAAAAAGGGATGAGGATGAACTACCAACAACTGTCATACCACAGAAGCAACCACAAAGGGCTGAGATTGAGCATGGGAAAAAATTAGAGCCGGGGTTTACGCTTTCAACTATAGTGTAGACATCTCAACTAGGGTTACATAAGTTGCGGGCGAAGCTCTAGGAGTTGTCAGGTGCATGTATCATTCAACAACTCAAGGCGTCATATAGTGTGCACTTTCAGCACAAAAAATTGTAGAGACAAGCAACAACATGTCAAGTATCATGCAAAAGACTTGGGGATGAAGACGATACTTCCACCACAGTGAAGATTAGCATGCCCACTTCACAAGAGCCTTAATAGTAGGAACAAGGAACTATTTTCTGTTGCCAAGGGGTTGACAACGTCTTGCATAAGGTGGAGATACCTTTGAGATAGCAGATGCATCTAGTATTTGCCAAGAGCTATTGAAAGCTATACTGAGGGGGTATGGAAGACACAGAGTAGAAACGGGGACCTTTAGGAATTTTCACATGGGACGGCAAAAGGAAAAAAATCATCCATAATGAATAAACGTAGAATAAGAATCCACCTCCAAGGCGTGAGTACTTTGTCAAGGAAAAAGAGTTACCCGATATTAGAGCATGCTGAAAATACGAGAGCACACAACGATAAATGGAAGAACGAGGTGCGCACGTTCCAGTGAAGGGTGTTGCGTGAATTTGGTAGGGGAGAATGTCACACCTCAAGTGTTCTCAAGTATTTTCTTGAACACTTGATGCGCGACAAAGCCTCTTATAACTTATATAGGTCATTGGAGCAGGTCGCGGATTGAAGCTTTTAAAAGACCTGCTGACATAAGTGAATATCCCGACCAACTCTACAATTTATTAGGATTGTAAATCCCTATTTGGAAGGAGAATATTCTATAATATATGTGAAGACATCTAAAAATATTTCGTAACATATTATTCTATCTTATTTATACATCGTTAGATTATTTAGATCTCAGTCGTCGATTGTATAAAACTATTAGTATATAAGAGAAAAAATCTTAGTTGTACAAAGCATAATCTCATATCTTGTAATCTCTTCAATAATATAAAGAATTTTTTTTTAAAATACTCTGTGCGTGTTTTTTCCAATCTTTTTTATGTAGTGTTTTTTAAGTTACTTAATACGTAACACTTCTAAAATTATGCTGTTCTCAAAAGTTCCGTAACATTAGTAATTAACTCCCTGCATAAGCTATCCCAAAGCCATAAAGGCTCAAAAAAGAATCTTTCCCTTATACCAGAATAAGTTGACCTTGGTGGCATTGGAAATAAAGATATGTGAAGAGGTCGATGGTCTGAGAAAAAATTTATTGTGAAAACCCTTGCTCTCGGAAATAAAAGATACCAATTATTAAAAGAGAGAGTTCGACCATGTCTCTCTAATGTCGCACTACCATCCCTGTCCACACCATTCCACGTAAATCTTGGACCAACGAACCCCAAATCATGCAGTCCTGGATACTCCAAAGTCTTTGGAAAATCCAGTATAGAAGCCCGAACAGTTGAAGAACCACCCACTTTATCATTTATCATGCATGTACTGTCAAAATCTCAATAAAATCTCCAACACAAAGAAACGTTATTGAGGAATGAGATTGTAAACCTCACAGAAGGTTCCAGCTATAAATACGCTTATGTCTAACCGGGTTGCCATACAAACCCACCACTCTCTAATAATTTTGCAGTTGATCCACCACTTTGACATTAACATGAAATCTAGAACATGCAATGACAATAATATCCCATTCAGAATTCCATGTCATGAAAAAGCTATTGCTACTCCTTACACTATTAACCTGAAAAGAAAACCGGAATTCAAAGCTCCTCCGAATCCTTTCAGCTCTACGCCTGAACAATTTGGCTTTAAAGATAAAGACTAATCTGGGGACACATTTTGTACGGAGTTTATGTAGACTCCTTACTGCACGAGGGTTCCACATCCCCGTGCATTCCAACATAATAGACATATCATTGAATGGGGTTGTTCCACAACCACCACTTGAGTCCCCAGCCACAATCTGCCATTTACTCTGAGAGCTATCATGATTGTCAGAACACTTCCGTTTTCCAGGAATACCCGTACCTCCATTCTCATCCCCAACTTATAGTTTTTCAAGAAAAAAATTCATTGGAATTCTTCATAAAATGTGGTTATGAGCACAATGTTTTATGCCTTTATTAGAGTTTGTATTGTTCTGAGAGACAAAATAAATTATCAGTAGTGAAGATAAAGTAGAGGTTTTAACATTGTTCAAAATTGAAATAGGTTTAGACATTCCCGAAATAATAAAGTTATGTTGCATGGCCACTTTATTGGTTGAAGATTCTTTTGAATTTGGTACCCTATACGTCTTGGACTCCTGGTTTAGTGATAACTTAACAGAATAAGACTTATGTGAATTTAAAATTAAAGTACGAGTACGAGTACAAGTCATACCATTCCATACAACCTCCTTTGCTGACTTATTCTCACCCGAATCCATCTTTGAAACAGGAAAATTCATATTTAGAACCCCATTATTTTTTATCCCTTCTTAAGTTTGAATTTGAACCTCTGAGACTTGTGGGATATTTGAGAGCAACTCATCTTCGCCTGTAGCCATAATAGTTTTATCACCTAAAATTCCTCCACCGTGAGAGCCACCACTTGAGATACCTGAATGACCAGCATCTGCACTTAGAGTTACCTGATTACCATGGCTGGTTTCACACAATTGTCTTCCACCATTTCTTTGTTTAACAAAATTAGCCATCTGACTTCCCGCATTAGCAAGAAAAGATTTTGGGAGCATGTGATTTTCAGGGTTTTTTAGTATAGCTACAAAATTCTCATAACACTTTTAATAAGTATGATCCAATAACCCACATAAAGAGTAGTAATCTAGTAATTTTTTATATTTAAAAGTTACCCACAAAAGCTTCCCTGGACTCCCCAGGCGAACCAGCTCCACTTATCGTAATATAATTATAGAAAAACACATTTAAACAAAAATAAAAAAATAAAGTGTGTTTTTTTTTTTTTGAGGAAAAAAAATAAAGTGGGTTTTAACTTTTGAACATCTTTTCAGTTTAAAAATAAATTAAATATTTTTCTTTTTAATTTTATTTCATAATTTATTTTTAATATAAGAAAAAGTAGGCGGCTGCGGTTCGGAAGCCGCATACGCCGTAGTCGGTACTCCTATTAAAAAAAAACCGAATTTACCGTTGAAAAAAAGTAAAAAAAATTTATCGAACGACTAGAGTTGCTATTTTTTTTTCTTTTTAATTTTATTTCACAAATTAGGCGACTGCGGGTCGGAAGCCGCGTACGCCGTGCGCCGATAAGAAATCCAAATTACCGTTAAAAAGAAAAAAAAGATTGATTTTTCACTTGGACGACTGTAGCTATCGAAGAAGAAAAGTCTTTCGCAGAACACAATTGTAGCAAAATCACTTGTCAGAACCGGTTGATTTGATCTTTCTTGCTCCACCAATCTTGGAGAGAAAATGCCAAATTTCTCTAATCAGATCAGAGCATCATCGTCTCTGATCAGACGGCTAAAACAAAAGACGGCCAATCTGGCGGTGTTAATTCAGACAAGATCCTTTACTCCGAGTGAGGGCCAACAACCGGTTATTGTACACAAGCGTAGTCTTGATATTCTTCACGATCCTTGGTTCAATAAGGTTATTTATAATATGTTTTAAGTTTCGTACAATTCAGAGAATTTAGGAAACTCCTCGTTCATTTATCTGAAAAATTAATTGTGTTGGATGAATGAGTTATTGAAAAATCGTTGACTCTTGATCTAATTTATTTATTTGATTTATTTCTTCTAACTCGTAGGGTTTTGTAACTACATAATGTGGGTTATATTATTGAGTTGCGAGTTGCAGCAAGGGTGTAGTTTATCTGATTGTTTTTTAACTTCCAAATATTAGGGAACAGCATTTTCCATGACGGAACGAGATCGTCTTGATTTTCGAGGACTTCTCCCTCCAAATGTTATGACTTCTGAACAACAAATTGAACGCTTCAGTGAGTTGTTACCCACATTCTCTCTTCCCCTTTTCTGGGGCTAGGTGGTTTTACTCGTGGAGTAGGATTAGTTTTTCATATGAGTAAGCGACTTATGCTTGGTTGGTTCAAGTTGAAAGCGTTATCGTCAAGTCATTAGAGCCACCTAATTGTTCATAGTGTCGCAACTTTTCCCTTTTTCCGGTGCGAAATCATATAATTCACAAGCCATTCTCCCAACTCCACTGAAAACACATATACGGTCATCTTCGTGGTCTATGTTACAAAGAAACATTCTCTTATGCCATAGATTTTGAATTTACAATGCTGCTTCACAATTTTTCAACTGAATGCACACTCCGTGTCAGCTTTCTCATCTTCTAGTTTTATCTGTGGTGAAAATTGTTATTAACAGTGGTTGACTTGAAGAGGCTTGAGGTGCACGCAAGAGATGGTCCATCTGATCCAAACTCTCTGGCCAAATGGCGGATACTTAACCGATTGCATGATAGAAATGAGACAATGTACTACAAGGTGAGTGCATTTTTGTGTACTCTGTTACATGTGTGCCCAAGTGTTTTAGAACTTTCATCTTTGAGTGGTGATTTAGAATCTGCTAAATTTGTGTTTGCACAGCTATTGGTCATGTGGACAATTGTCAAAATTAGATTTTCGGGAGTTTATTTCCAACATTTCTGTGTCTCACAGTTGTTCACACTGCAATCTGTAATTAAGAATTTATTAATTGTAACGTCACTTGTAACAGGTTTTAATTGCCAACATAGAGGAATATGCACCCATAGTCTACACCCCAACTGTAGGTCTTGTTTGTCAGAACTACAGCGGTTTGTTTAGAAGACCTAGGGGAATGTATTTTAGTGCTGCAGATCGTGGAGAAATGAAGTCAATGGTTTATAATTGGCCTGCTGAACAGGTATTTACTATTGTTCATGATGCACTATATTGTGGAACCTTTTCCTTTAATTGATATATTCTGCTTGTGGAGTTAAACTTAATCCCCATTTGAAGACCTTATCTTCGCTTAAATATACAAGCTTTCATAGACTGATTTTAGTGTCAGGTTTTGACACGTTTCTCCTTTGATTGGACGTTTTGGTGCCAAATCCAGCATTTTACATTGGATTTAGTTTTAGTTTGTATGTCAGTCCATTTGTATTATTTTATAAGAGCGGCATCTTTAGTCTCTTTGTTGGTTTTTTCCTTTTTTTTGCATGTGTTTTTATACAGGGAAAAAGAAAGTATTACCTATTCTTCCCTTTCTCATGGTAATTTTGATGGGAATATCAGTATTTCTATGCTTTAGATTTTGGACTTTCACTTTCAATTTGGGATTGGTCAAGTAATAAATAATACTTTCTCAGTTTTATTTGTGTACTTACATAATTTGTAACATATATTTATTTTTGAAAAGTACAGGTTGATATGATTGTTGTTACGGATGGAAGCAGAATATTGGGGCTTGGGGATCTCGGAGTTCAGGGAATTGGAATAGCAATTGGGAAACTGGATTTATATGTTGCTGCTGCAGGGATAAATCCTCAAAGGGTGAATTTTAGCAGAACAGATTACGTCTTTTATATAGATATTCTTGAATGTATTTTGAAGCATCAAACTGTGTTTTCTCTGTTGTGTTTTGTTATACACAATCTTGGCAGACTAGATAAACAAATCTTTGTAAGAAACATGTTTCCCTTTATAATTTATGAATTAATCCATTAACCAACTGAGAAATTTTGAGTGTTAAATATGATGTAGTGGATCCTGTCAATGATTGTTGTAGATTTAACTATTACAGGGTAAAGCATTGAGTATTACGGTCATCTTGGATTTTTCGGTAATAGATTTCACTATCTGCAATGGTAAAAAGAGCCTTCAATTATCAACTTTTGGTCTGCATTTTTCTTATCACCAAGTTAAGAAATCAGATCTGTAAGTAATCCCTATAATTGTTTTGTGATAGATGATATTACTGTTTGGAAACATGATCAGTGCATGAGTTTGTTTTAGTTTTTATCTGTATTTTTCTTTTCATGTTTTATCGTTCCACCTTTTGGTTTGTCTGCACGTCTGTGATATACACCAGATAGTTATTGACTATTTACTAAAATTTTTACTTAAGTCTTTTTTCTTTGCCTTCCCTCGGCTATAGGTACTTCCTGTCATGATTGATGTTGGAACTAATAATGAGAAGCTGCTAAAAGACCCCCTGTGTAAGTGCTTCTTTGTTCAATTGCTTTTATGCAAATGTTCTCTTTTTACTCTTGCTGGACCATTTGCTGCATCTTTTTCATCCTACCAGAGTAATGGTCATATAATTCTTTATAAATAGATTTGGGGTTGCAAGAATGCCGTCTTGATGGTGATGAGTATATTGCTGTCATTGATGAATTTATGGAGGCAGTGTTCACTCGCTGGCCACATGTGATTGTGCAGGTTATGTTGTATTTAATTGCATAACAATGAGGATGTTTTTAGAACACTCTTTGTTGAAGAGTTACTGACACACTTGGGCTTGTGCAGTTTGAAGATTTCCAGAGTAAGTGGGCCTTCAAGCTGTTACAGCGGTATAGAAATAAATACAGAATGTTCAATGATGATGTCCAGGTAATTGAGTTTCTTTGTTTCTCATTATTAGCTGCACTTATTTGTAAGGTGCTTCAATGTGGTCAACTATAAATGATAATTAACCATGCAGGGTACAGCAGGGGTTGCAATTGCTGGTCTTTTAGGAGCTGTCAGGGCACAAGGAAGGCCAATGATTGACTTTCCAAAGCAAAAGATTGTTGTTGCTGGTGCTGGAAGGTTGGCTATAAATCTTACCTCAAGATATCTAAACAGGCACACTTATCAGAATTATTATCATTTGAGAGCATGAAATGGTTATGTTAATATCAGTAACTAATAGCCGTCCTAGGAGCTGGACTGTTTTGTCAATTATCCAATTTTTTGTGCATTCATTGTTATCATATTATCTTTATATAATTATCTCTAGTACAGGTGTCCCCTATGTTAGTGGGGCATACACAAATTATTCCATTAGCTGCTTGGATTTTGGAATTGTCTTCTTAGTTGACTGATAAAGGCTATGGCTGTTGTTTTACCACCAATTGATCTTTTTTCTTTTGGATAAGATAATCTGAATGCCATGACGGGGTTTTTCTGAACAATTTTGGCTACAAACATATGGGTCTTACCATCTTAATTTGCTTGGTTTATGTCTCACCAAGAAGGGGAAAAAAAAAGGAAAAATTGCTTTGCTTTTTGATTCTTATTGCTTGTGTTTATATCTGTCTCTCCACTTTATTCTTTTATAATTTTGAAACTCTCCTCTCCTGTGTTGAGATGCTTTTTGGTGCTCTTGGTGTTTGATGAAATTTAAAATCACTCAAGTGGAATCTGATTAGCACATATTGAAGCAATGTGCTGCACAACTATTAATGCCTTTTTTGCATGGTCTTTCAATTGTTGCAGTGCAGGACTAGGAGTTCTGAATGCTACGAGGAAGACAATGGCAAGGATGTTGGGAAATAATGAAGTTGCTTTTGAAAGTGCGCGAAGTCAATTCTGGGTAGTTGATGCCAATGTGAGTACTTGTTTTTACTATTGTGGTAGTGAAGAATTCTGGGTCACAACTTCGTGCTTTGAAGAATCACAAATGTCTATTTCTTGTGATTCCTTCGCTGAACTCTGAAAGTGCTGACTGTATCCTGATTTATTAGAATGTCGAAATTTTATGCACCTTCACTTCTATATTTTTTCATGTTGAAAGAGGTACTTTTTCCAAATGGTTTTATTGATAATTGAATTGCTTGTCTCTTGTGTATATCCAGGGTCTAATTACAGAGGCCCGTGAAAATATTGATCCAGATGCCCGTCCTTTTGCATATAAGGTCAAAGAAGCTAGTCGTCAAGGACTACAGGAAGGCGCAAGTCTTGTTGAAGTGGTCTGTGGAATTACCAGATGTGAACTATACATATAGCATACAATATGTGTGTGAAATTGCATTGGTTCTGTGTATGTATTTCATCTGTTGTTAGTTATTGAAATTTAGTGCAGTCAGCTTATATTTGATAAAGCTACTTTCAGAATGAGATGGACTCAGAAGCTTTCACTTAATAGATGGAAGTTCTTCTACTTATTTACGTCTTAATTAGACACATCATTTGCTAATTCAGTTCTCCTACTGAACAAAAGTATTTGAGTATATCCGAGTACGAGCTTCTGCAACAAATAGATAGTTAAGTAGCTACTTAATTTAGCATAAGTAATCCTTGTATATTATTGTTTTTTTGTTTTTTTTCTCTTGCAAAACTATTAAGTGAATTGAGCCCCATTTTTCTCATATTTCTTTCTTTTTTCTTCTCTCCTCTGCTTTATATTTTGAAACTATCTTTATGACGGACATGGTATCAATGCATATATTATTTGATTTAAGGTTTCTTGTCTTGTTTCTCAGCTGTAAATTAAATTCATTCAAAGTGCTTTATGTGGAAAGGGATTGCGTATAGCTCTTTTGAGTCCACTATGATGGTTATACTAACATTAGTTCTTCTTGGTGATTATCAAATGGTGTTTTGAATAATATTAACAGTTGAATGTTGTTTTTGTCTTCTTGTGTATTCTTTCCTTTGACTATGCTAGGTTCCAGGATTGCTTTCCCAATCACTATTGACTTTCTTTTTCTAATCTATAATAACTAGGTGCAGCAAGTGAAGCCTGACGTGCTTCTTGGATTATCGGCTGTTGGGGGATTGTTCTCAAAAGAGGTATACAATGAGTATAAACTGAAAACACATTTAGAAATGTTCTTTTATTTGCTGCTGATTATTAGGACAATTTAGTTAGGGTTGAAACCTGTAGGGGATTTAAATACATCTTGCTCACTGAGAAATCATCATGTATATTAAGTGCGATGTTATTTACACAACCAAGCCACACTTCATTACATGAGTGCGTACTATGCTTGTTTTGTTCTGACTGTAAGATAGTGGATGGTTAATGCCTTAGAAGGAAGTGTTGAATGCATTGGAAACTAGTAAACAAAATAACCATGCGAGTAATTAGAATATTATAGAAAATGAAAGTATATTAATTATCAAATAAAGTAATAATATATTGTTTCAAGGAATTTAACATAGCTTAGAAACTTTCTTCAACTTCAAGTATATTTCTATCCTATTTTTCCTGCAATGTCCATAACATGGACATTCTATCTTAGGTGTTGGAAGCCATGAAAGATTCAACTTCAACTAGACCTGCCATTTTTGCAATGTCAAACCCTACAAAAAATGGTACAGCTTCTCTCATACTATTCATCTTCTGTTGTTAATTTAGTATGGCAGTTTATAACAGTTAGCTAAATTTTAACTAGGCCTGTTTTCCTGTTCGGTTTTTTTCTCTTCGGCAGCTGAATGCACCGCAGAAGAAGCATTTTCCGTTGTTGGTGACAATATTATATTTGCAAGTGGAAGTCCATTCAAAGATGTCCATCTTGGTATGTATGAAAAGATATTGGATATTTTCTGCAGTCTTCTCAATGTTATATAGTTTATTTGAATTGTTTTCTGAGGGGATGGAATTATGATTTAAATCAGCTTATGTATGGTCCATTGGAATTGTTGAATTGAAGCAAGTGCATGTATACTTCTTTGCCAACCTACAATGAGTGACTCCGTTTGATGGCCATTCTCTCCTAAAGGTTTTAATGGCAGGATTAGGTTGCATTTCCTTTACAAAGTTGACTGAAGTTTTTGTCTGGGCCTTGAGAATTATATAATATCTTTATATAGCATCTGATTGCAAACATAATTATCCTACTATGCTTTAAAAAGTGAATATCCACTTATCTAGTCTTTGAATTGATGGTACTTTTTACTTGATGTGGATTTGCCTCCCAATTTTCTTAATGATTGCAAGAGTTTTCTTGACTGCAACATTTTGCGTCCTGCAGGAAATGGCCATATTGGGCACTGCAACCAGGGGAACAACATGTACCTCTTTCCAGGGTCAGTTATGCAATTCTACTTCATTGACTGTCAAATTAAGTCGTTCATTTATTTCTTTTTTGTAATTCACCGATATGTTCATACAGGATTGGACTTGGTACTCTTCTATCCGGCTCCAGGATAATTTCTGATGGCATGCTACAGGCTGCAGCAGAGTGGTATTCTCATTTGTTCTTCCTCAATTAGTTTCGATTGGATGGATATTTTGACAAATGCTGAATTTGTGAATTTATGACCACCCAATACCAATATAAGATTTCTAAATCGGGACCCTAAGCCCTGTAGATTTGTTCTATGTTCTTAATAGTTATTTAAAATTTTGTGTGTTTTTTGGGTCCTCTTCGCTGGATATTGATTTTCCTGAAATTCAATTGAAAACTACAGCCTAGCTTCATACATGACTGAAGAGGAGGTTATGAAGGGAAAAATATACCCTTCGATATCTAGGTAAGTGGTTTCTTTTCCCCCCTCTGCTTAGGAGGTTTGAAAAGTTTGGGCAAATTTGCTGAACTTATAATTGACACAGCATAAGAGATATAACAAAGGAGGTAGCTGCAGCTGTTGTGAAGGAAGCTATAATAGAGGATCTGGCAGAAGGTTTTCGTGACGTGGATGCGAGGGACCTGCAGAAATATAACCAGGTATTATTGTGCTTGATTCAGAAATCTAGTTCTAATCAGATTGTGGTTCTACATGTCTCCTCGTACCAGTTTTGACTATATTTCCCCATGGGAGATATTAATCTCAATTGAAGGGCAAAGCTTAGTTCAATTGACTTTTGTGGACCTCATTCTGATTTAAAATTCTAAAATATTCTTGTACGTTAGCTGCCAGGGATCCAAATTTGCTATCTTTTCAACAAGAGAATGATGTCATTTCAATAAATGATATTCGCATTCTTCAGCTTAACTAGGGTTTAGGCATCGACTCATTTTAGAAAATTGATACATAATAATTCCATGTGATATTTTAAGTTCTTTGGTAGTATTGAAAATAACTCTGATAATGTAAATTAGTTCTATGGTTGGGTTCTAGTTGATTACTCGGAGTTGAATGGCTGAACCCATCTTTCATTTTACTGGATCTGATGCAAGCATTCTCTTCTGTCCACACCACACACACACACAGACACACACAACAAAATTGAAAAAGCAAGGGATGTAAATGAGTAGGTCTTATTATGTAAACTCGAAGCTGTTATGATAGGTGCTCTTGAAGATATGCTATTTGGGCTACATGGTGAATCCTACTCGATCTCTGCCTCTTGAGAGAAGTGGAGTCTTAATCCAGTACTCCCAAATATATGATTTCCCAATGCTTTTTCAAAATTTAAATTTGATCGACATAAAATATCTGGTTTGCAGGAGGAACTTCTAGAATTCGTGGAGAAAAACATGTGGGATCCAGAGTATCCAACTTTAGTTTACAGGAAGGAATGAAGCAGTCTCCCATTGCTTTAAACTCCTGAGAACAGATTTTTATTTGAAAACTCGGCTGATCAAAAGAATCTATCAAGATCATCGTACAAGAACAACATAATAGACTGCATTGTTTTAAGTATTGTTTGTTGTCTTAAGTTGTTTATTGCCCCCAATCTTTTAATTATCTGCCATCTGTATTAGACGGCATCAATTTTATTTCGTGTAAAATTGCTGCTTCATTAACCAATCTTCCCGCAGCCAACATTTAGTTTTGTTCATTTCTAACATTTTGTTCTCGGGATTCTCGAGTAATTGTTGGTTCAATTGATAAGATTTTTTTTTAAAAAAAATTATTATGAATGCTTTGGTGGGCGGTGCAAGTTATTGTGCAGTTGTTTGACAGGGGTGGAGTGGCTATCGGCCTTTCCATCTTACTTGTTCTCTTTTGTTGAAAATGCTTATAATATTATATAGATAAAAAAATTGAATTTAATGATATATATTTTAATATTTTTTTCATCTTAGTTTATAATACTGTATAAATTAAAAAAAATTGAATTTAATAATATATATTTTGATTCTTTTTATAATAGTTATAGTCCCTAACAATTGGCTGACCATTGGTCATCGACGATAATAACACTGATTTTTTTTAAATATATATTTAATTATAAATAGAATTTTAAAAATAAATATTAAAAATTTAAATTTATCTCACATCTTTTTGTATTTTACTTTTATTAATAGTCAATCAATGATTGACATATGTACATAATAAGTGTTGTCAAATGGTCTTTTTATAGGGTTTTTTTTTATATTTTTTTAATTTATTTCTTAAGTTTTTAATATTATGTGTGTGTTTTTATTTTATTAAAGTGATGCTATTTGAATTTTAATAAAAGTAAAAATGTTATTATATAAAAAAATAAAAAATATATTTTTTCAATAAAATAAGTAGTCATAAGCCGGTAGATTAGAATAAAATTAAGATTTATGATCTAACGAGATAAAATTAAAAATTAAATCATATTAGTGAGATATCATTTACCCAAATTAATAATTATAAAACAATACTTTTTTTAATGAAGACAAAACAATACCTTAAAAAAGGCTAAAACGGTAAACATGTTATTGTCAACAATTAACATATTTAAACACTCTTGAGTTACAAACTCAACACAGCTCGCTTGTAAACTGTTAAAATTTTCACTTCAACCACCTTATTATAATCGGTGTTAAAGTTGGCTCCGTCATTAAAGATGCGAGTTGACTCCACTAAAAGCCAATTTAGTTTGCGACTTTAATTTTTTTATCGTTGATGTTGAATCTATCGACTCCAACATCAAATCATGCTGCTCTAATCGCCATTCGCTAATTAGTCGTGTACGTCTGTTATTACCGATTTAAATTGCTTGAATCGTTCAATTTATCAAAGTCAATCGTCGCCCTTAAATCATTTGATCTAAGGAAGTACGAATAATTGTGTTTAATTCAGTTAAAAAAAACAAATCAAATTTGAAATTAAAAATTATGGTTGAAATTACTATTATACAAATCGAAATTGAGTTGGACATCATTTCAATTTGTATTGTGAGTTGAATTAGGGGTGGGTAAAAAATTGAAAAATCGAATCGAACCTAAAAAATCGAATCGAATTGATCGGTTCGATTCGATTTTTCTCTTGGTCGGTTCGGTTTTCGGTTTTTTATTTTAAAAACTGAAAAATTCGGTTCGGTTCTCGGTTCAGAAGGTCGAACCGAGAACCGAACTGAAAAAACCGAATTTAAAAAAAAAATTAAAAAATTAAAAAAAAATTAAAAAAATTGAAAAACCGAACCGAACCGAACCGAACAAAAAATAAACCTAAATTAAATTTATTTTACCCAAACCGAACCGAAAAACCAAAAACCGAACCTAACCGAACTGAACCGATTCGGTTCGGTTCAATTTTTAATTTTTCGGTTCAATTTTCAGTTTTATTTTTTAAAAATTGACCGGCTCGGTTCAACTTTCGGCTCACACTAAAAATCGAACCGAACCGAATTTACCCACCCCAAAGTTGAATAGCAGCTCCACCTCATCAGCAGAATCCTACCACCATCATATCTTCGATAATTTGCTTATGTGGATACTATTTTTTTTAAAAAAAATTTAAATAGCAACAGACACCAGAAGTAACCGTACGATTTTGTTTCATAATGAATAATAAAGACAAGCACAACCACAAAAGCAGATAAAAATGTTGTGGTTGGTCCCAACTCAATGCAGAGAAAATAAAATTAAAAATAAAAAATCAGCTTTTTAGCAATTTGAGCTAGATTTATAGACGTTGTAACAGAGTCGGTTTCGGCCACTCTCAGCCGGCCCATTCCAAAAGAAAAGATAGCCTTTCCAATTCAATAAAACAATTTTATGTAGCGGGGCCCACGTTTCGTCAATTCAAAATTCAAAATTCAAATTTCAAACGCGTTAGAAAGTAAAATGTTTTTCATATTCATTCTTAGAAGACCCAACGGTGTGCACTATATTTTTTTACTCGATTATGACTCTTGTCCAAAAAGGCAAACACGCGCAATATATTCCTCTGTTTTTTTTTTCCTATTTATTTATTTATTTATTTTTATTCTCTCTCTAACTTAAGTCCTACGCTTGGCTACGAGTTGTGGAGTCAAGCCGTTTCTTCTTCCTCATCTTCTAGAGTTATCTAGTGAAAATTGGAAAGCGCTTTAGGCTATTGATTCTGATATTAGGTTTTTGTTTTGTTTTGTTGCAACTGAGTAAAGCAGTAGAAGAAGTTTGTTGTGAAAATGACTACGATGGAGAGCTTGATCGGATTGGTGAATCGAATCCAGAGAGCGTGTACTATGCTCGGTGATTATGGTGGTGGTGATAACGCTTTCTCATCTCTCTGGGAAGCTCTTCCTTCTGTCGCCGTCGTCGGTGGCCAGAGTTCTGGAAAATCCTCGGTGCTCGAAAGCATCGTCGGCCGAGACTTTCTTCCTCGAGGATCTGGTTAGTTTTACTTCTTCTTTTCTTGATGCTGAATTAATTAACTTAATTATTAAAATAATATTAAGCTGATTTTAGTAATTGTAAAATTATATTTGCAGGGATTGTGACGAGACGGCCTTTGGTACTGCAGCTTCACAAGACAGATGATGGCTCGCAGGAGTACGCCGAGTTCCTTCACTTGCCCAAAAGAAAATTCACTGATTTCTGTATGTCTTAAGCCTTTTTTTTTAAAAAAAAAATCGTTTCTTTTTAAATTTTATTTTGACATGTCGCGGGATTTTAGAATTAAATTAGTTTATCATTCACTTGTTAGAAAATGTTTATACCTCTGTAATTTGTGATGAGTGAGGAATCAAGTACACTCTTTCACTTGCTTATACAAAATGAATTGTTTAATTTGGGAGCTGAATGTTTTTAACTGTTTGGGTGCAGCGATGGTTCGTAAGGAAATTCAGGACGAAACTGATAGAGTAACAGGGAAGACAAAACAGATATCTCCTATTCCTATCCATCTCAGTATCTACTCCCCAAATGGTCTGCCATTTCTTTAACCATCTCTAATCGTTTATATTATTTTTCTTTATCATACTCATCAATGTGAGTTCTGTTTTTTTGCTAAAATCATTTCTTGGTTACTTTGCTTAACAGTTGTCAACTTAACCCTAATTGATTTACCGGGTCTGACCAAAGTTGCTGTTGGTATGTTTTAATACTTAGTTGTTTATTATGAATTCAACTTCGTATATTTCATGGATATATTCTATACAGTCGTGAAAACATGGAAATTACCTTTTCTCCAGAGGGACAGCCCGATAATGTTGTTCAAGACATTGAAACCATGGTGCGAACTTATGTTGAGAAGGTAACAAGACACTGGCTTTCTGTCCATTCAGTATTCTTTTGTCAATTTATTTTATTCATCAATTGCTAATAATTGTACACATCTTTGGTTTCCTTGTTTTCCCTCGTATGAAAAGCCTCTTTCATGGAGGAAAAAAAAGTATTTTATTATCATATAAAACTATGGGCTAGGTTCAACTCTCTTGTATTTGAGCACATCAGTGTACATCTTTTGAAATTAAATTTCTCTTGGTATATTTATGATTCAACTGTTTTCAAATTGAATTTCTTATGTTCCGTCTTGTTTCCTTTCTATTGATGATGTTTGTTTGATATCTGTAGCCTAATTGCATCATATTGGCAATATCTCCAGCCAATCAAGATATTGCGACATCTGATGCAATCAAACTCGCTAGAGAAGTGGATCCTTCTGGTACAGACCTTATACTGCTTTTCTATAGTTGGCTTATCCATTCACTAAAGAAAATTGTCTTGTGTTGTAATCTTAAATTACAAAATTCATTGTTTGAACTGTCACAGGTGAACGCACATTTGGGGTGTTGACAAAGTTGGATTTGATGGACAAAGGAACTAATGCGTTAGATGTGAGCAGTCTTTCTATCTCTATATTCCCCCTTCCCCAAACTTTTAGCTGTATTCAAGCTCCTAATAGTTGCAATGATGGCTATGTGTGTTTGAGTTAGAAGGTGTGGAAGTAGAACTGATTGTAGTATGCGGAGGAGTGTTATATATTAAGATGATCTCAGAGACTTTTTATAGTCACCAGTCATTATGTTGTTTTCTACGGCATATTCAGTTTGAATAGCTGCTTAATTATTTGATAATGTTAGATTTCCAAGTTTTTCATTTTTGCTTTTCTCTCCTAAGGTGCTTGAAGGAAGATCTTACAGACTCCAATACCCTTGGGTAGGAATTGTAAACCGATCACAAGCTGATATCAACAGAAATGTTGACATGATTGTTGCGAGGCGCAAGGAACGTGAATACTTTGCAACCAGTCCAGACTATTCACACTTAGCCAACAAAATGGGTTCAGAGTATCTCGCAAAGCTTTTGTCAAAGGTTTTTTTAAAGCATCTTGTGATTAAGACGATTTCTTTTCAATGAATATCATTTTGATGGTGTGCCTTGTTTTCAGCACTTGGAGTCTGTAATTAGGGCTCGGATACCAAGTATCACATCCTTGATAAACAAAAGCATTGAAGAACTTGAATCTGAAATGGACCATCTTGGTCGACCTATTGCTGTTGATGCTGGGGTGAGTGGCTTAAAACTCTTAGTTATCGTGGATAGGTTTTTGGTTTGTTGTTCCTAACTTTGATCCTTTATGTTAGGCTCAACTATACACTATCCTGGAACTATGCCGAGCATTTGACCGCATATTCAAGGAGCATCTGGATGGAGGGTAACTGCCTGTCAACTTTAATTCCTTCTACAGCTTCATTTCTGGTTTCTTTAGCAGTCAAATTTAGTAGGGGTAGGGAACTATTTGATACAATTGGATAAACTATATCCTTGAGAAATCATGAAAATTCAGGGACCCTGATGTTATTGTCCCGATTAAGTTCTATCAATTATTGTTATTATTATTTTTGTTTATGTTTGGAGGTTGTAGCATAAAATAATGCAATTTTAAAATATTGCTTCTAGCTGGAAAAAAGGGAGCATTATGCTGCTTTTATTTTTCACATCTTAATACAGATGGGTAAATCCAAACTTGTAAACATGACTGCCAGCTCTCTTATGGTTTTCTAGTTGTGATATTTGTTCCAGAGCTGAACCGTGAATGGCTTTGTTTTACAGGGACAATTGTTCTTACTGTTAATTCAGTACATGAAATGATTTCTGAGTAAATGTTTTTCTTAAAAGAAAATTAAAAGAAGAAAAAATCATTAGATATAACAGTCTTTTGTCCCAGACTCGTCAACTGTATCTGTTGATATTTTTGAACAGTGATTGGAATATAATGCTTGATTTCTTCTTTGGATTTCATTGTATCTGTCAGGCGACCTGGAGGTGATCGTATTTATGGAGTCTTTGACAATCAGCTTCCTGCTGCTTTGAGGAAGCTTCCATTTGACCGGCATCTCTCTCTTCAGAATGTAAGGAAAGTAGTGTCGGAGGCTGATGGTTATCAGCCTCACTTGATTGCCCCAGAGCAAGGTTACCGACGTCTAATCGAGAGTTCACTGAGTTATTTTCGAGGCCCATCTGAAGCTTCAGTTGATGCTGTAAGTTGTCCTGCTTTCTGCAATTGCTTAATCGCTAGGTTTTCCCTGGAAAGGATGTTTTGTCTGGAAGTTGGTGGAAAATCTACTTGGAAATTTCAGAAGATTTATACTTATTGCAAATATTGGAAGATCTATACTGATCTGACAATTGTGATGTAGGTGCACTTTGTCTTGAAGGAGCTTGTGAGGAAGTCCATAGGAGAAACTCAGGTGATATATTAAGAATTAATCTCAGAGTTGTCTAGTTTAACTAAAAATTCTCCTGTGAAGAAGGAAAGGGTTAATGTTGTTCAATGTTTTTGTGACAAGCAGGAGTTGAAACGCTTCCCAACACTGCAAGCTGAGATAGCTGCTGCTTGCAATGAGGCCTTGGAAGGGTTCCGGGATGAGAGCAAGAAGACAGTTCTCCGTTTAGTGGATATGGAATCTTCATATTTAACAGTTGATTTCTTTCGTCGGCTACCCCAGGAAGTGGAGAAAGGCGGAAACCCTGCTACCACCTCAACAGTAGATCGGTATTCAGAGGGCCATTTTAGGAGGATAGGATCAAATGTATCCTCTTACGTGGGAATGGTATCAGAGACTCTTAGGAACACTATTCCTAAGGCAGTTGTTCATTGTCAAGTAAGGGAGGCGAAGATGTCGTTGTTAAATCACTTCTACACGCAAATAGGGAAGAAAGAGGTACTGTCTCACTCTCTCTATCTCTCTTAAATGCCATCGGAAATTATTTTATGAGCATGATTCTTGCATATCTTATTAGCTTTTCCTTCATATATGCAAATGCTAATTGGTGGTTGGTTAGTAGTCATGCAAACTCATTGGACAAGCAAATGCTAATAGCTGGTTTCCAAATGTGTTTTCAGGGTAAGCAGCTTGGAGTGTTGTTAGATGAAGACCCAGCCTTGATGGAAAGGAGACAACAGTGTGCCAAGAGGCTTGAATTATACAAGGCAGCTAGGGATGAGATTGACTCTGTCTCGTGGGCCCGATGAGATTAAAATTCTTTCTTGGTGCTGCCTTGTATTATAGTCATGGATGGAGATGGATGATTTTTTTATTATTTATTTTTATTATCACTATTATTTTTCATTGTTCTGTTATCATTGGGACTCTATATTATTGATATTTTACCCGCCTTAAAACTTTCGGGCTTGGCTTCCCTCTGTAAATATATCTTTGATTGCCCGCTCTTTTTATTTTTATTTTTATTTTTATTTTGTATTCCTTTTCATTAAGAAATATTTCTCTCATCAAATGAATAGCCATACAAGAGCGAAGTATAACCGATACAATGTATTGCCCCGTAAACATTTTTGACGATTGTTCTTCCCTCTAATTATTATTACAGTACATTAATTAAAGGTGCCAGACGATTATACCACGATTCCTCGTTCTTCTTCTGAAATATAAATGTGCCAAAAAAAATAAAAATTAAAAAAACAAAGAAGACAAAAGATGAGCTCCTAATTTTCATAACAAGCCACCCCATTTACTCTCGAGTGAACATTCTTGGTGGAGTGGAGTGGAGTGGAGTGGTGCAGATATCTATAAGCTCGCGTAAAAACGAGAAGTCCATGGCGATGACAATGGGAGGAGGTTTTAGTCAGTTACATGTATGGCAGATTCCCTGCAGTAAAATTCCCCTTCGAAGCTCTCCTTTATTTTCAAAAGGTACCGGCTAATTCCTTTTCGAAACCCTAGATTCCTACTTCTCTTTCTTGATATTTCATTCATTTGTTCTAATGGCAGGCTTGTATCTTGTACCAGGAACTACATATCATCGGAGCTTGTGCTTGTGTAGAGAAGTGCAATCTGCCACTCACCAGCTTGTACAGAACAAACCCAAGGTTCATTTCTTGTCTGCTTTTCCTTGAAAGAGAATAAATAAACAAATAAATAAATAAATGCTGCTTTTGTTAAATAGATTTTTTTTTTAAATAAAAATATTTATAGGAGAATATTGAAAGTGTTGGTGCATTTCAAAAACTACTTATGGTGATGCCATCTGTTGATATTTTGTATTCCACTTTGAGGAAGGCAAAGCGAGTCTCTCCTACTACAGGTGATTGTCGTTTTGGCAATTGCATACTTATGATATTTATTTCTTTATTTTAAGAACATAATTATGCTACAGAAGTTCGTAATTTTTTTTAAGTTTTGTGTTTTGGATCTGAATGTGTCCTTGCAGCTGAATGAGAGGGTGTATCAGCTGCTGGTTTCGCAGATGGACAGGATTAAAAGTCAGCAATAGAGATAACCCAGGAACCGTTACTTAAAGGATTCCTATCTACCTGCTGAAACAGTTTGGCCTATGGGAAAATTTTACGTTGGAATGGAATTTGATGATTTGGTGGCATATCCGCATATATTTACTCAAAATATGCCATCGTGTGGTTTACAAGTTGGTAGTGACCCATAAGCTAGTGTCAAGAGCTTTTTCTCACGAATTTTTTTGAATCCCTGCAGTCTTAGATATTTAATTAGACTTTTTAAAAAATTCAGCTAATTAGACTTTTTAAAAAATTCAGCTTATATAATTCTTCATGACTCAAATACTCTCTTAGTGATTTTGTCGCGCGTTAAGTGTTTGAATAATTGTTTAAAAACATTTAGGTCATGACACTAAGCTGCTATGCTACTTCTATTGGGTGGGCATGGAGATTTTGCAGTACCAGCTGCTGGCATCGTCATGTACAAAAATGTTCAGCTCAAGTTTATCAAATATTCAAAATCTTGCCTTCCCACATGCTCTTCTGAGAGTTCTCTTACATACTTGCTGGTGCTACAAGGATTTTGATCAGCATTTTAACTAATGATAAATTGTGTAATTGACATGATGAAAACTTTCTCTGTTGGAGATGCACTTTTGCTATTTGTTTAATTAGATCCAATACATATGATGGTGTAACTTAATTTTTTTTTTTTTGGGTCCTTTCTATAAATCGCAGCTGGGGTAGACTAGCTGGTTTTAACTTATGTTGTGCCCATTTCCACCCCAGTTCTGGCGCATTCATAAGTGATATAAAATAGCACAATAGAATTAGAAAATTTCCTCAAAAGAAAACAAATATACAATATTTGAAGCAAAAAGGTCAGGTTATACTGGCAAAGGGTCATGTCATTTTACATCGTTAAACATGAGAACATTGATTTTGTGAATTCCAATATCAGATATGGGTTCAATTGGCGGCTCGTCTCCAACTCCCTCCACCGGAGGAACAGAGTTTGAAGGTTCCCTGCTGAATTCATCTGCAAATCAGTGTTAGCACACGAAACTTATATCAACATAAAAGACTATTGGTAATATCATTTAGCAAATTCTATGGTTAGCGACAGCGCTTACCAAACATTGTATTCAAGGAGTTTGAGGATGGCGTAGACACGAAATTGAGACCAATATAAAATGCTAAGGCTAATATTACTGTCACCATGGCATAAGCTGGCACCGCCAATGCCCAATACCTGAAAAGCCCAAATAACAGTATTCCAAGAAAATCAATCAACCAGATTATGAATCGTGAGGCCAAAATCTGAAGCTGTTCGAATTTCCATCCTTTGACAGGCAACAATGATTTCAATATTTCTTTCATTTCGTTGGGATACGAGTTAGTATCTAATTTATCCGAACTTGACTGAAATTTCATCTGAATTTCCTAACATGTTAAACACTGACCTGCTAGGACAATAAGAGATGCCAATTGCAAGTAACCATGGTTCAGGAACATATGCCCATACCAAAAAAATACCTGAAATTTAATTTAGATTTAGTAAGCGCATAATTAATTGCGGATGATCAACTGTTGCAAGGGAGCAGCTGAGCTGAGCTAACCTGTAGCAACAACGGTGGTTATGGATCCAACGAAGCCATAAACTTCAGAAGTTTTAGGGCCAAACCCAGAAGAAGCCCTGTCATCTGGATCTAGAAATGATACAGTTGCTCTCCTTCTCTTGGAAAAACTCAGAATTCTCCTTGGACTGTTCACTGAATGTCGATCTTCCATCACCTCCTCAACTCCACGAGCCAACCGACTTCTTCTTCGTAGATCTTTACTGAATTGAACCGAGCCCACTTCAACCGAACCTCCCTCGTCAAGGGTAAATCAGAGAATTCCCATTGATTGCGTCATTCTAACGAAAGAGTAACTTATTTTCGTAAATACCAATACCAATACCAGCTTTGAGTGTCCATGAAGCCTTATTGTTTATTTATTTTAATGCCCTTAAATGCAAAATCCCCATCCAAAACTTGAAACTTCAAAATAACCAAACAAATTAGAAAAACAAAATTACCCCCAATTCCTCCGTCAATTATCACATATTATTCATAGGTGCTCTCTTGCAGTCATTTTATCGAACATTTCACGTACACTAAGTTAGATGTTTCAAATCCTAAGATACACGACAATCCAAAAACTAATTGACAATCCACAACCCAATTGACTCAAATCCACTTTTCTAAAGCTACATCCGCAAGCGAAGTTGAATATACTATACCTTAGAAACCGCAAGGTGAGTAAAAGAAGCTGACACTTGTCGTGCTCCCAATGTCTCTATCTTCGGTTTAGCTTCCTTTCCCGGAACTCTACCTGAAGCCAGTTTCTGGCTAAAATTTCAGACTTGGGGTGCTGGTCTCTGGTTGAGAGTGAATGGGGAATATATTTCTACTTAAGGATTATTTCAGTCTTCATGAATGAATATTTGACTTCTTTTTTTGTGAAATTTAGGTATTCTTTGCATGTTTAAAAAGGTTGGCATGATATGGATTTATCAACGGCATATTTTGGAAAAATATTCATTTTCTATTGGTCAAACGCAGACTATTAAATTCAACATCGGTTATTCTGGCGAAATTTTTCTTTTATTGTTATTTTTATTTTTTTTGAAGATCACAGGGCTTTAAATCAAAGCAGTGACTTTAATTGCAAATGGGAAAAATTATTATCACAAATCAAAAGTTAGAGAAATATCACAAGAAACGCGTTGGACGTGTGCCCTATAACTATAACTACGGTGCTATCAAAATGCAAGAATCACGCTGATACGACCACACGAGATTGAGATTGCCTTTTTCTTTGGTTAATGGCAACCAATTAGAAGAATAATCCATATATATAAAGAATCAGAATCAGAATCAGAATTCTATGCCTTCCTACTTCAAGGCAAGGGACCCTATGCCTCTTCTTTTTTCTTTTTGAATTGTCACTGTAGAATATATCCAAAGTTGCACATTTTAATTTTCTTAAAAAAATAAATAAATAGAGCCCACTTAAGAATATGCTTAAAAAATAAATAAATTTAGGAATATAATCTAAGATATAATGTAATAATTTAAAAAAACTTAAATTTCTTGTAGTTCGAATCTACGCTACTATTAAAATAGGGGGAAAAAAAAGGTACGGTTTACAATTTCTGTAATTCCGCGTCGTTAATGATCCGTCTCGTACGGTGAGATGATTGTCAAGTGAAGATAGTGAATTCTCGTATATAGCCCTACCGACGTGTACGCGGATAAACGGGTAGTGTTTTAATTCGTTAAAATTTTTGAAGTTCAAAAAAACAGGCAGGGTCTATTTAAAGAAGCAGATCTCCACAATTGGCACCACTGTCTATTTCCCTCCAATCGCAACGCCCCCTCACAAGGTAAAAATAACTCTCTATCTGGATCTGATCTCTCTCCCTCTTTTCAATTCCTAATATTTTAGCCTGGCATTTCTCCGGATCTGAGCGCTAATTTTGAAAGTTGATATAGGCGTTTGATTCAATTCACTGAAACGGAAAATCTAGAAGGTCTTTCTTATGACTCTCATTTTCGCTTTGAGTTTTTGATACTTTGCTTTGGCTATCAAACAAAAGAAGTGTGGCGTGTTTGGAAATTGAGAGATCTAACAATTAAGAATGATTCTTTTTTTTTTTTAATTCGAATTTTATATATATCTATTTTCTCCTGCGATTTGATCTTGTCAAAATATCTAGAGAAATTGAGAGATCTAATCAAGTTAACGTGTTTGAGCTGGTACTAGCTTAATTCTTATGTTTTTATTTAAATTCTTAATGATTTGCTGTTAATTTCTTAAATGTTAGTAGAAATCCAGCGGTTTTGGATAATGAATTTTCCTCTCAGAAAAAACTGCCTGATACATGATAAATTACTATGCAGATCATATATTCAGGCACAAGTTAGTTGACACTCATGGGAACTGTGGTTGAAGCTGCTAACATGGTACTGATCTGCTTTATTCTAGCTACATTTGATGCCTGATTTGTGATCTGTAGCATGTGATGCTAATTTAGATCAAGTGTGTTTTCTGCATGCAAGTTTTGAGAAGTTATTAAAAAGAAAAGAAACAATGATAAAAAGTTCTTGGATCTATTTTTAGTAAAGAAAGTTGTACTAAAAAGACTTTTTTACTTTTTGTCTACGAAGTCAATTTAATGCTTGACTACAGATATATTACTTAAAAAAAATTGCAAGCTTTGTGGTTGCCAATCAAGTTCTGTAAGTAATTACACAAGTTTACGTTGTGGTGCATATTGCTTGTTTAAAGTTGCATGGTTGTGGAAGATACCTTCTCGTACAAGCATAACTCTTTATCATTGATCTGTTTCTTGCCTTGATTTTGGCATATGACAAATATATTTGATTACAGGAAGCAAATGGAAGCATAGCTGAGAAGAAGCCCACCGTTGTTTTTGTTTTGGGTAGGCATCTTGAACTAACTGCTTTGTTTCATGAGGTCTTTTTGGACCATTTGCCTGCCTATATATACAATATTGAAACTTTTGTTCTTTGTCATATTTGGGTTGTATGGTATTTGCATCTTCATGTTTTTCCCATTTACTTTTTTCGCCTATATTTTGGACTTCTCTGAATTGGAATATCAATTCTGTTATTGTCCAGGTGGACCAGGCAGTGGAAAAGGAACCCAATGTGCAAACATTGTCGAACACTTTGGGTACACCCATCTCAGTGCTGGGGATCTTCTCAGAGCAGAAATCAAATCTGGTTCTGAAAATGGGTATGGATTATTATTATGTTGCTGTCATCTGAGTTGCCTCTTGATATATGGACCCTTTGGTCTAAATGTAATCTGTAAAATCATGGTGCATCATTTTCTGTGTGTTATCATGTAATGAAGAGGAAGTTATAGTTTCAAATAAGTGTTAGTCATAAACTCAACTACTTGTAGTCAGGGGTCACCTTCTAACTGAGCTTGAGTCTTAACAATGAGATTATGGACCAAACTTCCCATGCTATGATTTTATTTGATTTTTCTTTTAAGGCTTGCTGAATCCGTCTAGTTTGGAATTGAGACATAGTTAACTTTAGCTTATGTGTTAATAGCTTCTCAAAAAGTGTCTGGGTTATATAATGAATGGAATGTGTCCCATTAAAGGCAGTTAGGTTTGCTTTGGATCCTTTTAGCCATCCTGCATGAAGAGCGTGTCGTATTGTGGTACCAGGTGTTAGATTTGAATGTGTTAGGCTGAATTGTCTACCTATTTCTGCAAGACTTTAGCATGAACATTTTGTTCCTTTCTTGTGTACAGAACCATGATTCAGAACATGATTAAAGAGGGCAAAATTGTTCCATCAGAGGTAACAATTAAGCTTCTCCAAAAAGCAATGCAGGAAAGTGGTAATGATAAATTCCTCATTGATGGTTTTCCTCGTAACGAGGAAAATCGTGCAGCATTTGAAGCTGTTGTAAGTCTTCTCAGCAATTTCATATTGGAGAATTGTTAGCTTACATATGCAAGTACAATGATAATTCATTGAATTCAGCATGCCTTCTGAGTTGCTGAAATGGGTCTTGCAGACTGAAATTGAGCCAGAATTTGTCCTGTTCTTCGACTGTTCTGAGGAAGAGATGGAGAGGCGCCTTTTGAATAGGAATCAGGTTGGATGAATGTTCCTCTCTTCCTATTGTTTCATTATATTCTTTTTGTATCTTGTTTTGTTTTCTTTTGACAAAATATCTTTTCTTTTGACTAGGGAAGAGAAGATGATAACATCGAGACAATAAGGAAGCGGTTTAAGGTTTTCTTAGATTCTAGTCTCCCTGTGGTTCAATATTATGAATCTAAGGGTAAAGTTCGTAAGGTAATATTTTGTTTCCCAAATTTTTATTTGGTTGTCTGGTTTTGCATTTTTACTGCAATAACCTGTTGTGTTGCTTTTGCTGTTAGATTGATGCTGCAAAGCCTGTTCAAGAGGTCTTTGATGCTGTTAGAATTGTTTTTACACCAAAAGATGAGAAGGTAAAACGCCACAGTTGTGCCATCCTGTAGGTGCTTTATTTGGCAGAGAAAATAAAATTGCAAATGTTATATCATTTATGAATATAGCTGTGATAATTATGAGTGAATCTACTTTTGTTTCTTCAATGCTCTTGAATGAAATATTGATACAATGTAATTTTGTGTTTGTAAATACAATAATAGAAATTATATAATTTTGCCATAACTGAGCAGTCTTTACTGAGACCAAGAGTAATTACAGAGAAAATAAAATTGCAAATGATATATCATTTATGAATTTAGGTGTGATAACTATGAGTGTATCTACTTTTGTTTCTTCAATGCTCTTGAATGAAACTTTGATACATTGTATATTTTGTGTTTGTAAATATAATAATAGAAATTATATAATTTTTCCATAACTGAGCAGCGTTTACTGAGACCAAGAGTAATTACAGTCATCTGCAAAAGGTTATTTGTATGTAATCACGCATATAGAAGATTAGGGGGTAGCCTGGTGGGTGTTGAAGTAAATATGCTTAAACTATAGCAAGCCAGCTCATTTTTAACAGATGCATTAGCTGATTCCATCATTTATGGGATATAAAACAAGATACTTGATGCCCCTGATGTTTGCATATCATGGCTTAATTAAAAAAGGACAACATTTTCCCAACTGTCAACAGGAAAATAAAATAAGAAAGTTCCGCCGTTTTAGATATCTTTAGACCTTGGGTATTGTTTTGGATTACAATTAGGATATTTCTGATGATCTAAGCTTTTTGAAGATCTTGTGCCATGTCTATTTGTCATAATGTATGGATTAGGATGTAATTACTTTTACACTTATTTTTATAACCAACAGTCAGCTTGTGTTAAGAATAATGTGGAAATTTCAAGACGTGTTAGATTTTTGTTTTATTCCTAACCAACAGTCACTTGTGTTAAGAATAATGGGAAATTTCAAGACTTGTGTTAGATTCTTTTTTTTAAATTCCTGACCAAGTGTGGGCAATAACTGAGTTGTTCGTCACTGTTATTTCATTCACAATCTGGAAGTTGCTAAAATCCCGAGTATATCTTTGCCAAATTTATTTTCTATTTTGCAACTCTTGAAGTTAATTATTTTTTCAAGCCGCTGCACATATTTGGACCAACCATTTGTTTTTGGGGAATGATGACACACAAAATTACAATGATATGGCATTTTGTGTTCTGCAATTTCAAACTGCAGAAATGCATGAAGATGAATGTGCAGTAAATTCTGACTTTCTTTACTAACTGCGTGCATCCATTTTTATGTCTTTTCACCGTCTTGAATAATATGTTTGTGTGGTGATTGCAGGCTGCTGTGTAAGTCGTCATCTGTACCAGAGTGAGGAAATCTAATATTAAGGTAATATGGTTTAGAGATGCAGGTAATACAGTTTAGAAACGTTTACCATTCATAATCAAAGTTACTTGTAAATCAGTTCCTCCTCTTGCTTGCAGGAGTTGTTACTGTTGGTTGGTGCATATTTGTAGTTTATTGTGAGGGTTACCGTGTCACATGTTTCATTATTAGATTATCCTACCAGTTTATATTATGTGATGTTTATGATTTTTATACCCGGAAGGAAGGTCATATTGTATTCATGAGGTGTATACCTTTATATTATTGTCATTGGGACTGTAATAACAAGACCCAGAGTAATAATAATAGCATCATTGGTGCTCTCTTTTTTTGGGTAATTGAACAGTTGGCTCAC
The DNA here is from genome assembly GCA_946807835.1 of Ailanthus altissimus. Lineage (NCBI taxonomy): Eukaryota > Viridiplantae > Streptophyta > Magnoliopsida > Sapindales > Simaroubaceae > Ailanthus > Ailanthus altissimus. The sequence goes on from OX327684.1 coordinate 37,051,126, forward strand.
AAAATTTTGTTTCTGCATTCCCAGTCTTTATGGGATGTTAGAGATGCCGAAGCAATTAGCGTCTTAATTGAGCATTCCGAGTTTGGCTTAACGCTCTCACGTCATCTTAATATTTTACAATTCAAAGTTTCAAACACGTTGCAAATGAAACGAACCGTATGATATTCTCATAATTCCAACATCAAAACCTAATAATTATGTAGGGAGTGTCCTGAACAAACACTACGACGATAAATTAAATAAACGAGAGGCTTTGGAGGGTGAAGAAGCCAGGACACTGCTAATCAAGATTCAACTAAAGACAATAAAAGCTAACTGAATTTGTTTGATAAAGAAAAAAAAAAAGAATACCTGTCAATTTAGTAATGTTTTAAACGAAATTGACAAAAACAAAACATAAAAATGTGAGCATGTGTTTTTTACAAAATATTGGACAACAAAAAGTCAAAATGGTGCTAATTCTGATATTTGTTTTTTGAATTTTGTATGTAAAGAACTAGAAATATCATTTGAATGGATGCTTATTAGTTTCAGGTTCAAGGAATAGTAGTTATTTTAATAGCAGAAATAAAATGATAAAGAGGAGAATCCACTGAAATGGATGTCCAAGTCCAACACTGTGCATGCAATGTTGAAATGGAAGAGTGAAAGGGTATTATAATAATCTGGTGCCTGCAAAATGAAGAGAGAGAGCTTTTGACAAAAGCCAATACTGCTCGGTTGGTACACCTGTTACTGTTACTGTTACGGCTTCTTCAAACTTCAAACTCCAAATAAATGACCCATCGCTTTGTCGGCTATCGATTATTATTATTTTAGAAAAATGTTCATTTTTCTCCATATTTTTTTTTAAAAAAATTAATTACTTTTTTCTTTACCATCTTCGTGTCCCATTTAATTTTTTTTTAAAAAATAACGTAATTAAATATATATTTTTAAAAATAACAAATCTAATAAATAAATTAAAATTAAACAAAAATGAAATTAATAATTTTATATTATTTTATTCTACTTTTTAATTTGCTATCTCTACTCTGCGCTTGAAAACCTCCACTTCTTTTTTAAAAAATAAATTATTATCAATATTTTCTTGGTTGTTGTTTTACCTTGTTTATACTTTACAGTTTAGATTAGATGACGTGTAGTTTTTTCTTTGTACATTTTTGCTTGGAAGCTACCTACTTGCATTTTATATATTTATCTGCCTTCATGGGATATATAATATTATCATATACATTCTTTTGTAAGAAGTTAATTATTTGAATAAAGTCAAGGACTCACTCCATTCTGGGAGCTAATAAAATATATGTATATATATACAAGACTGTTTTCAACCTTTTTAAGCCATGCTAATACTATATATTGCTAGATAGCTGAAACATGTGGCTTGTATCTTCATTAATCTTCCACATGTCTTCTTAATTCACAAAGATTTTGCTTCTTTTTTCTTTTTTCTTTTTCACCCAAACATGGGATTTGAATTTGAGCTCATTTGCAATGTTGCAAAATCAGTTGTCAACACAGCAACCAGCTCAAGCTGCTGCTGCTGCTGCTGCAAGCAAATGATTTTAATAATCACAATCCTCTTCTTGGCCATGATCCGCTTTGCCGTAAAGCGCTTCTGGGTCAATAACTGCCTCCCTCTGCTTACTTGCGGTCACAATGTCAATCCCAAGTCAGGTAACACACAAGAGACCCAGTATTGCACGGTGTGCCTCGATGAGGTTTCTAACGGAGACAAGTATCGGCAGCTGCCGGAATGCAAGCATTGCTTCCACGTTGAATGCATTGATGCGTGGTTCCAATCCCGTTCTACGTGCCCTCTTTGCAGGAAGGAGGTCTCCGTTGTTGTTCATCATCTACATCGTGATCAACATGGTGTCCTCATTTCTTATTTACTTGGCATTTTGCAGAACATTGTTAGGATCATGGATAAAGTTCTGCTCAACGCTGAGAATAGTAGTGCCTTCGTCATGGCTGAAACTGAAACCTCTAGGTATATCTTCTAGTTCTAAAGGACCATTTTTTTTTCTCTTAGCTTCATTTTCAATTATTAAAACAAGTGTATTATTTAGGCCGGCCGCCGGCCGTGCCAGTGAGACGATTTACTTGTTTCCAAAAGGAGCATTAAATAACAATAATTATAGATAAAAAAAAAAAATGAAAGATTCTCAGTGACCACAAAACAAATACAATGATGGATTCGCTCCTAGGCTAGTTTTTGTGTTGCTGGACCTTGTTTGCTGAATGTCAGTTACTAAAATTAATAATACTGAATGTAGCTTCAAAAAACAGAAATCAAATAAGTACGTGTGTGTATATGTGTATATATATCGGGTGGGATCCTTTAACACATCTTTTTTTACACAAGTTTTAATATAAATTTTTATTCATTAAATCACCTTTTATTTAATGATTAAGATTAAATCTGATGTGAATTTATTATATTTTTTAAAAATATTTAACTACTAATAGATTCACTATAATAATTATAACCTCTCCTCTTTTAATTCTCTTTTGTTTCTCATTCAACTTATTTTTTTTCTCTCATATTAATACTTTACTATTTTATTACATATAAATATTATATTTAATTAATTTTTTAAATTATTTTCAACTTTTTAAATATATTTGATTTTATAAATTAAAATTATGTATAAGTGAAATTTAGGCTCTTTTTTTATAAAAACAAATTAAAAAGAATTATAATTGAAAAAAGAAACTAGCTAGTATACGTAATTGTCAAGTAGTACTAGATCATCGGCGAAATATATATATATATATATATATATATATATATATATATATCCTATTGAAAGCATAATCATAATCTTCATTCAACCAAAACGGTTGATACGCAATAAATCCAAATTACATACCGATACTACAATTCAATGTATCAAAATTTATAGGAAAAAAAAATTCCACTGCAATAAAAATAATATATATATATATTTGATATTTCCATGAAATGAAACTGGGCTCTTGATAATTTCTGCAGTTTATAGCAAATACGTCACGCCAACGAGAACCCCATGGCAATGTGTTACCATTTGTGTTACTTAGGAGTCGGAACCAGTCCTTTTCCTTCAATTTCAATTTTAATAGAATTCATTTATATGTATATAGGTGTCTAAACTGTTATTTATTTATATACGTCGCTTCATTCTTCAACTTTCATATTTCAATTAAATACTCTATTTATCTTATCACCGGGTAGGTAGTAGACACATAAATTAAATGGAATTAGCAAACTGTCTTAGTCCAAATCCAACTACCAAATTCTGCTTAACTTCATGTTTCCAATAAACGTTAAGTAACCAAGTTTTTTTTCCTGAGCAAGTAAGTTAATATTGATTGTTACAAGCCTACGTGGGCTCTATGTTTGTCCCAGTGGACTGGAGTGCAGTCAGTCCCGTCATTGCCAAAGTTAGGCGTTTGCATTTAAAGGAAGTTGATTTTGTGGTCAAAGCTGCTCAGGCATGAACGTGAAAGGTGCTTGCAATTTTTCATAATATTTTTAGCTAACGATAAAAATATTAATATATTGGTTAATAATGATCGAACAGAGTTTTTGATTCTCCAATATTACAGGGCAAATTTCACCAGAATATTAATTATTTTCCATGGCAGATGTATATAAACTAGTCATGAACAAACACAAACAAACGTATGGGAAATTAATAAAGCTGAGACTCTGGGAATACTATCAAGCAAGAAGCTTGAGAGGAAGGAAGCCATGTCGGAGAGTGGCTTGCCATACTTGGTGAATGTCGCACATTGTTTGCCCACACTCATTCCTATTTCATCCTTCCAAGACATGTATTATCCCAGCTATACGCCAAGCACTCATCATCCTTCTTGGCAGCCAGTTCTGTTACATATACATTCCAACATTGATATATCACCTACTTTTAATTTAAGCTAAGATATCATAAGAAATAAATTAATGGGTTTTTGCTTATGTGACTAACCTCACAAGATTGCATATTATCTAAAGAGGGAGGAATTATCATTGCTGGTGTGGAGTGGTAGATGCAATCTTTGCGCACTTTTCTTGGAGGGATTTGTGAGAATGGAATATATACCGTTCCTTTTGATGCTTTCAATTGTTCCTTTTCTGTCAAATCATCTCCTACCATCCATATCTGTAAATGGAAATTGCTTAAAATATTTTCTAATGACTGTGTTTTGAAAAGGAAAAAAAAATAGCTAGACTACCTTGTAATAAGCATAGCTTGTTGATAGGACCAAATTATTATGAAACTCGGCAGGAACTCTCAGTTTAAGTTTATCATAGTGTTCTTGCGTAATGTAGCTACCTGAAACAGTATTATCATCTCACAGTCACACAATTAGGAACCCAGCATATTGAGTTGGGCTAAATGCTAAATGACGAATACCTGGATGCCCATTTGGCTTAGAGCTGAGGCAGCTCCGTAAGCGGCCGTGGTAAGATTGCCGCTAAGGAGCACTTGGGTGGTGCCTTTTGGTACAGTGTTTAGCACAATAGCCGCTGCCAAGCTGGTCCCGTCCACCACTTTGATTTTAAGCTTAGGGTGTCTTTCTATATACATCTCTCCATTTCTAATATATTGACGTTAATGTTGGATCATAAACTTGATTCATTATGGGAGCCTAAACTTAAAATTAATTAAATTGGAGTCCAAGTCCATAATTAAGGTCCAAAATTACTAACCTTCTACCTAGAATCTTCTAGGGTGTGATAATTAAGCATGTGAATAATTTAGAAGGATGGAGAAGAATGAAGAAGAATGAGATGTATGGTTATTGTAATTTTGGATTAGTTTATTTGTGTGGTGTAGGATTATTCTTAAGTAGTATAAATACCCCTCCCCATTTTAGTTTAGGCATAAAGAAAAATTAAGAGCTTCTAAGTGAGTGAAGAAGCAAACTCTAATAAAGAGTGAGTTATAGTATCTTGTTTTTGAGTGAGAGTGCTATTGTAATATTTGTTTGAGTTTGAATAAAAGTTGTTTGTGTGAGTGTTTCATTTCTAACAAAGTGGTATCAGAGCAAGTTGGAAAATATACACTATTGCATATCAAATCGAAGGTCTCGACGAGAGGAATCCGACGCCACCAAAATCTCCCCAATCTGAGTTTGGACGCGCCTTCGGAAGACTGCTGCCAGAAAATCGAGTTGACTCATCGAGTTAAGCCGAGTTGGAGCATTGACCGAGCCGCCAAGCCAAGTTGACCGAGCCGTAAGCCTGTTGACCGAGCCCCTTGATCGAGCCGTCCAAGCGAGTTGATTGAGCCGTCAAAATCATTGACCGTTGACCAGGTTAGGGTTGACTTTGACCGTTGACTTTGATCGTTGATCGAAAAATTGAAAATTTTGACCAGGTCCCTCCCAAGGTTTTTCGGCGTTCCGGATTCATCCATGTAATCGAATTTTATAAATTCTCATTATATTGAGAGATATGACAAATGGTATGGCACCATTCCAAGTTCCGACACTCAACAACAACAACTACGACAACTGGAGTATCAAAATGAAGGCACTTCTTGGATCACAAGATGTGTGGGATATCATAGAGAAAGGCTATAACGAGCCTGCGGATGATGCTGCTTTTACTGCTCTTACACCAGATCAAAAGACAACTTTGAAGGATTCAAGAAAGAGAGACAAGAAGGCTCTCTATCTCATCTATCAAGCATTAGATGATGATGGCTTTGAAAAGATTTCGAGTGCAAGCTCTAGCAAGGAAGCGTGGGAGAAGCTGCAAACCTCTTACAAAGGATCCGAGCAGGTGAAGAAGGTCCGTCTTCAAACATTAAGAGGTGAATTCGAATCCTTACACATGAAAGTATCTGAGTCTATTTCGGATTATTTCTCAAGAGTAGTAGCTGTTTCTAATCAATTAAAAAGAAATGGTGAAAAGTTAGAAGATGTGAGGATAATAGAGAAGATACTCCGTTCGTTGGATCCCAAATTTGAGCACATCGTCGTGACAATTGAAGAAACTAAAGACTTGGAAGAAATGACGATCGAGCAACTCCAAGGATCATTGCAAGCATATGAAGAGAAGCATAAGAAGAAGCATGGGTTTACTGAGCAACTCCTCAAGCTACAACTCAAGGATATGCATGAAAGCCAACGCAATGATAGAAACCAACGTGGTCGAGGCAGAGGTAGAGGCCATGGACGAGGTGGAAGTCGCGGTCGTGGACGAGGCTGAAATTACAACAACAACAATTCCAACAACTATGAGAAAGGAGAAAGCTCAACACGAGGCCGTGGAAGAATCAATCCGAACTCAAGGTATGAAAAATCTCAAGTTCGATGTTATAATTGTCAGAAGTTTGGGCATTATGCTTCAGAATGTAGAGCTCCCAACAATAAAATTGAGGAGAAGACCAACTACATAGAGGAGAAGACAGATGGCAAAGAAACTCTTCTTCTAGCACGAAAGGAAACTGATGGTGGCCAAGCAAATTCCTGGTATCTTGACAGTGGTGCAAGCAATCACATGTGTGGAAGGAAAGACATGTTCGTGGAGCTAGACGAGTCAGTAAGCGGAAATGTTTCGTTTGGAGATGATTCCACAATAGCAGTGAAAGGGAGAGGTAACATCTTTATCCGTTTGAAAGATGGGAGACATCAGTTTATTTCCAATGTCTACTATGTGCCCAATATGAAAAGTAACATCTTGAGTTTAGGACAACTGTTAGAGAAAGGTTATGATATTCATATGAAGGATTATAATCTTTCTATAAAAGATGATAAGAATAACTTCATTGCTAAAGTGCCGATGTCAAAGAATAGAATGTTCCTGATCAACATACAAAATGATGTTGCAAAGTGCCTGAAAGCTTGCTACAAAGATGCATCATGGCTTTGGCATCTTCGATTTGGGCATCTCAATTTTGGAGGTCTAGAGCTGCTATCTAAGAAGGAGATGGTGAAGGGACTACCTCGCATCAACCATCCTGACCAGCTTTGTGAAGGGTGTCTAGTCAGGAAACAATTCAAGAAAAGCTTTCCAAAGGAGTCAAAGACAAGAGCCAAGAAACCACTCGAGCTCATCCATACCGATGTGTGTGGACCGATCAAGCCAAGCTCTCTCGGTAACAGTAACTATTTTCTTCTCTTCATTGATAATTTTTCAAGAAAAACCTGGGTATATTTCTTGAAACAGAAGTCAGAAGTTTTCGAAGTCTTCAAGAAGTTCAAAGCAGCAGTGGAGAGAGAAAGCGGTAGAAAGATTAAAGCCATGAGATCTGACCGAGGTGGAGAATTTACTTCCAGGGAGTTTCAAGAGTTCTGTGAAGCAAATGGAATTCGTCGACCAATGACAGTTCCTAGATCCCCCCAACAAAATGGCGTGGCAGAAAGAAAGAACAGAACAATCCTCGACATGGCACGAAGCATGCTCAAAAGCAAGAAACTACCCAAGGAATTTTGGGCAGAAGCAGTAGCGTGTGCAGTCTACTTGTTAAACCGATCTCCAACAAGAAGTGTATGGGAAAAGACACCGCAAGAGGCATGGAGTGGAAGAAAGCCTGGCATTTCCCATCTGAGAATCTTTGGAAGTATAGCCCATGTTCATGTACCGGACGAGAGAAGAACGAAGCTTGATGATAAAAGTGAGAGTTTTATCTTCATCGGCTATGATGCTAATTCGAAGGGCTACAAGTTGTATAATCCAGACAATAAGAAGATTGTGATTAGTCGAGATGTGGTCTTCAACGAAGAAGAAGAATGGGATTTTAACTCTCATGCAGGTGACTTCAATTTCTTTCCTCAGTTTGAAGAAGATGAGCAGACAGCGAGGGAGCAACTAGGACCTCAACAAGAACTTGAAACTCCACCCACTTCACCAACATCAACCACTCAAAGAGACTCATCACCTTCGTCATCGTCAAGTGGGAGTCAAAGTGAAAGAGTTGTGCAACGTACAAGAAGCCTTAGAGATCTCTATGAGGTAACTGAACGACAAGATAATCTTACATTATTTTGTCTGTTTGTCGATTGTGAACCAGTGAGCTTTCAAGAAGCAGTACGAGAGAAGAAGTGGAGAGATGCGATGCACGAAGAAATTAAGGCCATCGAGAAGAATGACACATGGGAACTCACCTCACTTCCCAAAGGACATAAGGTGATAGGTGTCAAATGGGTGTACAAAATAAAGCAAAACGCCAAAGGAGAGATTGAAAGGCACAAGGCGAGGCTAGTTGCTAAAGGCTATAGTCAAAAGGCTGGAATTGACTATAATGAGGTATTTGCTCCTGTTGCTCGATTGGAGACTATTAGACTAATCATTTCTTTGGCAGCTCAAAACAAGTGGAAGATACAGCAAATGGATGTAAAGTCTGCCTTCCTAAATGGAGTTCTTGAAGAGGAAGTCTACATTCAGCAACCATTAGGCTACGAAGTCAAAGGCCACGAAGACAAGGTGTTGAAGTTGAAGAAAGCTCTTTACGGGCTAAAACAAGCACCAAGGGCATGGAATAGCCGAATCGACAAGTACTTCCAAGAGAATGGCTTCAACAAATGTCCCTACGAGCACGCTCTATATATCAAGATAAAAAATGGAGATATTTTGATCGTGTGCCTCTACGTGGACGATTTGATCTTCACCGGAAGCAACCCAAGCATGTTCAATGAATTCAAGGAAGTGATGACGAAAGAATTCGAGATGACAGACATGGGGCTCATGGCGTACTACCTTGGCATTGAAGTTAAGCAACAAAAGGATGGAATTTTCATTTCACAAGAAAGCTATGCAAAGGAGATCCTGAAAAAGTTCAAGATAGAGAATTGTAAGCCGATAAGCACACCGACGGAATACGGAATCAAGATGTCCAAACATGAAGAAGGCGAAAGTGTAGATCCAACATTCTTCAAAAGTTTGGTGGGAAGTCTACGCTATCTAACTTGCACGAGGCCTGATATTCTTCACGCAGTTGGATTGGTTAGTCGCTACATGGAATCTCCAACAACCACCCATTTTAAAGCTGCAAAGAGAATTCTTCGCTATCTGAAAGGTACAATTGACTTTGGCTTGTTCTATTCAGTTTCTAATGATTACAAGCTTGTTGGATATAGCGATAGTGATTGGGGTGGAGACATAGATAATCGAAGGAGCACTACTGGATTCGTATTTTTCATGGGAGATACTGCTTTCACATGGATGTCAAAGAAACAACCGATTGTCACATTGTCCACTTGTGAAGCGGAATATGTTGCTGCTACCTCATGCGTTTGTCATGCAATTTGGCTAAGAAATCTATTGAAGGAGATAGGCTTGATACAAGAAGAGCCTACCAAGGTTTGTGTCGACAACAAGTCAGCCATTGCCTTAACCAAGAATCCGGTATTCCATGATCGAAGCAAACACATCGATATTCGCTACCACTATATAAGGGAGTGTGTTGCAAGAAAGGATGTTCAAGTTGAATATGTGAAGTCACAAGATCAAGTTGCCGATATTTTTACCAAACCACTGACAAGCGAAGACTTCATAAGATTAAGGAACTTACTAGGGGTCACAAGATCAAGTTTAAGGGGGGGTGTTGGATCATAAACTTGATCCATTATGGGAGCCTAAACCCAAAATCAATCAAATTGGAGTCCAAGTCCATAATTAAGGTCCAAAACTACTAACCTTCTACCTAGAATCTTCTAGGGTGTGGTAATTAAGCATGTGAATAATTTAGAAGGATGGAGAAGAATGAAGAAGAATGAGGTGTATGGTTATTGTAATTTTGGATTAGTTTATTTGTGTGGTGTAGGATTATTCTTAAGTAGTATAAATACCCCTCCCCATTTTAGTTTAGGCATAAAGAAAAATTAAGAGCTTCTAAGTGAGTGAAGAAGCAAACTCTAATAAAGAGTGAGTTGTAATATCTTGTTTTTGAGTGAGAGTACTCTTATAATATTTGTTTGAGTTTAAATAAAAATTATTTGTGTGAGTGTTTCATTTCCAACAGTTAAGCCATCATAAGAGAAGGAGGCTAGAGAGATACAAATATGTTCATTTTTAAAGTGCATTTTAAGTTACCTGATTCAGAAGACCTAAACTTATTACTTTAACTTCTTTCTTGTCGGCTTCTAATATGGCTTCTTCAATCAAGCTATTAATAGCTTCTCTTCGCCAGGGCAAGTTATACTGCCAAACAACAGTATCATGTATTTCATTATATAACTTAAATTTTGACAAAATCAAAAGGGCTGCTGATGTTTCTAAATATAATTTGCATGCAGAAATATATATACGCTTGCTTACTTGGACCGTGTATCTTGGTAACACCCAAGTGTGTAATTTGAGCTTGCCGAGAGTGTTCCTCTCAGAAGTAAAAGTGCGGCCATAGATCCAACTCAAGAACACGGACCAACATGTGACAGGCCACATGAGGCACAGGAACCATTTTGATGATGACGTATAGGGTTTTGAGGCCAGGGATGCAAATCCTATCGGCAGATGATAGATGGACTCCGGTGTCGTTAGATGCGTTAGATGGACCACATCTGGTGATTCTTCTTCGTCTCTTTTTAATGATGTTTCATAGAGCGAATCTGAACTTTTGTCCATTGTCCCATATATGTAATCATAAAATGGCATGAATAGCGAGTAGTTGGTCCGAAATTGAGTATGATGCAGCGAGTGAAATCTGTCACGAATTCAAAAAATTCTTTACTTTAGCCGAAAATTACAAACAAATTTTTTATCACTCCCATCGCTTATTGGTAACAGTTGGTTTCCTAATGGCCACATGATGTAGACATAATTAAGGGTTTGCTCCTAACTAACTGCTACTTTAAGAAATATGCCTGCCCTTAAACTAACAAGAGTGTGGCTGGACCCTAACTAATATGCTGCTAACTAGTCATTTCCATGATTAATTTCTTCTCATATGGTTTCTAATAAATATATTATAGAGTAAAAAAAAAAACAAAAAAAAAACTATTACATTAGTATTATAAAACTATTGACACTTACAATTAGGAAGCTAGCTACCATAATCACTTATACCGTGAAGTTCATTTGGTCAATTTCTCCACAAAGTGAGGGAGCTAAACCCACAAGAACAGGTGGAGAACCAACTATAACAGAAAAACCACCGCCATCCATAAATGATTATATATATATATATATATATATATATATATATTAAGTTTTTAGGTGTAGCTCGACTTGTCCAAGTAAAAGTAGAGGATCAGGATTTTGTTTAGAAGGTGAGATTTTTCATCCCATCTACACCTTTAAAAAATATATATAGATATCTTAACTTTTTTTTACTTAAAACGATTTTTCAAATATATATATATATATATTTATGTATAATAAAATAGAAGAGGGGTTTAGAGGTTTGATCTTACGACGGCGTATACATAAGATACTTGAGAGGGGGAAATACGGAGAAGAGACACTTAGGGATGAACTCAAAGTTACAGTGTCCCATGTTGTTAATGAAGTCGATGTAGGCGATGTAACCGGCAAAGGATACGATTGACGCATTTTTCAGAGCCAATGTTGTCGCCAGTGGTATTGCGAAGATTATGAAATATGCTATGTGTTCAGCAAATGGATGAATTACAGCTTCCATTCAAAAGGATAATTAATTGATGAATAATATGTTTGGTTATTTTAGCAGACAAGCAATAATATCAAAGAATTAAAATCATGTATACATACATCCTTGTGGTTGGGAAGAACACAGCAACATATTTGATAACGTTGCCACCGAAAAAGAAAGCTAAGTGATGTGACTCAAAGTGCATTCCTTAATTATTTAAAAAAAAAAGGGCAATGCGTGGCAAGATAGATATAGACTTATATGATAGATATAGCATAGGAAATTAAGAAGAACTGAATTGGATTAATAAATAAAATATCTTACAGGTGATTGGTTCAGTGACAATAGAAGAATGGTGATGAGAGTGGTAGCGGGAATAGAGAAAATGGTGGTGCAGTGCTCTGTGGAACCAGTAGTAGAGGAACTCTACTGGACCCGAATGAAGCAATATTGTGAGAATCACACCATCACTTCTCCACAAAGGTAGGTTTGTATAACTCGGAGGAATCAACATATGACCTATGTAGAATATCAATCCATTGAACAGTATCTGATCATCCCTGCAATCATATACATATTATCCCAGATCCCAAAAAAATTAATTAATATCTCATTAGTCATTATATTAATTCATTCCATGAGCAAATATGATATCATTACCAGTTCCTTTCTGTGTCAACTTGATCGAATTCGATGCCCTTGTCAACAATCCTGTTGTTGCCTTTGGCAGTTCGGTAACGGGATAGAGATATCCAAATCTGATCATGAAGCATCCTCGTCAAAAGAAATGGGAATATGAGCAAGTAAGCAAGTTGTCGTTCGTTTTTTTCCTTCACTGTGAACGAGTATGCGCTATGAATTGCCCAGGGAGCCAGCAGCACATGCTGATGAAAAAAAGACATGCATATTTCGTTATTTGACATCATTAGCAATACCCTGAAACGTAATATTTTATTTATCAAATCATTATTACTTGAATTGGTTAGGATTATATACCTTAAAGCTTCCAAGAGATTTCCAGGGCCATTGGGAGAGAATTCCTGGTTTAGAAGCCATACTTTATTATTTGCATACACTTGTAGTGCTTCTGAGTTGCATGCACTTAATGGAACTTGAATTTGGAGGGGTCTTTTATAAAGTGCCTTCTCTGATCTCTTGTTATAAGTGTTTATCTCCCAACCGTCCCATACAACGTGGCATATTGCTGCTGGGCATTTTCTAGAATTTAATTTAATATTGTTAATGATTTATTTTTAATGTTAATATTGAACATTCACCTATCAATTTAAATTTTTAGATTGAGTGGTAAATTAATATAGTATCAGAGTCAATATCTTGAGTTCGAGTCTCCATATCGTTGTTTTTAATTAATTTCTTAATTTATTAATTTTTTTAATTTTTTAGAGATGAGAAATTCGCCTGATTTAGACCTACTCGAAGACTCGGATCAATTTTTTATATTTTTATTTTCAATTAATTTTTTTGTTTATTAACTTTTTTAGTTTCTTAGAGATAAGAGATTCGTCTAATTTAGACCTACTCAAAGATTCGGATCAACGTTTCACGTAAAAAAATTTATTAAAAGTTAATTTTTTAATTTTTTGGAGACTATAAATTTACCTGATTTAAACCTATTCAGATCCACGTTTCATGTGAGAGAGACTGTTAAAAACTTACTGAAATTATATTTTACATGAAAAAAATTGTTAAAAATTTATCTTTAATATTAATATTAAATTTTTACTTATTAATTTAAAATTTTAAATTGAACAATAAAAATATAAATATAATACAGATCTGCTGTCATGTCCTTAGTATTATATAATATCTAGTATATATTGTATCTTTTAATGAAATTTTCTCCGTTGACAGCACCTCCCCGAGTAAATAGTACAGGACTTTCTGAGTTATAGTATAGCTCTTAAAAATGAAGCCATGGGAGCATAGCTGGCTATGTCTACAGAAATTTGGTACCTACTACTGCAACGTAGCTGCTTAGCCCTACTATTGTTACCAAAAGCAGTGGTATATTCTATGGTGACGTCCTACATTCTGGAGCTTAGACAATGCAATTGAAGGTAGCTTAGCCACGTATCTAAGTTGTTGCTAGAAACCTGAGACTAGGGCTTATGATTTTTATTGTGATGTTAGAATTTTATAACAGACCACTAAAACTGGGATCAAATTTTAAAATATCTATCTGTCACTTCTTTCAGAAAGAAAAAAATTGAAGTCCCGTGATTATATATCAAGTTGGAACGAATTTCTCTCTTTTTGGAGCATCAAAATTGGTCCTAAGAGATTTTTAATTGTATTTGAAATATTGGGTTCATTTGTCTATTGTAAGAAATGCTCTTATTTAACTGGCAATATTATTTTAATAAGAATAAAAATACACATTTTAAATTATAAATGTTTGAAAGAAGATTAAAGATCTTTTCAAGTGTCATAAATGTTACATAAGTGAAATCAGAAGTAGCCTTTAGAAAGTCGAAGGTAAATGTATCTAAATACCGGCCCATGGCTATATAAGAGGTGTTCAAATCTAGAAAAATGTGTAGCAGAGATAGGCTGGTGGTCAAGGACTACAAGACTTTTATCTTGTATAAACTGCAAACACCATCGATAATAAAAGTAATGTGAGGACACGTATGTGAAATTTTGGAAAATGTTTAGTATGCGGTCCATTACCCACTGCCCAAATGGTCCTTACCGGCGAAATTATTCAAAGCAATTAAAAAAGTTAGGTATAGAAAGTCTGATTGTGTACTTACGGAACCAAAATCCATCAAATATATGATAAGGATAATCGGACGTATAAACATACGACATGGAGTGGGGTCCTGGATGTTGCCGATTTCCGCCCATTTCCATTAATGTTAGAACAACCACGTGGCATCATTATCTATTAAGTTTTGATAAGTATTTAATAAGTGATTAATTATATATTATTTTATATCATTTTATTCATATTTTCTTGTTATTTTTTTTTAATATTTTTATGTTGTTTTTATGATTGTAGATTTTAATAAAGTATTGTTCTTAAATTTTTTTAAAATTTAATCAGAATTTCAATTCCTTTAATATTAAGGTGAATTTTTTAGTTTATATTCGCTATTTTATTAGTTTATGTCCCGAATTTATTTTTGGTAATGATATTCTTATCTTAGACTATTTGGATATTATAACTAACTTTAAAGGTGCTCCAAAAGTTCCTATTTTTTTTATTGAAAATTTTTTCCTCTATGATGAATTAAGATCAATATAGATGAACTTTTAAAAGACAACCCAAATATGACTGTTTGTGAAGGAGTTTTCAAGGATGAGGTGGGTTCTTTTTTAAGAGACTTCTCTTATCCTTTAAAAATTGAGATAGTCTACTATGCAAAAATAATGAGGGTCATCTTAATTTTGGAGAACTTCCTAAAATTGTTAAGTCCTTTTCTTTTCTAAGATTTATTTATGATGTTATTTGTTATTTGTATGTGTAATTTTTAAATTATGTGTGGCTAAGTTCTATTTCTAAGGTTAAGAGGTAGCTAAATCTTAATACTCATAATTATTTAAATTCAATATTATTATTCTAATATTGTTGAGCAATTTAATTAGAGTTTAACGCTTGCAATTTATTGGCTAATTATTACATGACTTGAGATGTGAATTGAGGTTGAGAAGTGATATTCATATTAGTCCTCAATTATTTTTTCATAAATCATATGAGATAGAGATATGAATATAATTAGTGCAACCTTGTTGATTTCTTGTGCTTAACGGGTATTAGTAGTAAATTAGATGAGACAGAGACGTAATTCTAATCTATCAATACACATTGTTATTTCTTAAGAAAGAATAACAATTAAATTAGTAAAATTGGTTGGTAACAATAGGAATAAACCTTTGATGTAATTGAATTTAATAACTAAAATGAATAAATTTAGGTGAAATATAATACGTACCTAAAGCATTCATACATTGTTGTCATAATTTAAAATTTAATCTTCATCAAAATTGCTTATTTTGTTTTGTCTTTATATCTTATTTAAAGTTAATTCATTAAATTACATTAAATTCCATCCTTCAAATAAAATTTGAATTAGAATAAATTTAATAATTAATATTCAATCCTTGTAAAAATGATAACTCACTCATCATTGTTTCGATATCGTGCACTTGGGATTATTTCACACGAACAAGTTTGCACACTCAAATAACACGGGAGGCTCAAATTTGAATCATAGATTCATGTCGGTAGAATTACATTATATCTATGTCTTTGTCCCGAGCTGTTCAGGTGCTTAATTGATATTTGCAACAGTCATCGTGAGCAACGTGCAATGCTTGCACTTTTACCCACAAGAATTTCACGCAGCAAATTTGAAGTTTTAACTAAGATATCGATCATATGGACATTACGATAAATGTCGACAGCCTATATATATATATAGAACAGACACTCATCAATCAAGTAACAAACAGTCTAAGAAGTAAAGAAGGGCTTAATAAATCTCACAATTCTAGTAGATTCATTATTATAAGAAGTACATGATTATCGTCACGGCTCCATAGAAGTAGCAGCAATATTAGAGAGATTGGAATTTGAACCGTAGGTCAAATATTCTACCGAAGGCAAAGTACATAAGAAGATGCAGGCACACGTTAACCATGGGTAGGGGGCAGTTTTGAAGGTACTTAAATCAATTCGAAGAACATAAGGATATATATATATATATATATATATATATATAGACACACACACACTAAATGAAGTGAGATGGAAAATAGAAATGTAATTAATTGTATAGAGTTGGAATAGGCAGAGGTTGAAAGCCACGTCGAAGAGTTGCTTCCCAAACATTGTCGATGTTTGAGATTGTATAACCACACTCGTGTTCGTTCCATTCTTCCAAGCCATGCACTATTCCCCCAATTCGCCATGCACTCATCACCCTTCTTGGCAACCAATTCTGTCACACCAAGTTATCACAGATTGAGTAATTAAATTAAATTTTTTTATATGGAGAGAGATTGAGAGTGTTTTAATAAGATACTAACCTCACAGGAATCGACATTCTCAAGAGAAGGAGGGGTGGCCATTGCTGGTGTGAGGTGGTAGGAGCAATCTTTGCGTAGTTTCTTGGGTGGGAATTGTGAGTAGGGAATGAATAGGGTTCCTTTTTTGGCTTTCAACTGTTCTTCTTTATTCAACCCTTCTCCCACTAACCATGTCTGCAACAACATATACAGGAATCATGTTACTAAATTAATATAGTTGCTGTCATCATAACAAAATCTATACACTGAAGGTAATGTATATATCGGGATTGATTTTTCACTTTTTGAGAATAGCTTCTTGAAAGAAGTAAATTGCTCTCCGACTTGCCACCAAATGATTTCTTAAGCTTCTCATGCTCATCCTCGCGTATTGCCACTACCTATACAGGTACATGACAGAAAGATAGTTAATTAATTATGCATTATCTTATGATTATATTCTAAAGAAAATTCAATAGCCAAAGAAAGATAGACATTAATTAATAATTAGGCCAGACATTGATTACTATATATACATGGATTTACTTTTAAACTTGTAATAAAGTTCGAGGGCATGAGGCTAACTGTGTATATATACATATATATATATATATTTATATTTATATACATATATATATTTATATTTATATACATAAGTACACACATGGAATGGCCCTATTCGAATAAAGGTTAGTTGATTATAATGGACGTACCTGGATTCCCCTTTGGCAAAGAGCAAAGGCAACGGCATAAGCAACCTTAGTGAGATTGCCTCCAAGGACCACTTGGGTTGTACCTTTGGGTATGCTGTTCAGCACAACTGCTACTGCTAAGCTACTCCCATCCACCACCTTTATTTTCAGCTGAGGGTGCCTGTGCACGAATATCCCACCATACCTGTTCAATTCCTCTCCCTGAAATAACCCATTTAACTATATAATTAATTTTCCCTTGGAGAACACCCACTGCCTGCTGTACCATTGTTAACGAAAATACTCACTTGATTCAAGAGACCTAGACTTAACACTTTAGCACCTTTTCCCTCAGCTTCTAGTATGGCTTCTTCAATCAAGTTGTTGATCGATGCATTTTGCCACTTCAGAAAGTACTGCAACCAGTAAACAATCAAAGTCATCATCAATTTCTTAACCTGAAAGCTTAATTAAAAGCAAATTATATTTTATATGAAGATGTAATATGTTTTTTTTTTTTTGGTTTTTTTTCTTACTTGCATGTTGCATTTGGGTATAGCCCAAGTTTGTAACTTAAATTTAATGAGACGATTCCTTTCAACCACGAAAGTACGCCCATAAATCCAAGTGATCATCATGGACCATAAGGTGACAGGCCATAGTAACCACATGTACCACTTTGATGATGCATGGGGTTTGGCTGCCAAAGAGGCAAAACCAAGCCGCAAATGATAGATTGATTCTGGGGTTGTTAGGTGCGTCAGGTGCACAACATCGGGCGATTCTTCCTGCCTCTTTAGTGAAGTTTCATATAATGTATCCGAAGTTCTGTCTGCAGTGCCGTAGATGTAATCGTATATAGGCATGAATAACGAGTAATTGGTTCGGAACTGCGTGTGATGCAACGAGTGAAACCTGCATTGGGATTAACATTTACTTTCATATCATAAGGGTGCTTCTTCTACTTCATTGTAATATTATTTACTGTTACAGCCAAAGATATAAATCACATTGCAAGTTACAGAATGTACGACACTATCTGTACAGCGGAGGCAAGTAAGAGGGCATTAAAGATTCGACGACCAATGCCAAAGCTAGAATGTAAGTTTTGATTTCTAACGGGGCTTTGATGGAATAATTTTAATGGGGTGGTGAATCAAAACTGATAATCAGTGAGAAGAGACGTGCCAAAAAATTTGAAAATTACAGGCATCAAATATCAAATCAGCGTGCATCCTACTATCCTAGACACTTAATTTATTAAACGTTTAAGGATACTTTAAATGATCAACAAAGCTGGTGTCTGATGAACCCACCTACTTTATTAAAGCACATGTGTTCAGTATTAATTGAAAAGGCCTAACTGTCCTGGCATGACTTTTTCCCATGTTTAGCTGTGCAGAAACAGAAAATGCCAGTTTTCGGAAAAATGGGGTCGTCGACATACGTGCCATTGCTATCAAATATCAATCATTTTAGAAATAGTATGTATACACTTGATCATTTGATGATAATATCGTCGCGAGTACTTATCAGGAAACCAATAAAATTACTATTTCATTAGGCCGTGCTTTCATATCATAACATAATTAAAAGCAAGGTATATCTTATAATTTGCAGTTGAAAACTAAAAAACGGAAAAGTAACCCAAAAAAAGCATGAGAGACCCACAAATGCTGTACTGTTTTCGTTTCAAGACATGATTTCCAGTAAATCACTTTGATCACTTGTCAATTTTATATCGGATATATTTAAGAAAATTAAACAAAGGGGTAGATTGAGAGACTTACGAAGGGGTGTACATGAGATACTTAAGAGGAGGAAGAATGGAGAAAACCCAATTGGGAATGAACTCGAAATTGCAGTGGCCCATGTTGTTCATCAAGTCAATGTAAGTGATGTAACCCACCAAGGATACTATAGAGCCAGTCCTAGTAACCACTGATGTAACCAATGGCATTGCAAACAGAGCGGAATATGCTATGTGCTCAGCGAATGGATGAATCACAGCTGCCAAGCACAGAAAATAAACACAATTATATGTTATTGCAAATATATATGATAGAGAGAGAATTGAATTCAAAACTCAAAAGAGCAAGTAGGTAGGTCTTACAAGTGATGGGTTCAGTGACGATAGAAGAATGATGATGGGAATGGTAGCGAGTGTAAAGATAATGATGGTGTAGTGCTCTGTGAAACCAGTAGTAGAAGAACTCTATTGGGCCAGCATGAAGCAGAATTATCATAATCGCACCATCTAATCTCCAAATTGGCAAGTGGGATCCCCCTGGAAGGATCTGATTGAAAATGAAAAATAGGATTCCATTAAATATTATTTGGTCATCCCTGCCACCCAAACAAAACAAAACTTGTTACACTCGTCACCTACAAAAATATTTTAAATCAATAAAAATTTATCAAAAAAATTTACATTTATGATGGGAATGAATGATTACTGACCAATTTCTTTCTCTATCAACTTGCTCAAATTCAATAGCCTTGTCTACGATCCTGTTACTGCCTTTGGCTGTTCTGTAACGAGAAAAACTGATCCATATCTGATTGTGAAGAGCTCTCAGTAACAGAGATGGGAATATGATAAAGTTTGTAAGGTCCCTCTCTTTCTCATCGTTAACTATGAACGAGTATGTGCTGTGAATAATCCAAGGAGCTAATACTATGTACTGTAATCGCATGAAGCAACAAAGTTAAACAGTTAGTTAACCAGACACCGATAGTGTATATATAGCGAGACATGAATCAAGCTCCTGTGATTACCACGCAGAGTTCTCAATACTTTATTCCGCCCATGTTTTGTGTGATTTATTAAAAATATGATGTTTGACATACTTCTATATTTTCTAAATAAATTATAAGAGCTGAAATACAAACGAACGAAAAATAAAAAATACAAATTGTGGAACTAGGTACGAGGTTCTTAAGTTGCATATTAGGTTATATTTATAGTGAATTTGCAAAGCACTACAGCATCATGCCCCATCCTCGACGGCGGAACCAATGAGAAGGTATTACTATTGCTCCCTCACGCTGCCCATTTCCTCTCCCATCCCCCAGGCAGGCAAGAACCATAACCCATTACCTTTTTTACAGAGAAAGAGATTTCAATCACGCAACATTTATGCAACTATCATTCTTCAATGTACTACATATCAACACCAACAAACTGGCATTTATAAGATGGACCTTTTACTTTATGTAGGTTCATTACTATTACGACAAAAACCATTGACATATGAGATAGTTTTAGTAATACAGACTGAGATTGTAATGTTTAATACAAACTGTAGATGCAGAAAAATAAAAACAATAAAAGAAAGAGAGAATAATATGGCAGGGACATGAGAGCTTGCCACCTAGCAAATATTCTACCACTTTTCGACATCCCAAAGGCCAAAACTCTGGTTCTTGGACCAAACTTTTAAGTCTCAAAACATATTAGTCAGGGTGACAATGAACTATAAGGAATAAACTATCAAGATCTAATTTTTGTGAGATAAAGCAAATATATATGCGAAACCACCAGTTACAAGTGTGTGTAGAGAGAGAGAGAGAAGTGGGGTGATAGGTTAAGAACACCTTAAAGTTTCCAAGAGGCGTCCATGGCCAATCAGTTAGAATTCCTGGTTTAGAAGCCATAATTTAGTTTTCCCTTGCTTGTATGTGGGAGCTGGTATCATGGCAGTGAGAGCAGAAGCATTATAATATAGTGGTTCGATGTGATGGATCCAGGCTGTCATTGACAGGACAGTAAAACCTTTTTTCCCGTAGGTTTAGACGTGTAGATATTTTGTTGGGTCATGAAGATCTAAATATCACAGTTGCGATTATTTTGTTGGGTCACACACAGGCTCTGATTTCTGAACTGCATGGTTAGATAATTGGTATAAGTGATCGACTAGCAATAAATTAAGGTTTTACACCAGAATGTGCATTCTGAACGCCACCTCATCCAATTGTTATAAAAGTGAAATTTTCATTTCACCCATTTATTGTTCTCACCAGATTTGCTGCTGTCGTTGAGATAAAATATCAAACGAAGAATATTACACTTTTAAAATATTATCATATAATTTTTATTTTAAATTATTTTTACATCATTTTATTATTTAATAATTATTTGATATATTAATTTAAAATAAAAATTTTAAAATAACATTTAAAAATTTTAATATTATTCATCAAATACGAATTTATATCATCTCTCTTTTGTGATTTGAGAACCTATGTCTAACTGCATCCGCAAAAGATGGAGCCTAAAGGGTCATGCAGATGCTAGCTATAAGCTTTTTTACGGTATATTATCATTAAAAATTAACTTGTACCGAAATTATTTTGTTTGTTTAATTATTTAGTTTTTAAATGCAATGCTTGTGAAGGAAAGATGGAACTAAATGCATATGCATGAAAGTTAGATGCGGCCTAACTCTTGCCCATAAATTAAATACACAAGGTTTGAGAATAAGAATAGGTAGGTAGACTTTATTTTCTAAGTTCAAATAATTAAGAATTTAGTTATAAACGCCTTCAAGCTTTGGCCCAATTCAATAAATAATGTGTACTTAGCAGCTTGTGCAAGGTGGTTATTGGTTAATTATTTTGAAAGGAAAATTTAATGTCATTTGAATTTGTTTTGATGAATCCTTAATTAATTTCTCGGTTTTTCAATATATACTAAATAATTAATTACTCTATAGAGGATCACTTTCAAGTACGGTTTAAATTGGCCCAATTTTTTGAACGATATATCTATAAAGTCTTGTTCTTTACGGATATATGGATGGGTATTGTAATGCCATTTGTGACAGGACCCGAACCGAGTCTTTTTTGAGAATTAAGGTGGATTCTGTGATAACGTGAGACTAACATATTATTTATTCATACATATGGTACAATGAGGCTACATACCTCAACAAAAGATGTACATGATGCGATATTTCTATATCTTAAATTAAGTGTAAGTATATACTATCGTATGCAAGTAATAAATGGACTAAATAAGTCGGATGTCGAACTCACATGGATAATTTATTCTTTTTAACTGATTACTAAAATTATGTCTTCCTAATAATTATTCAAAAAAATAAAAATCTGAGAATGAATGTAGATAATATAAAAATAAAAACACAATATAAAGAGAATTAGGTGATAGCAATGTAGAGAAAACCTAGGATTAATACTATCCCTCAATATGCTTTCTAATGATTAATCTCCTAATAATTAATTCCCTTAGTCTTTGTATTGATCAAGACACTAATGTATTCACAAGCCTCTTCTAAGGTCATACAAATATACCTTAATTTACCAAATACCTATATTCCTATGGTACTTGTAATAAATTAAGATTCATTAAGATTAGGTCTTATTGATCATATATGCCAATTAGGTATATTCCTATCCTAAGTTGAAACTTGCATATGCAACATTGAATGTTACTCTACAATCATGCATCAAATTACCTAAGTCTAAATATTATGATTCCTCTTCCGAGTTTATCAACAATATTACCAACTCATTCACCATATATTGGCTAGATATGTTGAAGCATTAAGATCAAGTACTTTGAATATCAAAGAACTAAGTTCATTAAATATTCAAAAGATATGGCAATTAAGCACACGTATTGAGTTCAAGTATTAACCTTAGAAAATAAGTTTAGCTCATGGCTACAACAGAACAGTAGTAAAAATAATAATAAATCATGATATAATCAATAGCAAACTGATATAGACGTCGAATTGCTCTTGATTGCGCTGTCTAAGATACTCTTGATGCCGAAGAACGCCTTGAATCTCTCTCTAAAGTTGCTTCAATTAAACTCTTATTACTCTCAAAGACTCGTGCTCTGTATTCTTGGTGTTCTTCAATGTGTCTTGGGTGCTCTAGGTTCATTCTTAAGGACTGGGAACGAGTGGCTTTTTATAGGGATTGATTGAGCTTGAAAATCTCAATTCACATCGGACTAGAACTCGTGCTACCGCTGGAGTGCTATGCAGTTGTCGCTGGGGCAACACGTGAAAAAGGCTTCACCGTTGGAGCATGGGATGTTAACACTGGGGCACTGGCCTATCGCTGGCGCGGTGACTATTTGGCACAGAGGCGCCAGATACGACTTAACCAGGTCGTTTTTCTTATTTCGATCACTGTTCTAGCGCTAGAGTGGTAATCCTCATAATGCTAGGGCGATAGACACATACTTTGAAAATTTTGCATTCTTTAAATTTCGTTCAAATCCCTATAAATAACAATAAAGCACATAAATAGCCATATATTCTCATAAAATAATAAAATATCAAAATAAAAACATGAGAAAATATATGACAAATTTGCCCTTATCAAATTCCCTCAAACTTAAACACTTGCTTATCCTCAAGTAATAAAATAAAACTAAGAGTGAAACAAAGGGTTATACTTGACTCAAACAACAAATAAAGAAAACAAAACAAAATATACTAAACTAGTAAGATGATCAAAATCATTGTCTCAAAGGCTGATGAAATAGTACAAATCCTTAAGGTAGATAAATAGCTATTATCAATTCTAATTATTTTTATTTAGTCACTCATTCTTCCTCATAAACAATCACCATGTGTGTGTGTGCAAGCAACAAGTAAATAGTTAAACTATACTTTGATTTACTTTATACTTTAATTCGTATAGAAAAGATGATGTCTCAGAATTTAATTTGTATAATGACACTTCTATAGGCTTGTCTTTACTACCACTCTCCACTAATGTAGAAAATCACATGTCTAAAGATCTATTTAGGATTTTTCTTAACTTGTAATGTAAGGCTAAGGTCAAAGTAGGATAAAAGGATAAATATATGAAGTTCAAATCATACCGTGAACACTTAAATTTTACCTAAAAACCTCTTGATCTTCTTTTCCTTGTATTATCTCTTCCCCCAATCTTATTGTGTTTCCCATCATTCTTTTTAACCTTTATTTTTTTCAAAGAATTTATTCTTTTCTTAAGCTGGGGGTATTTTATTTACTCTTTTTTTTTTCTTTTTTTGAATACCCCCAAACTTAGATTGAAAAATACCACCCGAACTTATTTTTCTCATATCACCACAATCTTTTCCTTTCATGAGTATTTCTAAGCAAATGCAAGGTTTATGGTGTTACGGGTAAATTTTTGGATAAATAAACTTTAAGTCTTTGGCTTGTAATGTGGTTAAACCAAATAATGAGTAATTAGGCTCAAAATAGGGTATTATAGATAAATATACAATAAAAGGTAGGCTAAAAAGGCTGAATCGGTCCAAAGATGGCCTAATGTCATTTCCCTATTCATGTGTTTCCTAGAATTTTACCTTGAGTAGTAATTAAAGACAAGTTCTAGAGTGTCGGTCTTCGAGACTGTAGTGTACTCCTTAAAGGATAAGTATCTCTAAGTAATATGTATAACTATTCATGCTTATAAAGTGCTTAAAAAAACTGGTGATTATAAATAAAGTCGAACTTGTTCTTAAAGTTAGATAACAAAAATTGTGTCAAGTATCTATCATTCCCTTATGGATTGGTAAAAAAAATAAATTCAGCCATGTATTTTTTTTCTTATCATAAACTAATGATCATCTTAACACAACCTAATGAAAACTAATTAATTAAAAAAAACCAAGTAAATAAAAATAAATTAACCCACAAGAACGAACACTTAAATCATGCAGTAAAATGAACACAAGAAAGTGTTTTCTACCCCCAAACTTAATTTAGACATTGTCCCCAATGTTGAAAAATAAAGATGTGAAAGTAAGAGATTTTCATGTTCAAATTTCACTGCGGCGCTGATTCTCCGTCGCTAGGGCGACGTTCTGGCTCTGACGCGAAATTCGTCTATCGTTGCAGCGCTGAAGACTGGTTTTTGGGTGCTTACTGGAATTCCCGCTGGCGCGCTAGAGTGTTTACCGCGAGGGCGGTATAGATGAAATTCGTCTATCGTTGCAACGCTGAAGACTAATTTTTGGGTGCTTACTGGAATTCCCGCTGGCGCGCTAGAGTGTTTACCGCGAGGGCGGTATAGACTCGAATTTTCTATCGCTGCCGTGCTAAACTCTCTTCGCTGCAGCGCTGATCCTTTTTTTTTTAAGATGCTTGGGTTGCCTCCCAAAAAGCGCTTGATTTAACGTCATCGGCTTGACGGGGCTTCCTATTCTTTTATGGCGGGTCAAAAATGCTAATGGAAGCATTTGTGTAAGAGACCTTGCTAGCTTTCTTCTTTTTCAGCTTTTATATTTTTGCAATTAAACCTCGGGCAGTATCTTTTGCTGCATTCTCCTTATGTCTCTCTGGAAATACTTTAATCTTAGACCAGGGAGATGGTTCTTCCTTTTCTTGCTCTGTGCTTACTTCTTCGTGATGCTGCTTTCCTTCATGTGTTTTAACGCCCTTTTTCAAATGTATGGATCCATTGTCTCCATATCTTTGATTTGCTTGACACTTTGGTGCACCATATTAATGTAGAAACAGTCTTCATTTTCAGCAAGTAATTTGATTTTCTTGAAGACCTTAAAAGTGACTGTGTCCTCTTGTATCCTCATGGTTAGCTCCCCTTTTTGTATATCAATGATTGTTCTTTCAGTGGCTAGAAAGGGTCTTTCAAGAATGATAGGAATCTCCTTGTCTTCTTCCATATCTAGAACAATAAAATCGACAGAGAAGATGAATTTATCGACTTTAACCAACACATCTTCAATTAACCCCTTGGGATAGGTTAGAGAACGATTTGTCAGCTGAAGTGTAATATTTGTTGGTTTGGCTTCTCTCAGTCCTAATTTTTTATACATAGAAAATGGCATAAGATTAATGCTAGCTCCCAGATCACAAAGTGCTTTTCCAAAATCATAATTTTTAGTTGAGCATGGTATGGTGAAACTCCCAGGATCTTTGAGCTTTGGAGGTAGCTTTTTTAGAAGGATTGCGCTACACTCCTCTGTTAGAGCCACAGTCTTGAAGTCATCTATTCTTCTCTTCTTTGATAGGATATCCTTCATGAATCTTACATAGCTCGGCATTTGCTCCAGTGCATCTGCAAAAGGAAGATTAATATGTAATTTCTTAAAAACATCAAGAAATTTAGAAAACTACTTATCTAGTTTCTTCTTTTGCAGCCTTTGAGAAAATAGAGGTGGTGGAGTGAATGACTTCGTAAGTTGCTTCTGTGGGTTGCTACCGGTATCGTCTGCTGCATTTTCACTTTTCTGTTCTTGTACTTGAATTCCAGTTTCTATGCTTTTATGCGTTTTAGCACTTTTCTCTTGATTTCTTAACTTCTGTAATCTCTGAGGAAATGGTATAGGTGGTCTATATGGTTGTATATTATCTTGCTGGACCACTGTTTCTTTTTCCTTCTCCTTCATCTCTGAAAGCTGTGGTTGAGGTGTGTTGTCATGTAACATTTTACCACTTCTTAAGGAGATGGCCTGACACTGCTCGACATTTCCTTTTGGATTTACTTCGGTGTTGCTTGGTAGGGTTCCTTGAGGGTGATTGTTCATTGCTGTAGCAAGTTATCCTACTTGATTCTCCAAGGCTCTAAATGAAGCTGCTTGACTTTGAAAGAGTACATCTGTTTTCTTTATAAATTGTAAGAGCGTGTCTTCAATGTCTGGTTTTTTCTCTTGCTGAATTTGTGGTTGGAAGTTATGAGGAGTTTTGGAATGCTATCCCTGATTATTGTTGCTCCATGAGAAGTTTGGGTGATTTCTCCATTCAGGATTGTAAAAATTTGAATTGAGATTGTTGCGGTTGAAGTCCCCTACATATTGAGCAGTCTCCATGCATTGTCCATTAGCATGATTGCTTCTACAGAAACCGCAAGTGATGGGTTGACTCTTGACAGCATTAACTCCTAAGTTGCTTAATTGTTTGGTCAAGAGATTGACTTGTGCGGATAATGTGGTCAAAGTGTCTACTTCGTGTAGTCCAACGATCTTTCTTATGGTTGACCTTTCAGTGGGCCATTGATAGGCATTGGATGCCATCTCATCTAGTAGATCATATGCTTCATCGGTAGACTTGTTCATAAATGCTCATTCAGTTGCAGCATCTACTATCGTTCTAAATTGACCGGCTAATCCATTGTAGAATGTTTGTACAAGCAACCACTTCAAAACTCCATGATGATGACATTTTCTTTGCATATCTTTGTATCTCTCTCATGCCTCATAAAGAGATTCTCCATCTAATTGTAGGAATGATGTGATGTCGTTCCTCATCTTGGTAGTTTTAGCAAGTGAAAAAAATTTAGCGAGGAACTTTTGTGCAAGATCATCCCATGTAACTATGGATCCAGATGGAAGTGATAGTAACTAGCTATTTGTTTTGTCTCTTAAGGAGAAAGAAAACAATCTTAGTTAGATTGCATCATCGATACCCCATTGTACTTGAAAATGTCACATATCTCCAAGAAGTTGATGATGTGCATATTTGGATCGTCATTGGGCAATCCACTAAATTGTACCGAATCCTTGAGCATTTGAATCGTGCTTGGCTTGATCTCGAAGTTGTTAGCTTGAACAGTTGGTCTTTGAATGATCTTGCTTCATTGTTTTTGAAGCAAGATCTTGCTTTAGTGATCTTGCTAGGGGAACAACATATTCCTTTAGTGATCTTGCTTCATTGTCGGGTGCATGATAAGGGCAAATTTGTCATATATTTTCTCATGTTTTTATTATTGATATTTTATGATTTTATGAGAATAGATGGCTATTTATGTGCATTATTGTTATTTATAGGGACTTGAACGAAATTTAAAGGAGCGAAAGCAGGGACTAAAATGTAAAGTTTTCAAATTATGAGTACAGCGCCCCCGCGTCACAAGTATTTTCGCCTCAGCGCTGAAATAGTGATCGAAATAAGAAAAACGACCTGCTTAAGTCGCGTCTAGCGCTCCAGCGCTGAAGAGTCACCACGCCAGCGGTGAAGCCGTTTTCATGCAGCGCCCCAGCGCCAAGATACCACCGCTCCAGCGGTAATAGCTTTTTCACGTGTCGCCCCAGCGACAGATGCATAGCGCGCCAGCGGTAGTGCGAGTCCTAGTCCGACGAGAATTGAGATTTTCAAGCTCATACCAATCCCTATAAAAAGCCACTCGTTCCCAACCTTCAAGGAGGAATCCAAGACGATCCAAGAGCACCAAGAATACAGAACACGAGTCTTGGAGAGCAATAGGAGCTTAATTAAAGCAACTTTAGAGAGAGATACAAGATGTTCTTCGGCATCAAGAGTTCCTAGGCAGCGCAATTAAGAGCAATTCGACGTCTATATCGGTTTGCTAATAATTGTATCATGATTTATAATTATTTTTACTGTTGTTCTCTTGTAGCCATGAGCTAACTTATTTTCTAGGGTTAATATTTGAACTCAATATGTGCGCTTAAATTGCCATATCTTTTTAATATTTAATAAACTTAGTCATTTATTATTTAAATTACTTGTGTTTAATGCTTCAATATATCTGGCCAATATATGGTGAATGAATTGGTAATATTATTGATAAACTCGGAAGAGGAATCAATATATTTAGACCTAGGTAATTTGATGCATGATTGTAGAGTAACATTCAATGTTGCATATGCAAGTTTCAACTTAGGATAGGAATATACCTAATTGGCATGTATGATCAATAAGACCTAATCTTAATGAATCTTAATTTATTACAAGTACCATAGGAATATAGGTATTTGATAAATTAGGGTATACTTGCATGACCTTGGAAGAGGCTTGTGAATACATTAGCGTCTTGATCAATAATAAAGACTAAGTGAGTTAAATATTAGAGGATTAATCATTAGAAACATATTGAGGGATAATATTAATCCTAGGTTTTCTCTACATTGCTATCACCTAATTTTCTTTACATTGTGTTTTTTTGTTTTATATTTCTTACATTCAGTCTTAGATTTTTATTTTTCTGAATAATTATTAGGAAGATATAATTTTAGTAATTGGTTAAAAAGAAGAAATTATCCCTGTGGGTTCGACATCCGACTTATTTAGTCTCTTTATTACTTGCATACGATAGTGTATACTTGCACTTAATTTATGATATAGAAATATCGCATCAGTGCAATTGGTACTTGGTCTTCCATGGTGTTAACTTGATTTTGCTCTCTTCTAATTCTTCTTAAAGTTCTTTTAATTTCTGGATCAAATGTAGTCAAGTCTTCACTTTTCGATCTTCGCATGTACCTCGAAAGAAAGTAAGTAAAACTAAATTAAGAAAAGTAAAAAAAAAATATAAAGTAAAAACTAGAAATATTGGTATATTGGCGAAAAAGTAGTTAATTATTCCCCGGCAACGGCGTCAAAAACTTGATGCGATATTTCTATATCTTAAATTAAGCGCAAGTATACGCTATCGTAACAAGTAATAAAGGGACTTATAAAGTCAGATGTTGAACCCACATGGATAATTTTTATTTTCTACCAAGTACTAAATTTATCTTTCTTATAATTATTAAGAAAAATTAAATCTTAATTTTACAATAAATTTAAATAAAATAAAAGTGCAGAAAATAAATAACACAACTTAAATAAAATAAGAAAATAACAATATAGAAAAAGCCTAGGGTTAATTACTATCCTTCAATATGGTTTTTAAAGATTAATCTTTTTAATATTTATATCCCTCAATTCTTATTATTGGTCAAGACACTAATGTATTCACAAACCTCTTCCAAGGTCATGCAAGTATATCTTAATTTACTAAATACCTATATTCCTATGGTACTTGTAATAAATAAAGATTCATTAAGAATAAGTCTTATTGACCATACATGTCAATTAGGTATATTTCTATCCTAATTTGAAACTTGCATATGTAACATTGAATATTACTCTACAATCATGATCACATTATTTAGGTCTAAATACAATGATACCTCTTCCAAACTTATCAAAGTATTATCAAATCAATCATAATATTAATCAGAAATAATGAAGCATTAAGAACAAATAATTTGAATAATGAAGAATTGAGTTTAAATAAATATTAAAAAGATTTAACAATTAAGCTCACATATTGAGTTCAAGTAATAACCCTAGAAAATATATTTAGCTCATGATAAAAAGAGAATTATGGCTGAAAAATAAAATAAACATGATACAATTAAAAGCAAACCAATATAGACGTTAATTCGCAATTGGTTGATATGTCAAAGATTCGCCAATAATCTCTTACTTCTTTAAATTTTCTTTACTTCTCCCTCTAAAAATTGCTCTTTTTCTATGTATCGTGGCTCTAAGAGCCCTGAGTTGTGTGTTCTCCGAGGTATGAAATGAGTACTGTTCATCACTGGGGTGACAGTACTGTTCATGGATACTGTTCACACGTTACTGTTCCCCTGGCACTGTGGCGATATACTGTAGCATTTTATGTTTTGTCTTGTTTTTCTTAAATTTTTATCCCCAATTGCTCAATTGACTTCAAACTTACAAAATAACAATTAAACATATAAAAAGCCTAATATTTTTATTAAAATGAGCAATTAATTAAGTTAATGGAGTGATAATAATAGATATAATTCACGCTTATCAGTACACATGTACTCTAATATACAAAAAGATATATAAATACACAGACTGAGACACTTATGCAGTTATGCGTGTCATGGGCCAACCTCAAAATGTGATGATTGTATCACACTACACGAATTCCTGTGACAACTTGGAAAATAATAGGAAAAATGGTGAGCTTGTGTCTTAGTGAGTGGACATAATCTGAAAATATTATATACTTTATATGTATCGTACACGTATAAATCTGTAAGATAAAATAATCATGAAATTGTATACTGAGTAGTCAATAAACTTGTACTGAAAGTATGAGCTGTCACAAAATTTGTGCTAAAGCTAAAATTATAACATAATACTGAGAATTTGAAAGTCTGAAAGCGTAAATTATCATAAAATCTATTATCAAGCTGAATATATGTAACATAACTCTGGAAATATATACTACATATATATTGAAAACCACACCAAACTTGTACTCGGGGAAAACTAGTTTAACCTGGTGGAGTAACTCACACACAGACAAAGCGGGGCATCTAAGCTGGTCTAACTCGATGGAATGTTACATCACTCGGGTAGAGCAAACTAAACTGGTCTAACGCATGCACCGAGCAACTACGCTCAAGAAGAGTGTAAGCATGTGGTGGTTCAAAAACTACTACTATATAATATCATGAAAGCATAATTGTTCTAAAATAAATATTTCTGTACTGAACGTAATCATAAACTATACTATAATAAATTTTAAAACATTTCTGAATATGCTAAATAGCATAAATATTTATCTGTTTAAAATAAATCATGACTAAATCTGATAACGCATAATTTAATTATAAACGGCTGTATTAAAAATATATAAAATATATATAGTTATCCACTCACAAAAGTGCGCTAATTCTGAACTGGTTCTAGATTTTAAAATCTATCCATTATCAACGCACCTCCTATATCATAGGGTGTAAAAATACATCATTAGTATCAATATGTATTATAAATATTAAAATATAAATATTGTAATATCGTAAAATTATTACCCGCTAAATCATTGGGTATAAATCTAACTACCCAAACTAATTTCCTAAAATTTTCTATATTTTTTTATTCTTTCTATTTCTCTCGGCTGCTATTTTTTTTCTTCTTCTCTTTTTTTTTTCTTTTCTTTTCTTCTTCTTTTCTTTTTCTCTTTTCTTTCTTTTCTCTTTTTCTCTCGGCTTACATACAGAAAATGAAACAAACTAACTTATATAATAAACTCTACTACCCATAAAGCAAATAGAACATTAACACTTGTTAACCCATCAATTTCTTAACCCTTAAATTCCATCCCCACGTGGCCACTATCTTGAACTAAAATCTTACTCATGCATATATATTATTATTTTATTAAATTTTATTGCCATCAATCTCCATTTGATTAATAGCAAGGCACGTGTATTATAATTCTTTCCTCCTTATAAGAATTTCGTCCTCGAAATTCATTTACCTGTCTGAAATAAATGAGGATACTGAACTCTCATCTGATCCTCTCGCTCTCATGTAGCCTCTTCCACTACATGATTCCTCAATAGGACTTTAACTAGCAGAATAATCTTATTACTTAGTATTTGTTGGCCATAGTCTACTATCTGAACAGGTTCCTCGTCATAAGTCAAGTTTGTCCTCAACTGAAGTGGCTGAGTATCTAGAATGTGAGAAGGGTCAAGTATATAATTTCGCAACATAGAAACATGAAACACATCATAAATGCGTGATAACGCAGGTGATAATGCTAAGCGGTACACAATTACACCAACCCTTTCTAGAATCTCATATGGCCCAATATATCTAGGACTTAATTTTTCCTATTTCCCAAAATGAAGCACACCCTTTCATGGTGAGATCCGTAAGAAGACTCTATCTCTTACTGCAAACTCAAGCTGTCTACGGTGTTTATCTGCATAACTCTTCTGTCTGTCTTGAGTTACCTTGAGTCTGTCTCTGATAATACTGATCTTCTCACTAGTGGCTTGGATAATCTCTGGACCCAACAATTTTCTTTCTCCAACCTCATCCCAGCAAATCGGAGTTCTACATTTTCTTTCGTATAAAGCCTCATACGGCGCCATTTGAATACTAGACTGATAACTATTATTATATGCAAACTCCATCAATGGTAAATAATCATCCCAATTACCCTTAAGCTGTAACATACAAGCTCTGAGCATATCCTCTAATATCTGTATAGTTCTCTCTGACTGCCCATCTATCTGAAGATGAAAAGTTGTACTAAAGTTTAGCTTGGTGCCTAAGGCCTTCTGTAAGCTATGCCAGAATCTAGAAGTGAATCGAGAGTCTCTATCTGATACGATGAATATTGGAGTCCCATGTAACCGTACAATTTCACTCACATACAAATGAGCCAGCTTATCTAATAAGTATGAAATCTTATAAGTCAGAAAATGAGTAGACTTTATGAGTCGATCAACAATTACCCAAATACTATCGTGACTACTCCAAGTACGTGGAAGCCCAACAACAAAGTCCATGGTGATATGTTCCCACTTCTATTTAGGAACTGGAAGTAGTTGAGATAATCCTACTGGCCTCTGATGTTCTGCCTTAACTTGCTGACAAATCAAGCAATGAGATACAAACTTTGCAATCTCTCTTTTCATACCTTGCCACCGGTAATGTTCTCTCAGAGTACGATACATTTTAGTGCTGTCAGGATACATAGCATAAGCTGAGCTATGAGCTTCTTTTAAAATCTGCTTCTTTAACTCTAAGTTATTCGAAACACAAAGCCTGTTACCCATAACTAATGTTGCATCAGCTTTCAACGTTAAATCAGTTTGCATTCCATTCCTTACTTCTTGCTTAAGTTTAACTAAATTAAGATCCTGATCTTGCATCTCTCGAATCTAATCAATCAACATAAGCCTAACTTGAAAATGTGCTAGAAGGACTCCAGACTTATCTATAGATAATTCAACCTCCATAGATCTTAATTCAACTAACAATAGAAGATAAGTCACTCTCAAATAAGAAATAGAGCTAGAAGACTTTCTGCTGAGTGCATTTGCTACCACATTCGCCTTACTTGAATGATAATCAATCGTATAATCATAATCTTTTATTAGCTCTAACCATCTCCGTTGTCTCATATTCAGATCTTTCTGTGTGAACAAATATTTCAAAATTTTGTGATCAGTGAAGATTTGACATGTATAATTTACATGGGTTGGATAATTCAACTCATGCTTCTTGAGCTGCCTAGAAGCATAAGCTATCACCTTATCATGCTGCATCAATACACAACTCAATCCCTATCTAGAATCATCACTATAAATTATAAATCATTCGGTACTAGATGGAAGAGTGAGAACAGAAGTTGAAGTAAATCTCTTTTTAAGTTCTTGAAAAATACGTTCACATTCATCGGTCCACACAAACTTTACATTTTTTTTCTGGTCAACTTTATAAACGGTGCAACAATCTTAAAAAAGTCTTTAACAAATCTTTGATAATAACCTGCTAGACCTAAAAAACTTCTAATTTCTGTCACACTAGCTGGTCGCTCCCAATTTACCACAGCTTTAATTTTTTGAGGATCCACATAAATTTCATCTGCTGAGATTACATGGCCTATAAATATAACTTTATCTAGCCAAAACTGACATTTGCTGAACTTAGCATATAACTGTTTATTCCTTAAAATTTCTAACACTATGCTCAAATGCTCCTCTATACTCCGTGCATATACAAGAATATCATCAATAAAAACTATAACAAATCAATCAAGATATGGACAAAATACCTTATTCATAAGGTCCATAAATGCAGTTGAAGCATTAGTCAAGCCAAATGGCATTACTAAAAACTTATAATGCCCATATCGAATTCTGAAGGCAGTCTTAGCCACATCAATATCTCTGATATTTAACTGATGATACCTTGATCATAGATCAATCTTTTGTTGGGATTTATGCTTACGTGCCATCCCTTTTGTGTATAAATATTTGCTTTATATTTATACATTTATGATTTCAATATATCACTAATTATTTTATTTATAAATATGGTAAGATGCTTGTAACATTTTAGACATTGTATGATCTGAACAAGTTCAGATCTGATCTAAAGGAGTTTAGATCAGAACTAAGAGTTAGTAAAATCTAAAGAGTTAGAGCCTTGTCTGAAATGGGACAAAGACCTAAGAATATATTAATAATGACATAGTTGCAATGAGTTGCAAATGGTGCTTAGAAATGTTGTTATGCAAATATGTTCTTAAATTTAATGTTCCTGATCTACCTTCACTAATGCGGGTCTGCTTGTGAAGATCTTAATATATATATATATATATATATATATATCAGTGTATATCTATATCTAGATAGTCCAGATGGTTAATCTTAGCAGACCATGAGTTTAGTGGAAACTCGTATAGAGATACAAGTATTCAGTAAGGACTGAATATTGAACAGACTCACAAAGATCTCCAATAGACATCCCATAAAGCCGTCAATGGAGGATCTTTCGAGTTGAGTAGTATTCGTGGTTCTTAGACCTGAGTGCCACGGTGGACTTGTGAGTGATCCATCATACTTTGGTTCCACACATGTCAGATACCTTTCATGGTCTGACCGCTGGGTGTCACTGGGTATGGTCCGATGCTCATGGAGTCCGGTGTGTACAGATATGGGATCCATCAACTCAATTGGATGAGTAAAATATCATGTAACTCTAAGATTGTATTTCAGAAAGTCTTATGGCCATAAGCAGACATCCAAGAATTTCTTGGGAAAATAATATCGTGAAAGTGTTTACGGATATTATTTATTGAAATACAAATCTAGAGATAAGTTTATGGTTGAGCACATGGAGACTTGACGGTGTTGATCTATATCTCCGCTCTTCTAGGATATTTATGATGGAAGGATTATACGAATATGTTATAACCTCAACTTGTATGGTCTAATGCGCCGTTTTGTAATATCTGTAACATGTGTGTGGGACATTGTTCACGGACGTGTGAAATAGTTTCATATGACAAATCGGGCATGGACCTAGAGAGTCTCACAATATGAAGTGTACTCGTTGTGCACTGGGGCGGCGAATTGGATTCAATAATTAATCCAACAATTTTCAGCAAATTGAAAAATGTTTCTAGGTTCCTTTTATTATTCACTTGTCAATAATTGAAGGTAAAACACATTATTGGTTTACAAGAGTTGTTAACCAATAAGAAATTGACAAGTGACATAATCTTGCTCCATAAATTATTTACCATGTATTTACCTATTTACCTTGCTTGGTAAATACATATATGGTAAATGTAAATAATCAAAATAGTTTTGAATTATTAATATTTTATATATTAATCAAATTATTATTATTAATTGGAATAAGTGGCAAACACCATTTACTAATAGAGAATGCACTTGTTATTAATAATAAGGAAAGTTTACCACTTTGTAATTCTTAAATGATGCACTAAGGAAGTGGTAAAACCACTTAACATTGATTAAATGCCATTTACTCTCTAGAAATTGATTCAATTGGTTGAATAAAATTGGTGAGTGAAAAATATGATAGATTAATGTTTGTAATGGCAAACATGGTTAAGTGGTGATGGAGCACTAAGAGAAATCATTCTTTGCACTTAAGAAAGAATTGAAAGAGTTCAATGTGTGCAAGAGAGAGTGAAATTCGTTCTAGGAGAAAAGAGAGAGAATTGAGAGCTTTTCCTAAGTGTTTTTCTCAAAGTGTTGAGAGAAAATGCAAAGGCTTACCAAGCTACAACATATAGAGTTGTAAAGAACTATAGAAAACACCCAATTCTTCTCATCTCTTGGTAGTAATCATAAGGACAAATTGTTTTAAGTGTTAAAACAATCATTTGCTGAAAATTCAAGGCTGCCATTCTAGCTTCACAATCCCACCGGATTTAGTTGTGAACTAGAATTGTGCAAGGGAACACTTCAAGGTGAGCTCAACAAATTGAAGCTTGGAGTTCTTGAAGATTTGTAAAGCTACCTTCATATCCGGGTAGGTTATTAATTTGTTATTCATTTTATATCATGCATGAAATATATATATAAGATATATATATGTACTTGAATGATCAAACATGCTTGAATATGTTACATATTGTTTAATATGTATGAATACTTCCGTTGCGTATTTAATTTTTTGAAATTATACACATCACACACCATATCACACAACATCTTTGACAAAACCTTTGCACCCTATAACTGATCAAATAAATCATCAATGCTGTGGCACTATACACAAGTTCGAACCAACGCCGAGGCATTAAGCGTACTGTCCTTGGCGCCGCAGCACTAAAATCCCGATGTCGTGACACCCATGCGTGAGCAGGTTCCTCTTTGTATTTCCACGCCCCTTCTCGCATCCAACTCTCCGTTTTCATCTTTTTTCATACATCCAGTATTTACTTGACCATGTATCAACTCTCCATTAGTTTCTAACTCAAAATAAAACTAAAATTGATTTTGAATATTCACCAAAATCTGAACACTTCGCATTTATTTGTCTTTAGGTTATGTCACCCGACTAATCAAACTTAAAATTGTTATGTATCTATATTGCTATTATAATTGTTATTCTTGTTTTCTTTTTCATGAAATCGTTGATTAAAGCTCTCTCGAATGCGAGAACTTAATGATAGTATCATGTACGAGGTCAATCTATAGCCAATGCAACCCAACAAATCATTATTAATTCCATTGCAATAGAATAATCTTACGGTGGTGCAGTGTCTAATTAACTTTGAGCAATTATAATTCCAAACATAAAGCTAGTTTCCAAATACTTATTAAATATTATAGATATTATATATCTAATGTTGGAGTTTGTGCTCACGTGCCATTCTAATATTGTATGAATATTAATTGTTAATATTTATACAATAAATATTTCGAATAAAAATTGTTAATATCATATTTATTTAGTATAATGTTTGTAACATTACAGACATTGTTTGATATGAAAGAGTTCAGATCTGATTTAAAGGAGATTAGATCAGAACTAATAGTTAGCAAAGCTGAGGGTTATAAATGCTAAGAGTTAGCACTGTTAAGAGTTAGCAGGTTATAAGAGTTAGTGAGCTCTAAAGAGTTAGAACCTTGTCTATAATGAGACAAAGATCTGAGAGTATACTTGTAATGACATAGTTACAAAGAGTTACAATAGGTGCTAAGAAATATCATTATGTAAGTGTGTTTCAAACATAATGTTCCTGATCTATGATCACCAATGCGGGTCTATCGATGAATTCACATAATATAGATTAGAGTATGTCTATATCTGACTGGTTCAAATGGTTGTTCTTAGCTGACCATGAGCTTAGAACTTGTATAGGCATGCGGGTATCCAGTTAGGACTGGATACTGAACAGACTCACGAGGCCCCAATAGATATCCTATGAAGTCGTCAAAGGAAGGTCCTTTCGAGTTAAGTAGTATTCGTGGTCCTTTAACCTGAGCGCCACGGTGGTCTTATGAGTGATCCATCATGCTTTGGTTCCACATATATCAGAGACCTTTCATGGTCTAACCGCTATGTGTCGCTGGGTATGGTCCGATACTCATGGAGTCCGGTGTGTGTAGATACGGGATCCGTCAGCTTACGTACGTAAGTTGTATATCCAATGCTTCGAGATTGTATTTCATAAAGTCTTATGACCACAAGCATAAACCCGGAAAAAGAGTTTTCCACGTGATTAAACAATATAGCAACAGTGTTTGCGTATATTGTTTATCGAGATACTAATCTAGAGATAAGTTTATAGATGAGCAAATGAGAATTTGACGGTGCTGATCTATATCTCCGCACATCCAGGGTATAAATGATGGAAGGATTATACGTATACGTTGTGACCTCAACTTGTATGGTCTAACACGTTGATTTGTAATATTTGTAATATTTGTAACGTGTGCGTGGGGCATCGATTATGGATTCATGGAATCGTTTCATTTGACAAATCGGGTGTAGACCTAGAGAGTCCCAATATGAAATGTACTCTTTAAGCACTTGGGCAGTTTACCGTATTGAATGGTTCAATACAGTATAATTCAGCAATTTACTAAGGTTAAGTTAACTAAAGTATATGGTTAAATAGTGGGACCCACTTTAGGTTAACTTGGTAACCTAGTAAGGATATAAAAGTAATTTCACTTTATGATTATTTAATTGTTAAATAATTAAAATAAATATTTATTTATTTAATTGTTAAATAAATTTTTAACTTAACTATGGTTAAAGGTTAACCATATGATTAAGTTAAGTTAACTTTACTTAATGGTTAAGTAAAGGTTAACCTAACAATGGTTAAGTTAGTTAATTATGGTTAGAATATTTAAATATTTATTTAAATTAAGGGTTAAGTTAAACTAACCTAACTAAGGTTAAATGTTAACTAAGGTTAGGTTAAGTTAAATTAAATGCAAATAAAATTCAAATTAGTTTGAAATTTATGCATTAGTATATAAAGGGAAATGAAATTCAAAATTCATAAGTTTTAGGTTTTTAGATTTTGCAATTTTGGTAGCCATTTCAATTTGAGAAATTGAAATTCTTTGTTTTGTGTTTTAAGTGTTAGAACAACAAAACAAATAAATAAATGGTTACTAATTGTAATAACTAAAATAGATTTGTTTTAATTGTTTAAGAGTTAAATAAAAGATAAAACAAATTAATTTAATTAGATTAAGAGTTAATCTAATAAGGTTAAGTTATTTTTGGTTGGCTAGAAAATTAAGAGAGAAATAGAAAACGAAAATTGAAATGTTTCAAGAGTTGAAATCATTTCTATTCATCATCTTCTTCAATTAATTTAGCTATTAAAACATGAATTAAATTTATTTTTATTCAAGAGTTGAATAAAAAGAAAAATAAATTTAACTAAGTTAAAGAGTTTAACTTTGAATCAAGTTTAAGAGTTAAACAAAAATGCTAGATTAACATACTGCTATTCTAGACAATCAAACTCACCCTTGTTGATTGTTAGGATTGATCAAAGTTTCATTTCATGGTGGACTTCAAGCAAATTAATTCAAAGGCTTCATGGGTTATATTTCACAATCTCATTTTTTATTTAATAAATATGTATTATATGTGTTCATTGTATTAATTTTAATCTTCCGCTGTGCACATATATGTATGAGATATGTATGTTTTTGCATGATGAACACATCCCATATGCAAGCACCCTAGAATAATCAATGCCCAACATCTAACAGCAATGCATTAGACATATACCACATGCTAACCCCTAGACAAGATTACCGCACATATTTAACATAGCCACTAATAAGGTATTGGTAAGGATAGTGCCCTAAAAGTATGTACTTATATTATTTTTATGAAATTAATAAAGTTATAATTTTATATTTAAAAAGTGTTTGTAATTTTATGACATAAATATCATAAAATTTCTTGTTTATTTATGTAACCATAACTTTAGTATATAATTGTTATATACAAAAGGATTAAAGTTATGAATTATAAATAGAAAAGTCCGTAATAAATTAATTAATGTTTGAGATCTTTAATTAAATATTACTAGTGCAGTCCACAGACATTTAAAATGTAGTGATCTTATCCCGACACTAATGTAATGACATTATGGTGGAGGCACTGTATATAATATGATTATATAGGTCTGGAACAGACGTTATTTGAATTTTTATGTAAAATATCGTTGTTAGTTAAGAATTCAAATAACGTCAACTGGTGATCATATGTAAATTAACCTTAATCCTGAGTGATCATAAACTCTTGTTTGTGTCATTATGTCATTTGAAATATTAATTCCTGTTTGTCTAAAGAACAGGCTAAAAACTTATATTTTGGTAGCATATAGAAATAAGCAATTAGGAATATGATTTACAGATATGTAATCCATTCCTTCCTAACGGAAGTTAGAAAGAAGATTCTCTTAAGGGTTAATTCTAGAATTGAACAGTTATAGGACTTAATTTGTAATAATGTTACAAATTAATTGTTCACTAGTAAATTAATGGTACTTAAGGATAAAGAAATAATTAAAGGAGTAAAACGATAATTAACTTAGCTCTAATTATGAACTATTTATAGAGGGTTGAATTGCATGTAGTGATTAAATCAATGGACTAGTCTAAGTTTTCTGAGTAAATTATATCTATAATTTCAAGAGTGCAATTTCAAGTTTTTAATAGAATAACACTGGAATTAATAAATTAAATTAATTAATAAAAGAGTTTAATTAATTATTCAAATTTTATTGAAGCTTAAAATTGTAGGTCCATAGATCTCCAATACCACATTTTTTGTTATTATAGTGAACAATTAAAAAGGGATTGTGTTATTACACAAATTGTTTGTGTCTAGAAAATAGTTTTTAAATACATATATTTTATATTTAGATAAAATTAATTAATATAGATAATATCTTATCCAGATATAATTAAATATTTAATTTAAGAAATTAAATAAATAAAATCTCAAGCATAATTTTTGAAATTATCAAAAAGATTTTATTTTTATTTTTAGTAATTTTTATTTATTAAAAGACTAATCATGCTTAAATGTTGGGTATTATATGTTAACCACAAAGAGTGAAACTCTATATGGTTTACATGAATTAGATCTCATTTTAAGAGATAATAATTTAATTAATAAATATTATTAATTAAATTATTATTTTAAAATGAGAAGACTAGTCTAAATAAAACACAATACACATACGTAAAAAAAACACAAGATGCGTATTTTTTTTTTTGAGAAGAAAAATAAATTAAAAGCCCACTCTTCTTCTCACTATAGAATAAGATGCTTGGTTTGGAATCATTTGGTAGAAAAAAATTCGGCTTGAATTCAATGTATGTTCTTGTTCATTTTTATTTATTTTAACATCAAATTCATATATTCATAAGATCC
This sequence comes from Ailanthus altissimus, assembly GCA_946807835.1. Taxonomy (NCBI): domain Eukaryota; kingdom Viridiplantae; phylum Streptophyta; class Magnoliopsida; order Sapindales; family Simaroubaceae; genus Ailanthus; species Ailanthus altissimus. The sequence goes on from OX327684.1 coordinate 37,092,859, forward strand.
TTAGATAAAAATGTGTTTTTATCTAATGAAAACAAATATTAAATAATTTTTATTTTCTATTCCGCTACGTTATGAATGTCATAACAATAACTCTCCCATAGGTACAATTGTTCTTTTCAATCAGTGTCCACATTTTTGTTATGATGAGCCAGCCTCTTGAATGGAGCTTAATTGATTTTGAATGCGCTTAATATTTGTAATTATTTAAATTTAAGTAAAAATAAAGTGCAAAAGTTGGTGTTTCATAAATAAAAATTAATTTCTCAACACATTCAAATATTTTCAAATAATAATAATAATAATAATAATAATGCATGAACATATTGATGTGCTCTTTAATCTGTTCTTTAAATGTTTGATGTTGGCAATTTTTTTTCCACATCCAATGGGGACTTAAAGAAAACCCAGGTAGTGTCTTTGTTAATATTGTAAAAAAATTGATTAAAAATTATTGAAATATAATTTAGAAATAAGCCAACTGCATTGGATGCACGAGAAAATAAAATGGACACGAAAGGAGGCGAATGAAGAAGGTGCGATTGCTCAGGCCTGGCAGCCAGGATTTAGCGCCGTCGCGCTCGCAAATTGAGGCTATAGTGTCGCGACACCTGGTGCGATCGAGGCAGCACCGCGGTGCTGGTGCAGGAAAGCGTTTTTCTATTTTGAATTGTCTCTTAAATCTATATGAACTCCCTAATACGACTCACATATATTTAAGGTTAACCTATGTCGTCTTAAAATCTATATAAAGGTTCTTTATTAACTTGTAAACACATCTTGATGAAAATCTTATCAAACTTAATGGTCTTGGAGAGAAGAGAGTGATCTTTGTGATCCTTATGAGTTTTGTGATTCTTTGTGAAAGAAACCCCTAATTTACAAGAGAGAATTGTGTTTTTTGTAATTTCTTGAGTTCTTTCTTGAAAATACATACTTTGTGAGTACCATATGATTCAATAATAAAATAGTGTGATTTTAATTCGTCGTGAACATAAATAATTTGCCGAACCACGTAAATTTTACGTATTTTTTATTTTACTTTCTCTCTTTAATTTTCTTAATTGCTTGATTGCTATATTATATACTTTGAGTTTATTACTTCCGCTTCAACAAATACATATATATTAAATGTCCACAAACATATCTTTATGATCCATTAAAGATTTCTGGAGTTGCAAAAGGCAATATCCTTGAACTTCAAGATCGAAACAAGCAAAGAGCAATCGGAATACGTAATTATAATTGGTTGAAGTTGCAGGTTGGAGATCGTAAAATCAATGGAACAAAATCATTGAATTTTTGGTGGTCCTAAATACCAAACTAGCTAACAATGATAGCTTGATCATGTGCAACCAATAGTACATGCTAATTAAACAGCAACAACAGCAATGTGGCAGGTTCCCGTTCTGTCCCCGGCTGCATTGCTTGCATTTGACTTCTCTTCTTTACCAAGTTGGTTCTAGTTCTGAGTTTGTATAATTTCAATTGTTATAATAAATAGAGGGTATGTCGGGCTATGGACTTATGGACAAATAGCATGCTGCATTGACACTAGGTAAGACAGTGCTGCTGATTATAGCTGATATTAGATTTTGAATTCAAGCGATTTCTTAATGCATCTTGTTGGGCCGTTTATCATACGAGCTCACTAGTCTATGCTACTGTCTCTTTAAGTCTTTAAGGTTTGAACGAAATTGGAGAAAATTTCAGTCCAACATTAAAGCAAATTAAGTATTCCGATCAAGTAACTTAATCTGCCAATCTATAGACCCTAAAAAAGGGTTCGGTAAAGTTTACTGAAATGAAACGAATTAAAATTATTATTTTATTTAAATTATAATTTAATAAACTTAATTTTTTTAGAAGAAGGAATCCTCACAAATAAGGTAAAATCTTTTAAATTCCTTTTCTATTTTAATAGAATCACGTGTTATAACTGATAAAGAACCCTAATTAAAGACTACTTAATCACATTATATATGCCCATATATAATCTACGTATGATTTGGACTAATATACTATAAATAGAGATGATTTATTCATTATTAGATATCAAATTCATTGCTACCTAGTTGCATTTAACTCGTAACATCTTGCTTGTCGTCGAAACACTCTCAAATACAAAGCACTCATTTTCTTGAGCAAAAACTAACTTGAGCATTGAAATATCTTTTTTTTTTCTAGGAGAACATGCTTTCTAAGTAAAATTGTAGAGTATTTAAAGGCAAGAAGGTTAATTCGAGAATTTTCAATTTTTAAAACTTTCACATCTTTTAAATTTCTTGGATTATAATTCGCCACTGCTCAACAAAAATGCAAGATTTTGTGTAGCAACCACTTATTTACAATTGGAAAAAATAAATATTTGTACTTGTATAATATTCATATTTTATTTGTATGTGGATGATACTTAATTTATGTATTGTTAGTAGTATTGTTTGTATAGATAAAGGACATACGATTAGTATTGGGTTTATTTGCAAGACTTTAGATTTATTTTAGAGATCAAATTGTAATACTTTAAAAGTTTTGGGGATTAATTTGTAAATACTAAACGTTAGTCTCTTAGTATAAAAATACATATTTTAAACCCTAATTTACTCATTTTTGGGTCGAGCCACCCCTTTAGAGATAGAAAAGAGAGAAATTGGGGGGTGGTGGGTGGGGGAGAAAGAGAAGAAGAAGAAGAATTTGGAATTTAAAATTTTAAGAGGTATATCATAACTATTTCTCAATTTATTGGTGTTAATTAAGTTAATTTCTTTAAGTTTTGATTTCTAAAAATATGTACAATTGAGGACTTGATGTGGATTTTGTAAGATATATTAAGAATTGATGATGATTATGTAGATAACTTGATAAATCATGATGAATTGCAGAATTTCTACTTGATAGTCTCTTGATCCAGAAATTTTATAAATTGTTGTGCTTCAATTCTGATTTTTAGTTTTGAGACTATGAAACTAGACATGTATAGAATCATTCAAGACTTTGAATCGATTGAAAATTTCAGAAATTGAATTTGTAGTGAATTTATCAAAATGACCCTGAAATTCTGAAAATTTCCTGTGTTAACAGTATGATACAGTGACAAACAATTTTTGTTCTGCTGAATAATCTTTAAAAATTACGAATTTATGAAATATGATAAATTTATATGTCTAATATGATATATTCAAAATTGAGAATTTAGATCAATGTGGTTAAATTGTTATGATTTTCTAAATTGTATTAGCTCATTGCAGTATTTGATTAACAGATTTTTAAAGTTATGGAATAAAATAGTTTTAAAATACTTTTGGCAGGAATTTTGAAGTGAAATATTCATCATAGGTTGAAATATGTGTCGAGTAATTTTGTGGTAGTTTTATAATTTTTGAGTTAGTATATGATTTTATAAAATTGTGAGACTGAATACTATTCAGTAAATATCTTGATCCCGCCAGAATAATAGTTTAGATTTGATGGTGTTTATGAAATGGATTGTGTAGGAATTATGATATAATATTCATATATAAGGAGGATATATGAGTTAATAAATATATATTCTGATTTTGGAGCAATTGGACATCATTTGATGTATAAGAAAATTTTGTTAAGTGTAAGTGGTTAGAATGACAGGTTTTGAGAAATCAAGTAATTAAACCAATTCGATATGATAAGTGCAATATATATAATTTTGTAAACTATTTAAAGTATTTTGTGTGAATTGTGAGACTTATGAAATGATTAATCTCTATTGATAGGTTAAGGAAAATTAAGCCTTGTACCCGTAAGTGCTAAGAGGTAAGTATACTAGACTTTTACTGAAATCACAATAAACATAGTAATTTTCTATGTATGATTTTGTAAATGTGCTTAGAAATATGTTTATGAATGTGAGCATTGACATTGATCATGGACATACTTGTGTTTATGAAAGTGCGCTTTCAAAATGAAATGTATTATCAAAGAAAGCTTTTGAAGTGAAAAATATCAATGAGATACATTTTGTGTTTTGAGGATGCTTGAACTCATTATTTACTTAGTATGCACTTTATGTGATTTGTGGAGCCTTTATGTGTGACCTTTTCTTCGGGATTGGTATATGTTATGTGTTCCGTATGTATGGAGGATCCTGTTGGTACCTAAAGGAAGATTGAGTCATTACATTTGTGTGGTGGCGTATTGGTGCATGTGAGAGGACTCACCGATGATCAGGGTGAGGGTTTGGCTCTTACCTTCAGGCATGAACATTATATATAATTAATTTAAACCTCACTTATATTATTCCTCTTATACGGTATGTCACCTACGAGTGACATTTGACTCATTATGTGATATGTGATATAAAAGTCCTACTAAATAGTAGTTGAGTGATGGTATTTCTATTATATGTTTTGAAAGAATGTGTAAGCACTTACCTGACATGTGATTTGATAAGATTATGATTTTGATTTATCACAACATATCATATACATGCATTATGTACATATATGTATTTGTATTTTGATATATAAAAAACTAGTATGCTTACTGAGTTTTATACTCATTATAGTTTATAGTGATTTCAGGTAAATAAGGTACATGTGTGCTTAGCGGGTTTGGCAAGGCTTCTGTTGTCTCTTGGGTTCCCTAAGTTGCTAGGTTGCTAAGTATTTCATTTGTAGACACATAGTTTAAGATATTTGATATATCCCTATTAAATAAATACTTATATATTATTTTATTAGGTGTGGTTGTATTTGGTTTATGTTTCACCAAGTATGATCATGAGTGAAACTTTGTGCTATACTTACTAGCAACTTGTTAAGGATTCCTATGTTGAATTTAAGTTTGAAATTTTATGTAATATTAATTATGAGTGCACATTATTGAATGAGTATAAGTTATGTCGTGTGTCAGATCTTTTGGGTTTGGAGAGTGACATTTTGTATTTATGATTTGATGTTGACACCAACTCTACATTTACATTTGCAGACAATTGTAGGCTGAAGCTAGCAAAACGAAATACCTAGTTATTTAATAAGATGGGTGATGATGGCTTTACAAGTTCTTTGATTGATATTATACTTTTGTTCGAATAATTACTACATAATCCTAATTTTAATAGCTACAAAAAGAGGTGATTCACCCTTGTCGAGGTGCTGGATTTATGTCGGGCCAAAGTTCTTTTAATTATTTGGGAGAGTTGTTTATTTTCTTCTAGTTATAGAGAATTGATTGTTTATTTTTCTTCGATTATGAATGGTTGATTATGGGTTGTGAATGATTGATTGGTTATTTCTCTTCAATTGTGGAAGGTTAATATTATACTAATTTTTAACATTATAATATTAAGACTTGAGATATATAAAGTTATAGATGGGGGTTGATTACTAATTTGTGAAGGGTTGATTGTTTATATCCCTTTGATTATAGAGTGTGGATATTGTACTGATTAATAATATGGATATTATCATTAATACTCTTGAGGTATGATCTAATTTTTTTAATACCCACAGATTTAAAAATTGACATTGATATCTATTTTTTTGGGTAAAATATGTACAAATATCTAATCGTTAGTAGTTTGCCATCAAAGTTAATATATTCAAGGGTAATCATGTCATTTGACATTTTAAACATTCAAATTCTTTCAAAAAATAATATAATAAAGTTAAAAATTTTAAAAATAAACAAGCCTAGCTGGATTGGCAGCCACAATGAATGTTCGAACGACAACTGCCAAAATAGTCGTTAGAGCAACGACTATTTTGGCTGCTCCATCAGTGGCCAGTTTGGTCGTCATTCCAGCGGCCATTATGATTGTCGATGCGGTCGGCTTTTTAATTTTTTTTTAATGTTTTATTTATTATATTTTTTATTACTTTTTAAAGGTTATTATTAATATTATTATTATTTTACTTTTAATTATTTTTTTAAGTCAACATTTTAGAACCTATGCAAGTCATTGTTATGCCAACTTTGTTTAACATGTAAGGGGTAATTTGGTTATTTAATACTGAGTGACATAGAATATGTTTAGTTTAACGAAATATTCTTAACGATTGAGCATTGATGCATATTTCATTAAAAATTAGATATTAATATAAATTTTTTAAATATGTGGGTATTAAAAAAATTATGTCATACTTTAGGGGTATTGATGATGATATTTATTAATAATATTATAATATTAAAATTTGAGATATATAATATTGTGAAAGTTGATATTGTATTGATTTATAACATTGCAATATTGAGATATATATTATACTGATTTATAAAGATTGTAATATTGAGATATATATTGTGCTGATTTGTAAATATTATAATATTGAGATTTGAGATATATAATATCAGCTGTGAAAAAGGTTGTTTATTTTTCTCATTGTAAAAGGTTGATATTGTATCGATTTATATTATTATAATATTAATATTTAGATATATAATACCAATTGTAGAGAGTGTTATTTATTTTTCTGTGATTGTAGAGTGTTGATTATTTATTTACCTCTAATTATAAAGAATTGATGTTGTACTAATTTATAAAATTATAATGATAGAGAGTTGATTATTTATTTTCTCTTATTATTATTGTACTTATTTATAATATTAATATTTGAGATATTTAATACTACAAAATAACAATCAGATGATTTTTTTTTAATTATAAAAAAATAATATTATATCAATTTATAACATTATAATATTAAAATTTGAGATATTTATATCCTTTTAAAAAACAACAACATCGAAAATAACAATTTATTCACCTCCTGTAATTTTTTTTTGTGTTTTGATGCGCTTCCTTTTATTCTTCACGTCAACGAGTAGAAAACATTCATTTTTTTCTAGAAAGAAATAGAACACATTATTAATGATATATTTTACACTTCGAGTCAACTGTGTTGTTTATCTAACCAAAATTTTACGCTTCTACTATAGTTTAGTGTATTGTAAAATTAAGAGGTTGCTGGTTCTTCTCCATTTGACCATACACATTTTCAAATCCTACAATTCTTTTACATTAATAACAGTGTATTGTACTCGTGAATTATCTAAATCATAATTTGCACACATGAATTTACAATCAAACTTGAGGAAATATGTTCCTACAGAATTGATTAATATATTTAATTTCTTTAATGAGTTTTTTTTTTATATTAATAGTCAGGTATACAATTTTGTGCATATTTATTAAATTTTATTTTAAATACAGCAATATCTTTTAAAAGAGACTTAGCGATATAGTTTACATTAAAGGCGGATCCAGATAATTTTGTATTACACCAGGTTAAACTAAGTTTAAGTAAAAATATTTTTAAGAATAAATCTTTAAAAAATATATACTTAGGAAAATTTTTAAAAATGACTCCTAATTTTATGAGATATTCTTTTTTAACCACACATTAAATTTATAAATCTTTTTTAGTCGGAAAAGCTAAATTTGGACAATTTTATTTTCGATTCTAAATATATTCGATTTTCTCATTTTTCTCTCATCTATGTGTGTAAATTTGTGAAAAAAAAATGATAAATTTAAAAAAAAAATAGTGACAAAATGATCCAAAAAAAAAAAAAAAAAACCAATAAAAATATCAATTTTAAACGCCACATGTAGTAAAGCACGTGACTGTGGCACACCAAGCACAACTTAAGTTATACCACACGGTGCGCTCAGGCACCACCACATGTTGCGACCTAACTTTTTGAAATGTTTTAATTTTTTATTAAATTTATTTTATTTTGAAACTAAATTAATTTAAGTAATTAATTAAAAAATTATTTAATATATTATTAATTAAAGTGTTATTATTTTAAATTAGAATAAATTTTTAAATAAAATATAGTTATTAATATATTTAATTTATTTTTTTAATTACAATTGGTTAGCAATTAAATAATTAAATAATATAGTGAACTATGTTTACTCTTAAGAGTATAACAAAATATATATTTAAAAAAAAATTGTATAACATCAATTGAACAATTAAAAATGTGATAAACTCTAAACTCTAAACCTGTGTTATTCAATCTTAAACTCTAAACTTATAATCTTTAAATCTAAATTCTAAATTATAAACCTTAATGACTATTATCCACCCCCTAATTCTTATTACTTATGATCATTAAATTTGAAATCATACTTATTCTTTTTACAACCTTTATTTGAGTGTCAAAATTAAATACGTTTAAGTTCGATATATTTTATTTAACTAATTCAAACACAATTTGCATAATTTATTATGTTGATGAAAAAGCAAAGCCGTAGAGGTTACATGAAAAGCAACTCATTACCCACCACCCTGGACAATTTTATTAACTATGCAATTAACTGTTTGATTGATATAAAACTTTGTATATTAGATTAAAACGAGAGAAGATGCTCTAAATTTCATCAGAAATACTTGTTTAAATTATGCAATTTTTGTTTACCACCCATATAAAAAGATAGATCGCATAGAAATTAAATATTTTATTTTTTTAAAGATCCAAAATATTATCAACCTTTTTTTTTCAAAATAATATAAATCTATTATCTTAAAAAAGATACTAAATTATCTTTTTTCTTAATAAAAAAAAATATTAAAAGAAAAAATCTGTAAACGCACCCATTATCTTTCTCAACATACCGTATCTGATTAAAAGCAAAGGGTGTTATCAGAATATAGGTGGGTGCACTTTCATTAAATTGTCTTTTAGCCAGGAAGCGGGTTTAAGTTTGTCCTGGGCCTACTGAGAGCAGCCCAATTAAATTTGGGCCGTAATGGCTAATCAACGCCGATCCATATCCTAACCATTCACCAATTCACCAGCCAGGCGGGAGAATGAGAAAACGAAGACGACGAAGACGGGGACTTTTATCGGCGTAGACTTCAAGCAAAGGTTTCGGTTCCAAGGTACGTCTTTCTCCTCACAACATTAATTCGTAATCCCTTCCTTGGCCGATGTCTCTATTCCGGTTTGAGTGAATTATGTATGTAATTTTCATTTGTTGTTTGATTGCGTAGAAAATGCCAGAAAAAAAGGAGATCGTAAAGGGAAATGTAGTTGGTTTCTGAAGGAATAATTGAAACCCTAAGGTTTGGAGTTTTTTTTTTTTGGGTGCTTATGATAACGGCTTGATATGTTTGATAGGTGAATAATTAGGGTTTATTGAGAGGGGTAAGTTTGTGTTGTCCAATTAGCCATGATCTGACGAATTGGTTGTATATTTCTGGTTGTCACATCGTTCGTGTTACTAAAATGAGGATAATTCTTTTAGTTAACTCTAGGTTTTCTTGTATGCATATACTTTTAATGCAACTTCACTTCCCTGGAACCTAATTAATGGCAATATTTGTCCCTTGATAAGATTTTTCTTTTTTTTAAAAAACATTTGTTGTGTTCTATAACATGTGAGTAGAAGTAGCTATATGATTGACTGTCTCTCTGACAGTCTATTCCTAAGACTCTAGGAAGATTACTGATGTTTGTAATGTATTCAACCTCAACTGCAGCATTTCCTGCCATTTTTTGTTTGTTTTGATCACATTTCATTGCAGCTCAGATCTTTATACTGAAACCAATAGAACATTAAGCATGTGCCTTAGATTGGCCATAGGCCATTTGGAGTTGTTGATTTTTTTCCTAGTGGGAGTTGGAATTACAAATTGAAGTCTTTTGTCTCATATGGTC